>OX424573.1:25163112-25677323 GCA_949152435.1 Gastracanthus pulcherrimus | reverse complement strand
TAGGGTGGTCCAAAATTCCCAAACTTTTTATTTTTGTAAGTGTAATGATTAAAAGTAGTAGGAAATATAGAAAAAATCATATTCCTATTGTCGTTTTTTTATTATAAAATTTTTGCAGCTATTTATTTAGACCCAAAGTTGCTAAAACTCATTTTTTCAGATCGATGTAGCCACCTTTAAATAATATTAAAAAACATTTTTCGAAAACGAAATATGTTTATTTTATTATTTTCTACTTTTTCAGGGGGTTACTTCAAGAAAAATGAAAAGAATACGTGCTTTTATTTGACTTTAGCATATTTTAGCAGGTGTTAAAAGATGCTAAAGTGTGCTAAAATATGCTAAGTCAAATAAAAGCACGTATTCCTTTAATTTCATTTTCGAAAACTGTTTTTTGAGATTATTTAAAGGTGGCTATATCGATCTGAAAGAACGACTTTTAGCACCTTAGGGTCTAAATAAATAGCTGCTAAACTTTTATAATAAAAAACGACAACAGGAATAACGATTATTTCTATATTTCCTCCTATTTTTAATCATTACACTTGCAAAATTAAAAAGTTTGGGAATTTGGCACCACCCTAACGTAGAAACGTAGGTTGGTACGCGGCAGCAGTTGAGCGAACGAGGCTCGCACGTCAAATTTGTCGGTCCTCTCCAGTTTGCTCCTCGTGTGTCAGCCCCCTGCTGCGCGAGCTTCGCCTTCTTTTTCCGCTGTCCTCGTCTCGCCTCCCTGCCCGCGCGTTTCTTCTCGATTGACCCTCGTCATTGCCCCACGTGACGCCCTCTCTCCGCGCTGTACAGGATGGATTTGGCCTCTCTTGCGAGAAGCCGACCGCGCGCGCGCTACTCGTGAACGATGGCGACTATAAAGCGACGGACTGTACGGGAGTGATGAAGAGAAGGCACGTACGCCCGCGTGAATGTATCTATGCGCTGTGGGAATGGTAAAGCCAGTGGAGGGCAGATTGGGTTTTGATTGGGCATCGGTCAGTACTCGACAGTATAGCAGTTTTGAACATAAAGTTCGTTGCTAGAAACGCTCGACAACGTAGTTTTTTGAGAGATTGAGACTTAGGGGGAATTAGGGCAAAACGGGGTACACCGGCTATATGTTGTATAGTGTATGGCTGCATCGGGCAACATCGATTGAAATCACTTTAATAGGTATGTGTTAGAAAGATAAAAATGAACGACCCCAAATCATTAAACGTGCCTAGGTTGTTAGGACAGAAGTTTCCACTTAAGCAGTTACTATTGTAAGTTTTGACTTACTTATTTACCGACTGACAAGAATCGAGATCTCTCTAGTTAAATTATAAGCATATGACGTTGAGGCGCTACTCAGAAGCTTTGATAATCGACTTCAGACGTTACAATAAACAAACGATAAGCTATTTATATTTATTAATTTAAATAAAGCTCTTAAAAAATAATTGCCAAATTTACCCATACATTTATTTCATCGTACATGATAATCCCCGCTCAAAACCTCAGTATGACAAAAACACGAAAAATAAACTTTGATTTTCTGACAAGCCACATAAATATCATGTGGTTGCTTGCACTGGGATTATAGATATGCTTGTGGAAGGCTGGATATTTTTCTACACAGTTAAAAATATTTTTAAAATTTGTTATTTTTCTAGTATATAGGTATATTTTACTATTTGTAAAGAAGATATTTATGAGAGAATGCGACTTCAGTTCAAATATATAAATCGTGAATTTGAAATAATATGAAATAATGTAAATATTATTGTACGATTGTGTCAATAGTCAATATTGCATATATCATACTTGATTATAGACATGAAGCGTCTCGAATTAGAAAAATATTCCAATAACATTAAACTTATTACTTTAGAATTTATTGTAAAATATTATTTTAAAGAAGTAGTAAAAACTACATTATTAATATTAGTATAAATAGTAATACAAGAATGTATCTGTTAAATTAAAGGAAATAATCAAACAAATAAATCTGTGGGTTCCCGGAAAAACGACTTAGGTCCACTTTGTACGTGTTTGAGATATTAAATTTTTATTTTCGAATTAAACTAATGTTAAAAAGATTCATAAATAGTAGATATGGTCATTTATTTTCACACTTTCCTGATTTCTTGCTATTTGATATGGAAATATACTATGTAAAGATACCGATATCGCTCAAAACTCAATTTTCAAAAAAACGGACTCAAGTCATTTTCCGGAAACGCGCAGAAATAAATTTACGTGTATTTATACGTATATTTTCACCGCATTACCAATTATAATTAGATTTCTCGTTACAGAGGTACAAAATATGGTATTCTAACTCGATTGCACACTTAAACATACAAAATAGATGTTTGAAACGTTAATTCCCATTATAGTTGAAATTAAAATTAATTATTTTTAAAGTAGTTTATGATGCAACAATATTATTGTATTATATTGATACGCTAATGTACGCCAGTTGTAGGTTTCTTTTTTTATTACAAATTATTACATAAAGTTAAGATTTATGAACGATTTAAACACTTTTCAATCTGTTAAAATTTTTCATATCCGTATTGAAACGTTAATTCCCGTTAATAATGTTATTTTTATATACGCTCAATAGCCCAATCAGAACTTTTGCAGAGTCATAATTATTGATATTATAAACAATAGGTATACAGATTTGAATTTCACGTAATTTCCTAATTTATCACTTTCGTGCAAGTAATTATACGACATAAACTATAAATATCTTACATCAGTCCCAGTCCCAAATGAAATCGAACCATCCAAATCATGCGCTTATACAAAAACTTTAAAAAATTTCAAACATTATTACGAAATATAGTTTACTATTACTGATTATTACTTCTTTTATAACTGTTCTTCAATACATTAAATTTAAGCTATAGTAATAAACGTAACAAATTGATTAGGAAGTAGATTCGTGACGTTCTCACATCCGTTCTAGCACGCAAGGCACGCGCTCTGCACACCGCAGCCGCAGCAACCATCCCACAAACCCGCATTCTTTCCGATCAACGGCGCAGCGCGCTGGCAACAAGTACGTAAAGTTTCGCGCTCAGTGCACGCGCGGTGGTCATGTAACGCGTATATATATATATTTATATGTATATATATATATATATATATATATATATATATATATATATATATATATATATATATATATATATATATATATATATACATATATACATAAGTGTCGTGCGCAGCGGATTTTGGCGAGATTTCGCGGCTGAGAGGAGTGCGAGCCCCCGCGCGCCAATATTTTACGCGCGTCCTGTGTGCGCGGGGGCGTATATCGAGCGCGTCCTACTTTCGCCTGTATATACCGCATGTATATGATGCAACGCGTATATATACACGTACACAATGGAGAGACACGCGGGGTAGCAGCTTTTTCGCGAGACACGGGCTCTTGGCGATTTTTCGGGAGGTTATTGTTGTGATGCGGCTTTTGAAGGAGAGGGAATTCGTTAGGGCGCACGATGCTTGTGGGAGATTTAGTGCGGAATTTCTTAATATTATTACGCCGGTTATCGTGCTAGCGTTGCGGAATTGCACGGCAAAAGTACGCGCAGGGTGATAAATGTATTACACGTTGTTCATTTTAATTGCGTTATTTTTCTTAGAACGTACAATAGGCTTAAGTGGCTCCTCTAAGCACTGACAGGCAAAAATGTTCAATCAGGTATTTTATTTTTCTGGCTTACTGTTTAATTAATTGCTAAGGTTTCTTTAAACGCCAGTAGTTTACAGGTTTCTAGAATAATCTTATAGTTCTGAAAACGGCTATTTATTTATAGACATCGAAGTGATGTTTTAACTGTGAACTATATATCGACGGTTGAGTCGAAGAAGAGGCTAACTCATATTTCGCTTGAAGAAGAGGTTAACTCGGAAATCGCGAAATGTAGGGTTACTTAAACTAATTATTTCGCACGTTTAATTTTGTAAAAAGTAACAGAAAAAATAGGTAAATTAATGACTTTGCTAACCATGTGTTTTACTATTTTTTATTGTTGCTATTTACAAAATTAAATACGAAAAAGAATTAGTTAAAGTAGCTCTTCTTTATGCGATTTCTGAGTTAGCCTCTTCTTCAAACGAACGTCGAGTTAGCCTCTTCTTCAAGCAAATGCCGAGTTAGCCTCTTCTTCGACTCAACCGACGATATATTACTTACCATTAATAATAATCGTGACGAAAAGTTTTTTAATTTATTGAAATCGCATCAATATCATAAGGTAACTATTACTATAACAGTCGAGTATTTAAATTATATTACGATTTTAATTTAATTTTAATTTCCTTATGATATATTAAAATAGGTATTAATCCACAATTTGGCCTGAATGCGACTATAACCCTTGTAAATAAATTGTACTCTTGTCAATGAGCCACTATAACCTGCATAAGCTTTGCAACGTGTACGATGAATAATTGGGCTCAAGAGTATTGAGTGATCGAATGGAAAATGTATATTCGAGTCACAGAAATTAGCAATAAAAGAAATCTAAATTTCTTCTAATTAGGATGTTGCATAAAAATAGAAAGTTGATTTTTCGCATGAAATAAGTAGAATAGCGAAAAATAATTAGGTCATATTTTTTCTTTTGCCATAAAAATGAAAATTTTTAAAGTTACAGACGTTTAAAGTTTCCTAATCTTTTATATATATAGATATACTCTAATACTACGTGACGTCATGAAAGTATACTATCGTGACGTCACGCGAATTTCAAACGGCTGTAATTACTTTAATTTTCGTTAAATTGAAAAACTAAAAAATACGACCTAATTATTTTAGCATAAACTATTCGAATATGAAATAAAAAAAAATCATGCAACAACCGAATTGCAATTGGTATATAGGGTACGCTACCTTGGATACGCATATGCGAACATCATAGGTTTTAACGATTTTTTACACGAAAACAGCGAAGTAGATACAAAATCTTTTTATGTGTATATATTATACAAGTATTAAAGATTATAAAAAATAATTTTTTTTTTGTTAGCAAAATGACCGTGCTTAGAGCTATTGTGCGGTGGGTATATAAAAATCGACTCGCCATTTTGCGGTGCGCGGATCTCAGAAACTGTTCAACCAATTGACTTAAATTTAAAATTAAAATTTTCAGAGAATTTTCCTATGATACTAGTATAAAGAAGTAGATAGGATTTTTACGATTGTCTGAAAATATTTTTTTTCAGGCATATTTGTAACATAATTAGCTTCATTTCTTCAAATCTTCACCATTTTCTAATAATTGCTCATTTTGAAATAATCCTACGTACTTCTAGTTCTTATGATGTAGGTTATGAAAAAATTTTGTTTTTTGTTGTAGGGCACATCCCGTCTGAGATCTGCGCAATGCAGATTATTGAGTTGACTTTTGCATATGCACCCGTAATAGTATATTGTATTTCATGGGGAAGAAGTAGCACGAGCCGAAAGCGAGTGCGTATAGCGAGCTGAAGACGAGTATTATAAACACACAAGGACGAAAAGGGCCTCTCCTCCAGGGTCCATACCATATTTTCTTTCAAACATGTATTGATAACGTGTTTTTTTATGCCTATGAAGAGGAACTAAATTTGGCCGTTCTTCAACAGGGTGCAAACACACGCTTATTAGACTGCAAAATCAGCCTAAATGTTTAGGTCCACCTAAATGTTTAGGTAAACCTAAATATGTGCTATCATTCTGATGGTACCCCATGTTTAGGGTTGTCTAATCCCTCTTAGGGTTTATTTTAGAAAATTTACGTTACGCCTTTCAAATTGTTCCTGCTGATCTTTTCTTCGTCAAGCGGTCAGAAAAGGCCCACTTTAGTCCCTGTATATAGGCATGAAAAAACGCGTTTTTGTGGATATGTGACAAAAAGTTATTATAGTATATAAAAAAGCAGATTAGTAGCTTTTGATTGTAATGATTTTAATTCCTCTTCCCTTAAACTTTCCAATACTATACGTGCTTCCAATTTAATTCAATTAATTTTATCTGCACAATTCTCTGAGGTCAACATTTATTTTTAATTCACCATTTTTTAGCGCCTCAAACAATAATATAGATCTCGTGAGTTTAATATAACAGTTATTTTTACACTTTTTCGATGATATTCTCTTTCATTATTGGGAGTTTAAACATTCCATGCAACCTCTGCTGGCCTATTGCCGCACTAGCGCCGCCGCTGGCGCGGTGGATGTTTTCTTTTCCAATATTTAATGTAACAGAGATAATTTACATAAAAGGATACATAAAGATAAAGTTTAGTCTGTCATTTGAAAACAAAAAATTCTTTTTCAACTTTAAGTTGCATACATTTAAGAAATAATACAAACATACCATTAAAATTTCTTCAGAAATATTATATTCAGAATTTTCGTTGTACACCCTCGAATCATTTCTACTGACGAAACATGATTCATTGTTTTTGTATTGTATGATATATATCAAAACTTGGCAATTAATTCTAGAAATAACAATTTTTAGATTTTTTCGGTGCTCGTAGTGTTTACACGCTTGTGCTCGCGCTTGTGCTTACTCATATTTCGGTCAGTATCTGGGTGTATTTGTATGTATAAATGAGAGCAACTACAATTAATTTGAAATTAGATGGCAATAATATATTTAATTTTAACATAAACTTTAATAACTCAGAAATTGTAAAAAATATTATATAAAATTATTTTCAGATAATAATTATATTTGTTTTCAACTGTATTGAATGTAAATACTAATACAGAAAAAAATTCAAATAAATTTATACGTCTAAAGCGATTTCTCCAAATTTTGACATCTTTTTATATTTAAATGTTTATAATAAAGGAAATAAAAAATAAAAAAAATTTGTTTGAATACAGTATTGACAGTCAGTATAAATACACTATTCACACAAAGTTTTGTTCAGTTATTATGATTTCTTTTAAATAGGTCTTTAAAAAATAGAGAAGGAAATTTTTCTTCCTTTCTTGTGCCAGCCAGTTGCCTCATGAAACGTAGCAAACACACTAATATAGTTACAGAAATAACTGTTAAGCCAATCAGCGCATCTCATGATATACACGTACATTGATTCTCTCTCCACCCGCTCATTTCATAGACTCCTGAAGCTTCTGGTACACTAAAGGGTTAAACTACTCTTATGATTAATTTTTTAAGTAGTTTTTAGGTTTTAAAACATCCACATTTGAGTAAAAGCAATTTAGCGATCTGTAAATATTTGTTTAAAAATCTAAAAAAATCATGTCAACTTTTTTCATCAAATTAAACATAATTCCGATTTAGCGTTTCAGAAAGAAAAATAAATTTTTTTTCTTGGGACACCCTAGTGTACATCAATAATAAATACATAAAAGATCGAACTGTACAGGACCACAGCAGTCGTACAAATCCAACCGATAACCGATTCAAACGAAACGAGTAAATATCGATATTCCGTGACATAATAATCGTGAAATACAACGTAGACTCGACTAACATCCACCGAGCGCAACCTATGCCTCTATACCGTACCGCACGCAATCCCTATTCTGAATCCGTTTTTTTTGCGACCCCATAACTCTACGGCTGGCAAGGCAACGGTCAAACCCAGGAGGATTTGAGGTTTGCCTTCCGGCTGCTTCCATGTACCATGGAACTGAAATACGATGTAGCACAGATTACGCGGAGCAAGATTTTTTTTTTCATAGGCGGATGCGCAGGGTTAGGATCGAGTTTGTAAGCTAGGTTGTCGACAATGACAGGAGGCTTTGCAATTATTGATGGAGCTGGTTGCGGCGTTCAGGTAGTTCTTGCACGATGGCGAAAAGTTAGGAAATCACGTAATATTGAAATATATCATTAATAATATGACTTAATTATGACTCAGTATAATAAAAGATTGGGTCATTGAAAAAATATGCAAGCTAATTAATTTCAAGAATCGAGATATTAGGTAGAATTACGGCAGTTTGTCTTTCACTTTGTTCGTTTGGACAATACACTTATTTTTGTACAAGGGAATTAGAAAAAATGGATTTCATGTATATTTTAACGATTGATGTTTTAATAAAGTTATTTGACCTTAGAGCCGAAAATTTACGCGAGAAAGCAGATATGAAAAGTTATAACAGCTTTCAAAGTTTTTAATTCTTTTTATAAATCTAAGTATGCAAGAATACAACATTTATTTAAAAAAACAACTTTTATGAAAATTAGAGCTTATTAAAAGTTATTTGATTAAATTTTAATGTCAAGCTATTTTCAAATTTAACGAGTTGGACAGGATGTTTTGTTTTCGCGTTATATTGTAAGTGAAAAATACGTATTGTAGCAAAGAGCTGAATTACTTTATATCAAACAAAACAATTGAAAGTGACTGAATGAGTGATGTACTGCACAACGTACCCAATTTTTCAATAATAATAATAATTCCTTTGTCGGAGAGAAATATTGGCGTACATGGTGAATTCTATGTAACAAAAACTCGGTTATTTGATGAAGTCATAGTTGAATTAATTTATTATACTCATTATAATGTTGCAATTTAAAATTTACAAGAACAATAAATATTGTAAAGTGTTCAGTGACGTAAATAGAAAATGAGCCTTTAATAAAAAACTAGAGTACAAATATCCAAAGCACTAAGAACTGAACAATCTTACGTGGTTACCGTTGCAAATCATACTCCGTTCGAAACTGTGCCAGATTTTAATCAATTGTAACTTATGAAGAAAATCGAGACAATCATTGTCCCAAATAAACAAAACGTTCTCTACAAATCCAACGAAATGCTTGCCTATCCGAAGAAGAAAAAAAACAATTTCCTCGGATCTCATACGTATCCTGAAGAAGGTCCTGACACGCGGCTCTCACAAAGACGGAAGTCGCTCATAAAATAAAGCTTCCGGCGTCAGAGAAGACGCCTTAAAAAAAACAGAGTTACACAACAGCTATAGATCTTCATATCATTCGTAACGCTCGACGCATCTGCGTATCAACTACGTTATTCCGCAGCGCGTCACTCTTTTGTTTATCGAAAAGAAGACGCGCGAACCTATTCAATTTCCCGTCAAATCCCACACCCAATCCTCCGCGCACTCTTTCTCTCTCTCTATCTCTCTCTCACACACACATCCACCCGCACACATACGAGAGAAGGATATATCAGATCGAAGGCAGCGGGAATAAGAGATACGCGGAGGCGCTAAGGGCGGGGAAGGAGTCGCTCGGAGGCTTATTCAACATAGAGTCGCGCATAAGAAAGCACGCGATAGAGTACGAGGGGGAGAGAATAAGAAAAATCAAACGAGGAGGGAAGCACGGGTGGAAATGTATATATATATATACGTAGGTACCTATCGCAGGCCTCGCGCGCGCGCTTATACTCCGTCACGCAACAAGTGACCCGATAAAACACAGACTCGCTGTGTGATGCCCGAAGCGAGGCGAGTCTTTGCGTGCGCGCGCGCTTGTGTGTGCCAGCGTGTGTGTGTGTGTAAGGCAGCTGTCAACGAATCGATTTTCGGCGCTACGCAGTCTGCGCGCGCCCACCCTGCTTATACACAAAAGTAGGTACGCGTGTGGTTGGGCCGTTTCTTTGTGTATATGTATACGCGCGGGGTGAGCGAGTGTATACCGGGTTCGCAGTAATTCCCCGGGTGGGAATGTTCGAAAGGGCACGGAAACGTTTCCAGATGAAATTTGTTCGAGTGGTTGAGTGTGGATTATAGCGGGATTATATATAGAAGAACTTTCGGGAGATGGATGTACGTGAGCGTGGGTGATTGTGAGAAAGAACTTGGACTTTACTGTATCTCGTGAGTTTTGATGACTGTGAGAATGTAAAACAAAGCAAAATGGACATTTTTAAAGTAACGTCATTTATTGTTTGGAACCTATTCTGTGTTATCAAGAACACTGATGATGAGTACGAATTAATATCAGAATCAAAATGTTCATGTTAATTGTCTATTAAAAAAATATTATATAACAACGGTCCTTGAAAAGACACATTTCAGATTTCTCGAAAAATAATAGTTATTTTCTGAAATACTCTACGAGAAATAGCAATTTTCCCGATTCTTCGGCGAAAAAGATTACTTTGTCAGAGGTTCTAAGAAGTGGTTAGTATTTATCAGAGATTGGAAAAAGTACGAGTTAATCTTCGTAAGGGGCGTCCATAAGATGTGACAAATTTTATATTTTAGCAACAAGAAATTAGATTATTTATGAAATCCTTTTTAGGCGAGAAATTGTTAATATCTAAATGAAATGGTTATTTTCTAGCTAATGAATGATTCTCTATAATCTCAAAATATTTACGTTTCCAGTAAGGACCAGAGATTAACAGAATATTTAGACTTCTGATGACTTAATATGTTGTAATTGTAATTATTATGTAACTTTTAAAAATCATTGCTATTTGTTATTAATTCCTAACAAATCTGCAATAATATCGCTATTAAATTACTTCAATTATACTAAATATGTTATAACGATGATGGAATAGTGATAGAAATGTGAACAAAAGGTACGTCTCTATTTGGTCAGTAGAAATACACCAGTATGGTCAGACACAAGTGTATAAACTTATGAGTTATTATAAAAATTGTACACAAATATATTATCTCAATATGTTAGGTATTAAAGATAAGAAAAGATTTTGTTATACAATTTCTTATTTTAAAATGACGACGTCAGAGACCTGTCTATTGAACATGTCAATTAGATAGATTAAAAACTGTATGAAGAACCGCGACCACCGGTTTTAGAAACACTGTATTGAGAAAACGCGTTCAATGTTTTGAACACAAAATTTTTATTGATAAGGTTAAACTATATGCATCCTTTCTTTAAGATTGTAAATTATGGATATAGGCAAAAAACATTTTAAAATTTTTTAAATGTATACCGTTGTGTTCCTCTTAAATAGATTTTCTTAATTTGATACTGATGTATCCCCTTAAAGTCAAAGAACTTTACCGAGTCTTGAATGATTTTCATTTTATGAAGTAACTTTAAGTTTCTTATGATGATTATAACCTGCGCTCATTTTGCTTCTACAAAGAGGAAGTTTTGTTATATTTTGAATTCTGTTGGGCAGAAGTATATTTTTGCACATTCTCTGAATAACCCAAAGTAAAATTTCGCTGATCCTCAACTATTAATATCATCAATAATATATTTCAACTTCACGCGATTCCCTTGGTTTTTACTTTCGCGTACTTTTATTTATTTTCAATTTTTGGCCCACTTCAAATTTAAACCTTCTAAATGAATTTTGTTGCTGACTGAATAATAAAAGAACTAAATCCATTATCCAGAAGAATGCAACCTCTCTGACGCACTTATGACTAAACAAATATTAATCTGGGATTTTGTGCTTTTCAAAGGATCAGCCACTTTCATTCGGTACAGATAAATGAGCACACATTACATCTCACTCCACAATAAAAGAAGAATTCGTACTTTTCCATAAAAACTTCTAGAAAGTAATGCGCATTTGGACAACGCGATACACCAACCCTGCAGAAAAGGGCTTACTTTTATTTCCACTCGGTACCCTTCCCTCTCTTTCTCTCTCTCTCTCTCTCTCTCTCTCTCTCCTTTATTTGCGCTCGCACGTATATATGTACGCAGCACACGCGAGGAGCGATCACTGTAAAAATCCGAGCGAGCTTTGCCGCACTTTCTGTGTATAACGCTCGCAATTCCCCTGCCGAGTTCGGAATGCTGGAGGATTTACGTGTGAAACTACTGGTACAGAACAGAATGGGACGCCCATCATACGCGGGCTTTGCGAGCGTTAAAAGGTCAGAACGCGTCTGCGCTTCATTGCTGATACTTCTTCGGCGATTTATATACGCGTTTTATATGTATATATATATATATATATATATATATATATATATATATATATATATATATATATATATATATATATACATAGGCACGTAGGAGGGCGAGTAGTGAGAAGCTTTATTTTCGATTTGGAATCTTTTCGGCTATGTATTTTCAGCGCGAACGTGGGAATGTTGCAAGGAACGCGTTTTATAGTTTTTTAAAGTGGAAAAAATGTGTCAAATATAATATTATTTTATGTTTATTATTATTTTCAACTCTTTTTAGTATCATAACACCTTGAATATTTATCTGTTAATTTTATCTAAAAATAATTTTAATTAATAAACTTACTTAATAACTCCATAATGCACACATTCTAATGTTTTATGTTATTTGCTTGAAAACTTGTTGTGAAATGTTTTGCTCCATTTCGGTTTGCAAATTCGAAACTAACTTCCAGATATAAACTGTTGAATATTACTAACCAAAATGTAAAAAAAGAATTTAGCAATATTTATGAAATACAATCTGCAGATTGTAAATTGAAACATTTAGCCTTCAGTAATTTTACAAGATACATTAAGCATCGTGACTGTTTGTTCATTTCCCTGGGTATTGTAGGTGAACCACTCGAACGTTTCACGTAAACTCCAATAACAGAGAAATGTTCTCGACGCCCGAAGAATTTTCTGCTTTATTGAGTAAAAGCGAGCACAGTGAAAAGTGCACTTAAAAAGGAGCAGTTGCTCGGGTAGTAATTTTTCATTAAAAAAACTTCTTTTTAACAATTTGAAGTCTTGAGATTTTTTTCAATTACTTTAATTAAATACGGGGCAATTTTATAGCTTTGGTGTAGTAGTCTGAATTTGTTTTTAGTTTTTTTCCGATACAAACATAGATCAATTTAAGAATTACTAGTATTTTTTCTATATAATATTATCTATCTCAGGCTAACACTAACACACTCACACAGAGTGTCCCACCTGTGGAAAACGATTTTCGGTGAGGCTTTAGAAGATGCTTTGTAGTACCCAAAAATGAAGCCTTGCAGTCGTAGTTTGTTCGAATGGGCCCTGCTTCTTGAGATACGAGCTATTTTACTCCAAATATGCGTTATCAAGTGCGTTATTTTAATGAAAAATGAGACCTCTACTTCATATCACTACTATGGAAGTTTTGATGCTGGAAAAAATGTTAAAATAGTGTAATATAAGTAGACGAAAAGAGCTTTATTTTAAGCTTTGTTACGTATAAAAATTTGTATCTAGTCCAAAGTTATTAACTATTGAAAATGGTAACTGAAAATGCATGAAAAATCAACGAATTTATAAAAAATAACTTTCCTAGAATATTCATGTATTTTCAGTCACATACGAAATAAAACTTAAATTAATGCTTTTTTCGCCTACTTTTATTTACCTTTCGAACAATTCTTCCAGCACCAAAAGTTATATAATGATACGAAGAGAGGTACAATTTTTCATTAAAATATCGAATATTTGGAGTAAAATAGCTCATATCTCGAGAATAAGGACCCATTGGAACGAACTATGGGTACGCGGCTTCATTTTTAGGAACTAGAAAGCACCCCCCGAAAGTCTCATCGAAAATCGTTTCCCACAGGTGGGACACTCTCCTTGTCAGTGACTTTATTATTCTATTATATAATGTACGCAAAAATACTTTCCCCTTATAGACAAAAATTCTGTTATCCCCATAAAAGTGAACAATTACTTCTTTTATTACTACTGAATATTGACTGTAATTGGATAATAGATTTTGATAAGATATTAGGAAATGTTTGTTGTTACCTGAAATTAAGTTTAGTACTTGTACTTCATTCAACAGACTACTGTTTATAATGTATCAGCTGTTTTATTCCATAAATATACACGTAAATTTTCTTAATTTCAAGTGCTTTAAAATTGTAGATTTTTAATGTATTTTTTATTACTATTAAGTTGGAAATAAATAAACATTTTTAATTCTAGCGTAAAAATTCGAAAATTATTAGGCATCCGAAAATGCTTCTTACAGCCTTATCAAAGTCCGTTTTCGAAAGGTATGGCACTCTCCTGGTGAATTCAACTAAGATGCGTACAGGCTATAAATCTAAATCATGGCGTATGGGAAAAATTTTGAATTGTAAAACTGCTGTGATGGTCGTACAAATTAGTGAGATTTTATTTTGGGTAAGCAGTTCTGCTGTACTTTTTTACAGCTTCGAGCGAAACTTTTTCATTCACCCACTCGAACTCGTTTCCCAGAATCGAAACCGTATATTGCCTCGTTAACTCGAAGGCCCACGTAAAGCCTCCCACACGAGAAACTATACGAGAATCAAGATAGCGACACGACTACCTTTGCCGTTTAGTCGTATAGAAGATGCACAATGCACATGCGTATTTCTATAAGTGCAAACTCGCAAATAAATATAGAATAGAAGCAACTCGACAATGAAGGCGATGATATAAAAGATTCAGTGGACAATATCGTGAATTGAATTCTCGATAAGATTTTCAGTACTTTTCAAATTCTCTCTTAACGTACAGGGTTCGTCATTACAATGTTACATTAATTAAATTGAACGTTCTGATATTTAAAACTTGATTTATTCAACTGGATCAAAGAGCCATAGTTATCTCTAAACCTAAAATGTCCCAAAAAAATGTAGACATATTTTAAATTAGTACCAACAGGCTCATACATAAATTTGATTCTTATAAGTTACAAAATCAAAGCTTTTAATAATAAAAAATAAATAAAATAAAAGAATTAGCAAAAACTTTGCTCAAAAACGAGATTTTTAGTCGCACTAAAATGGAGAAAAATAATTACAAAAAGGAAGCAATAAGATAGAAACTGGTATTAAACCGTATTAACTAACGAATAGCAGAAAAAACTTAATAACTTAAAAATGGAAAGAAAATCGAGGGACTGTATGTTGTTATATAATTTTTCTGCTATTCGTTAATTAATACCACCCAACACCAATTTCTATCTTATTTCTTCTTTTTTTGTAATTATTTTTCTCCATTTTAGTGCGACGGAAGATCTCGATTTTGCTTTTATTATTTTATTTATTTTTAGCGTTGTAATTAAAATAAGCCTTGCGTGCAAGTAAACGCGACTCGCAGAAGGACATATTATACCGAATATTGTGTTTGCGTAGTAAAGCGCGGTGCACAAAAAGCCAATAAACAAATAACCCAAAGAATAAAACTGAAATGATCGTAATATATAACACGCCCGTATCTACGCTTTGCACTTAAAATCAAATAAGTACTTCACACAGCCATTGATCCCGTATTCTCCTAAAGAATACAGTGACAAGTTTCATCCCATAGTCAACGCAGACGCTGCCGAGATATAGCTTGGCAACAAATACAGAAAGTCCGTCCCTCTCTCTTTTGTGGTGTCTCTCGCACCTAGCAAGACACGATGCTCGCGAGGACCTCGATTCGCATCTCGTGGCCCTCGAAAACGTCGTGCCTAGACACGGGAAAATAAAGCGAACGCGCGTATCGTATTTTGGAGGAGCGAGAGACACCGTGTAAGAGAGGAGGAAGCATGCTGTTACGCGGGGGCAGTGGGGCAGCTTGGTTAAACGGGCCGCTCGGCACAACGCAGCGCGGGAAATACTTTTCTCCGTGTAGCAACTATGTGAATGTCGCGTTTTTGAGTTGTTGTTTGTAAATATTTTCAAAGGAAGACAATGAACTTGGTATATGTGACGTTTACTTAATATTTAAGGGGATGTCGGAGCCCCGCCCCCCCCTTTTGCAGTCCGACCTATTTTGTATTTCTAATCATATGTAAAAACTACAAGTCTGATTAACTTTATCTTGTACAGGTCGGTTAATTATAGTAAGCACTACACGGGTCTGCTCCGAATTTTACTGTAAAATAACATTATAAAAAGTTATTTGCAAAAGTTTGGTAGGATTAAAATCTTGAGGTTAGGTTTCCATGCGTAAACAACCTATTGTATTTCAAATTAATTAGAAAAATAACTTAACAGATCAACTTTATCTTGCATGCAAAAGCTTTATTATACAGAGCACTACGCGGCTCTCCTTTTGATTTTCCCATGCATTCTATTCTTCAAAAGTAATCACTAAAAGAAAAAACACGATTTTAGCTCCGACATTCTCTTAAGGTACCCTGGTAGACATCTCATCGTGGCGCCCGTATTGGCTATAAAGGCCTTTATAGGTAAACTAGATAGTACTAGAATATACAAAACTCGATAAAGCCACACAGATCTACATAGTTTTCTCAATAATAATATGTACATATAAAATCGGTGAGGTTATATTATTTATTGTACAGAACTTTTATGGTGAAAATTAATGTTATAAATAATGTTACAAAAGTTTAACGTGAAAGTTTTTATTTATAATGATTAGAACTACAGTTCTACTCATACTATTTATATATCAAAGTAGTCAGAAAGCATATTTAACCTAAAAAGTGGAAATTTAGAAATAATGTTCCTTGCATGAGAGAAACAGTGATCACAAAATAATGTTATTGATTGATTTAGTTGTTTCTTGAAATGTAATATATAAATAATAATAATATCATATGTACAAATATGTACTTTATGACATGCTTTATTTAAAATCTAGAATTTAAATTCCAGAGCTGCAAATAATTTTTAATCCGTATGTAACTTCTTAATGCATAAACTGCTCATACGTGACAACATTTTCAAGGACAAACATTAGTCGAACACATGTAGATGATAATTTTCTTCATAAGTAACAAAGCATTATGTTTTAAGTGGTCATAGATGTAAAATGAAAGTGTTTGATTATAAATTAATCACAGTAGGAAATACAAAAATAGAATAAGTATAATAAATGGTCTAAATAAATCTAACTTAAATACATTATTTCTTTTTAAAAATAGAAAATTAATCAGTCGATAATAAATGTATGTGAAAATAGTTTTCTTCGAATAAACCATACAGGTTTTGAAATCAAGCCTGTATTTAGGATGGAACATAATCAAATATAAGGAAACTAATTTTACATAAAAAAAAAATATATGCACTAATACTTCATATAATTATTTGGATATTGAGATTATTTTCTTATTTTGATTGTTTAATATATATGTGTGACATAATATTGTTATTGAGTTCTTATAAATAAATAAACTCGATGCATCTGAAACTAGATAACCTTCTACTTTGTAGGTTATTTACATTTACTTAAATTGGCAATAGGCGAACAATAACATGTAAATACCTTTAAATCAAAATAATACTTAATAGATTATGCTCCTGTTTCTTAAAACATAACCTTTAAGGGGTTGTTATTGTTATAATTTTGCTTATCTAGTTTTAACGGGAAAAATAATATGGGATACTAGAAGGGACGACCGTTACATGCCTTTATAGTAACTATCTAGTTTACATACATAGATCTAAACAACGCGAGATTATTCTACATTGAGCTGCAAAGGAGATGGGATAAATTTCTACCGGGGTAGGTTTAAAGTTTTCCAAAAGTTTTAAAGCAATTTTATAGAAATAATACAAAATTGCAGCTTGTAATGTAAAAGTTTTCGAAATAAATGTTAAACGGGTTAGCATCTGTAATCTATCACAGTTGTTAATGATGAAGAAAATTAAAGATTAATAAAAGAGAAATATTTTTATCAAAATGGCGGCAACATAAGTAAAAAATTCTAATTTTGAATAAAGCTATATTTCAATTATCGAAAAGCCACTTTTAGAAAATGATACTGATAAATGAACACTTCGCATACGCGCACGTTTTCAAGTAATTACAATTGTTGCATCCGTCTAGATGTGTACATTGAAGAATAATTTCCAGATCTAAATTAATATTTCTAAAAAAACTTTTTGCTATTTAAATAAATATTTCTCTTAATAGAGCTGATAAAATTATTTACTTGAATAAAGTAAATACTTATTAAATTTAAGAACACATTGTATTAAATAAACAGTAACTATTATTAAATAGTTTTTTTCAGAGTAAATGCCGCGGTATTGATTCTCTTTACCATTTTTCGATACCTCCTTAATTACAAAAGCGTTGAGTACTTGCCTGCAGTACAGATATCTCAGCTAGTCCAAGCGAGAAAATCACAGCTTCCTAGTAATATTACGCAGCTAAAATCTGGCAAATTATAAGCACACGCATACGATACGTGGAGATATACAGGGTAGGTAGAATCTACACTCCAGACGAAACACGAATTAATTCGGCGAAGCTCTCGGAAGCTCGCGCTCTCTGCGGCGCTGCGTGCACGCAACTGACTGCGGTAGTAAACGCGAAGCCCGCGATTCAGAGCGAACGCGATGAGCAGAGAGAAAGAAAGAAAGAGAGAGAGAGAGAGAGGGGGGAGGGGGGAGAGAGAAAGAGCCGTTCTCGGAATGCTGCGGCTTTACATATGGGTGATTCTTTGAAAACGCGTAAATTGTATGTAAACTGCGTGGCAATTCGGAAATTTTGTGTGTTTTATATACTTATTTGTCATGTGCACCCAGGGAAATAGTAAAGCATCTGTTATACTAAAAGTATATTAGGGTATATTCCGTTCTGTCTCTCTCCAACACATTGCGCCTCCTATCTCAAATTCGCGCGCACGAAAATCGCGAGAATAACGGAATATGCCCTTAGAGTTGGTTATGCAATTTCGGTACAACGAAATGTTTCCTGAAACGGTTACTAATACAATTTGGGTGACGTATACTACAAATTCAAGAAGTATTATTTACTATTTTATTTTAACTATACATTAAAAATTAAGAATTCGTTAAGGAAATAAAATTAATAAAAGAAGTTAAATTTACTTAAAATTATTTCAGTTTTAACACTATTAAGTTGCTATAATACATAGTTTCTTTTATAAAATCTTATATTTAACATCTCTAGAAAGTAGATATTTTTACTAAAAAAATGGTAAAGTATTTTAGTAACTAATGCCAATCGCTTTTCTATCAGTGTGAACAATCTCAATTATTGTAAGATACATACAATATAGACTTTTTTACATTTGACCTATTCATAAATCTTATTTTTGTCAAAGTAACGTCTGGATTTGCTTAATACCATTTTGAAACAGGTAAAATGTACCTGTAAGGCTTTTCATAAAAACTGCTTGAGGAGATCCACGGAGTTTACAGTTTGAGATTGAAGTAGGAATGAATGACTCGTAATATAAGTTTTCTGAAATCTTACTGCTACGTAAAGTAAAATAGGAAGAATCGAATACATTTTTTGGAGAATCATCCATATAGAGCTGGCGGGGCTGGCACACGCACAAGGATGGGCACAGAGATGTGTATATATAATAATACGCGAAGAGGATGAGGCGAGGCGCTTTCTGCACGACACTTGTGAATGAAACGACGCGGCGATTCAGCAAACTCGCGCGCGCTCAGCCATGGCATTTGCTGTTGCTGATCGTGGAACGTATGTAGTGGGTATTCGGGTATGATGAAGCAGTAAAGTGAAATGTACTTTAAAATTGGTGAATAATTTTTGTTTAAAGGAAAAATTAAATCATAATTGTTTATAAACATCGATTTTGAAGAAAATTTGATATGGTACATTCGAATATATTAGTAGTATTGATTAAATTATAATTAACTCAACCTTTAAAAATGGTGATTTCATAAAGCATTGGGGTATAATGACTCATCCACTTGAAGTATAACAATATAGTACTTTACTATAACTCCGTTAGTACGTTAGTATTTTTTGGGAGTTTAAAGTTTCAATGCGACACTAGCAGAAATCGCGTAAACTACGACAATGCCAGGTCAGGGTGTATATTTTACATTGGATTTATATGAGAAATTTACTTCTAAATTAAAAGTGTTCTAAATCAAAATAAACATTATTGCTGCAAATGAAGACTTTATGCTATTGAGGAAAGATAACATAAATTCTCCAGAAATATGGTAAAATGTCTGCATGTCATTATTTGTTGATTAATCAATGTGCAGTAAGGCACATTTATAAAAATTCAGACCGTCGCCTATTGTTTTTTTGCCCAGAAATATAGTTTACGATCATTCACTACTCTGCTGAACGATCGTACTTCATTTATGAGTTTTAATAATGTCTTCAATTGAAGCGATAACCACTTTTTTAAGAGGATAAACTTTTATTTGAATAAAAACCTACGACTCCCATATAAATCCAATGTAAAATGTATACCTCGACCGGCCATATGGGCTTGTCGACAGGTGCGTTACTCTCCCGCTAGTTTTCTTTGCTATAACGCGTATTTTTAAGTATTCGCCACTATTTTTACTTCGTTTCAGGTATTTTTTCTACAAAATTGGGGTTTTTTCTTTGCATTTTGAATAATCCAGTGTATTTTCGGGTTTTAAGGGGAGGCACTACTGAAAATTGGTGCTTTAGCGGTTTTTATTCTTTATTATTGGATATAGAAAACACTATGCCAAACACATGCGAGAAGTTTTATTAAATCATGAATGAAACATGTAAGAAAGTTTCAACATAAAATATTAAAAACTGTAAGGTGAATGTCTCAATTTTTACTCACGTTCCTATTTGTACTCACTTCATATTTTTATGTTATTAAACATTAGATTAATTTCTGGGCTAGCACGAAACTTGCGAAAATACTAAGTAAGCTGAATTTGGAACATTCACCTTAAGAGAAGATAGTTTATAACTTATGATTTATTTTTATTTAAATCATTCTTTAAACATCTGCCTCTTTTCGGATAAAATATCCAAGCGTTTTTTATTGAATTTTCTTAATCTTTATAATTGCATACATTTTTTATAATTTGTCAGATGTCAAAACTCTGTGTTATATCTCTATAGCAAAATTATATGTATACATTCAAATAAAACAATTTACATTGGATAGTATACAAAAGTGAAACTTTAAACGTGTTTTTTTCACAATTAATTTTTCTAAATTATAATAATGGCTTGCTTATAAGGTTTTAATGAATCTTTCTGAAACTTTTGAGAGAAAGAAGACGCTATCTCAGAAATTGCGTAAAGAAGGGCTACTTTAACTAATTATTTCTCGCATTTAATTTTATAAAGAGCAATAATAAATAGAAAAATTTTTCAATAATTCGATATCTTGAGCTACATAAATTGGTATAGAACCCATAAATATAATTCTAAATATGTCTTTAAAATTTTAGCTCGTTATATTGAATGATAAAAATGTTTGTGTTTTTATCATAATCCCATCTTACAAAAACTTTTCCCATGGGTTTGGAATAATGTTTCTTAGATCAAAAGATAAAAAATGAAAACCGCTAAAACACGAATTTTTCGTAGTGCCTTCCTTTAATGTCACTTTTGTACTGACTTTCGATGGTCACATTCTAAACCATCAAAGGTGTTTCATTATATTCCATTTGAGCCCAACCAACTTTACAAATAGCAAAATAAAGTTGGAGGTATAACCGTCAAAAATAGCCCGATCCGTGAATAAAATAATTTTTTTCTTGCTGAATAATGAAGCATGTAATGCTTAGATTATAACGTTCATACGGAGTAATTTATATCTGTATAAAGTAGTGAATATGTTTAGTGAACAAGTTTATTAAAATCTTTTGACAAGTACGTAAATTTTCATAAGTGAATTCAAACTATTTATCCTCAAATATTTGCTAAGAGATACTTAAGTTTACCGACTATTTGTGTTTCGTTTCATCAGTCTATGTGTAACTTGTTTAATGTATTCAGAACTAGCTAATCAAGTTATAAGACCTGAATGCGAAATTCACGAAGACAAATACAAATGGGTACACTATATTGTTTCAAAGTTTATTTGAACTGGTAATAATGTATTAGATAAAAAAGGAACATATTTGAAGAAATTTCCAGAAAAGGAAATACGTTCCGTGTCAAGTGACTTATTGCTTTTTCAAAGATAGAGCGTTGCACCGATGAAAATTTTCGGATCATATAGGTACAATCTTAAAGTATGCATATCTGAGAGAGTATTACTGTTTGAATGTTTGCATTCATTATACAATTTTCACGATTTTTGGCATCAACCATCAATATATTTTGCATACATTTTTAGGCTCATTTGAGCTAGTACTCAAATTTCTTCGAAAGTTGTCATTGTAAATAATCTAAGAAATAAGTAATTGTAGCATGCGCTCTTTAAAAAAATGGCCGTACTCCTCCATTCTACAGGAGACCCTGGCAGTTGCCTAAAATCAAAAAATTAATTTTTATTATTTTCAGTATTATGAGCATAATAAAAATTGACAACATGGCGTCATTTAAAAGAAGAAAATTAGTACTTTTAAAACTGATCGTTTTTTTAATACAGCTAATTATTCTTTTAATTTTATTTCTTTAGGTTCAGGACATAACTATATTCATATAATAAAGATTAAAAAATGTTTGTTTTAGACTACTGGGATGGGCTATAGGAGCACGGCCAGCAGTACTTCTATTTCAAGAAGACGTCACGTGCTGCAATAACTTGTACATTTTATCTATTTACAACCAAATAACGTGATAAATATATCATTTTAAATATGCCATTTTATAACTTGATGTACTTAACGAGTCTTTGTGGTTTAAACCATAGGAACAATCTTAATAGAAAAAGTTTAGTTCTTCTAATGTTTATATATTTAGTAAGAAAAGGTAAAAAAAATTGTTAATACTACCTTTAATATATCTCAATAAGTAGGCAAAACGTAATTTAATATACAATTATAGTTTGCATTCAACAATTCCCGAAAATTGGGTTAAAAAATGGGCGACTAAAATATTGTACTCCCTTCAAGAATACAAAAACGTCAAACGTGCAAAAGAAGTTTCATAAAATATTGCCGTTTCGTATATAATATATATCTATTAATATATATTATTGTTTGTTAATATATATATATATATATATATATATATATATATATATATATATATATATATATATATATATATATATATATATATATATATATATATATATATATATATATATATATATATATATATATATATATATATATATATATATATATATATATATATATATATATATATATATATATATATATATATATTACCTGGCTCAGGATGGACAGATCGTGAAATTCATAAAAAAATATTATTCGACTTTTATCCATACCTAAGTTTAAATTAACTTATTTTCAGTGTATGATTGTTCAGATTAGGGGAGGATGGGGTATTGCCGGTCACCTAAGCAAACATGTTTGTTATTTCCACTTTCAAATTGTTTCTTTTAACTTTAATTTTTATTATGTTAGTTCAAACCATTGACTATAAATATTTCTTATTGGTTTAACATAAAAATGTAAGATATCGAAGCTATAAGTCGAAATAAAAAAAAGCATTTTAACCGAATTTACTCCACATTAAAGGGTAATACCGGTCAGCCTTGGTACAATTCTGATCACTATTAAAAAGTTACTTTTATAGGTGGAAAATTTCTTTAAATCAATTATATGAACTTTCATAGGATCCGTCGCATTATTATTTGCACTTACATAGTGAAACATATAATAACATAACCACTGTTTAATCAAAATCACTTGAGCAAAGTTACCCTACCTCAGAGTGCAGCGAAACGTTTTCTTAGCCTCACTTTCGGGAGCGTCATATAAATAACATTGTGACCGGGATTACCCCCATTCTGCTTAGTAATTTAAATTGAAATGACAAAAAAGTAATAGGATTATACTCTTTTTTCTTCACTACTTCGTATTCTTAGATTGTTCAAATTAATAAAGATGCAAAAAATAACTTCATAAAGCAACAAATAATATGCATAAAAGCTTATTTTATAGACCAGATTTCTTATAAGAAATGTAGGCCTACACTTTGATTGTGTATAATTCCTTAATAAAACTGAATAGAAGGTTGTTTGGACATTAGATTAATTGCATTTTATGTTGCGTTTAATATACTATTCGAATTATTACCTAAAATGTTTAGATTATTGAAAATACGGGTGACCGGAATTAGCCAGTGACCGGCATTACCCCGTTCTCCCCTGCACATACTACATTTCAAAATGTACCTCAGTGACAAATAAATTAAATTATTACGCTTCTTGAAAATTGCCTAAATTTATCTCTGTAGTATCCCAATAACTTAAAGTCATATTTATTTGTTGTTGACTTCTTTGTATGCTATATAAATGCATCTTAAACTATACCATTACCTAAAATATTAAAAGTGTTAAAATTTAATAATTAAAATGTAGAATTTTCAACATGACTTAGTTTTATCAAAACCAGTACAGATTTATCTTATTTAAAGTGCTTCAAATTTCATCCTTTTCCTATGCCATTAAAAGCTTTAAAAAGTGGTGTCTTTTAAGTATATTTTTATAATTTTTTACTTTTCTCCATGCTAAGTGTCTTCTTTAACAGACAGAAAGATGTTACACTGAAAAAACTGCTACTAAAACTAAATGCGAAATTCAGGGTTAAAATGTAAAACCGTGGTAGTGTTTTAATGCAATTATAACTATACAATTTAAATTTTAATCCAGCAAGCTTTATTTCTAAAGTGTGAAATTGCTAAGATAATGTGGCTCAAGATGGCACAGCCCAACTTAAGAAACTTTTAAAGTAAAATTAATAAAGTAGAAAATAACTTTTTCGTTTTATTTTTTTCAATACGGAATTTTAAAAGTTTTTAAAAGATTTTTAATTTAAGTGCAAAATTGTGTAAGATAAATCTTAATACTGTAGTTGTATTCCAAAGATTTTTATCAATTATAGCTTTTTACAAACTAGTAAAGCGTATATGAGCAAAAATAAGATTTCTAAAAATTTTAATAAATATACATCGTACATGAACAATGTTGACGCAAATATTTAAATTATAAAAACATACATATACTTTATACAAAAATATTGACCCATAAGATTCAGTATAATATGCTATGCGTGCTAAATTGCGCAGAAAAACTCGATAAAGCATTATGCTAAAGGTCCTTAAACAATGCCACTTGTTAAAAACCACTAAACGTACTCAAGCATCACAAAGTAGATGTTGATTTAATCTTATAAATCTCAAGCGACTATATCGCTTTACGCTCAGTATGCGTTGAAATAAGGGTTGTTTTGGCAAACCTTTATTTAGTGGAATAGTGTTAATAAATGGAGCACAGTATCCTTTAGATGATACTAACGGTGCGGTTTCCTGATTCGCTACTAACGTCGAAATATTAACGTTGAAATTATTACTTGTAGCAAATGAATTGTGTACTTGCGGGATCAAATTCTCATGTATTTGCCACAAATATTACGTTCATTAACAGTAAGGACTCGTACTTGAACAAAATCCGCACGAGTAAGAGAAACATGCAGAGTACGAAAGATTATTTGATGATTTCTAGCTTATAGTGATGCTGTTTAAGCATTGAAATATAGAAAGATCATATACATAAACATAATCGTGATAGGTAAAAACTTATACTGACATGTAACGGTCATAATATAAACATCATAGAAGCGAGAAAAATTCAGTTAACCTTAAATTCAGGCGGTCAGCAGGTGTCACGCGACTCAAATACTTAGTTCTTAACTAAGGAATACGTTTAGCTATTAAGAAATATTCATTTATTCTATCAGTGTATTTTTATATGTTTCTTAGATGATTTTAAAAAACTTCTCTAGATTCAAAGATAAAAAATAAAAATCGCTAAACCAGTAATTTTCAGTAGTGCTTTCCATTAAAAGAACTAATATACTGGAAAGTTAATATATTAAAAGTTATTGTTGTAAAAAAATTCCCTTCTTTCTTTCTCTTCTATCTTTCACTGTTTGTAAAATAGCGTGAAATTGTTCAAGTGATTAAATAAATTAAAACCGTGAACCAACCATAATTTTCAATCACGATTTTCCTCGCTTTTCTGAATTAGGACGAGAGAGGGGGCACTATACTTAATTCAACTTCATCAAGTTACTAATTAGTTTTCTTGTAGAAAATTGTGATATCTTTTGATACAGAAAGGAGACTTTTGATATTAACGTTTAAAAGATCAAACTGTCATAAAGGAATGCAAAGTATTCACTTGATAACGTAGAGAATACTAGCCAAGTTAATAGTGTAAGTTTTTAAAATATTATATCTTTAAATGGCAAACATTGAGAATTTCGTCATGCAGTTTGTGGATAAGCTAAGCTATATTAAACTGTGAGTTAGATTTATGTCCTAAGATAATGTACAGATTAAAAATTCCCAAGTAAAAATGTATTCTGTATAAGGAATATATTTTCGGCAATGGTTTGGCGCGTAAAATCATATTTCCAGCTCAAAAAACGTTTTTTCAACTTTCAAAAACTTCTTTTCAAAATTTTCTTTCTTCTATATTTGTAACACCTAGCCAAAATACGTTTGAAACTTAGTGTAACTTCATAATATTAAAGAAACCCATTAAATTTTCCTTTAACAGAACTTTATCCCAATGTTCATAATACAAGATTCATCTGACAAATTGACTTAATAATATATCCACACAAGAATACGAATTCATTAATTAAAATTCTTAATTCGTAACTTTAATTCAAAATACGTTTGAAGATTAGTGTAACTACATAAATTAAAGAAAGCCAGTAAAACATACTTTAACAAAACTTTATCCTATCATCCATAATGTAATCTTAATCTGATAAATAGATTTTTAACACTCTCACACAATAAAACGAATTCATAGCACCAAAATAATCCGTTATTGCAGACATTAAATCTCTAGAGACGTTAATTTAAAATCAAAGCCTACCGCACAACAATACTCGCGCGCTCTAATAATCTTCAAACGTTTTACCCTGCACGCGTGCAATACAGCAAAACAGCCTGTATTATACTGACAAACCAAACAAACCGAAAACCAAAAACTCACAAAGCTAGCCTCGTACAGACAACAACAAAGCAAAAGAAAACCACATCAGCGTCCGTCCCGAAATTCCTCGCGGACGCGCAACACAGTATCCGAAGAAAAAACTAGCGCGAACTCTCTTCCCCCCCCCCCCGCGCGAACTCGGCATTACACAAACAAATCATCATCATCATCGTGATCTTGCGCACTCGTGATAACCTGGCCATTGAGAAATCGAGCAGCTGCACTCGCGAAAAGAAACTCACCGCTGCACACTCATACTTGCACAACTACGTTCGTATTTTTTTCTTATTTCTTATTTTCATTTTCGTAGAGAAACGCAAATGTGTATATTATTATTTGTCGAGACAATGAGAAAGAGGAGCCTGCCGTGGGTTATGTCGCAACTAACCTGTGTCAGTCAGTCCGCAGAGTCCGGAAACCGTGGAGCAACTGAGGTGGTGGTGCGTCGGCGGCGGCGACGACTACGACGAGGAGGCGGCCGCTACCGCCGCCACCGACGCCGCCGCCATCGGCGGCAACGGCGGGCTCTCGCTCGGGGGTGGGAGTGAGCGAGAGAGAGAGAGAGAGTTTGTGTGTGTGTGTGTAAGAGAGAGAGAGAGAGAGAGCGAAAGCGTCGCAGCTGCTGCTGCCTCCTCCGCAAGCGAGCCAAATTTCAATACATCATGTTCAAATCCAAATAGTAGACGTAAAAATATATGAAAATGCCATTTTATACGTTAATTGACTACTGTTTGCAATTAAATATATTATTCAAAGTTTAACCAGTTTTTTCTCTTTTTAATCAACATTGTCTAATCTATCCTCAGTTTTTAGGACGAAGACATTCTGAAGATTTGTGGAAAGTTTCAAGAAAAAGAATTATAAATTACTGCTTCTACAAACGTGCACCTCATAAACGTTGATGTAAAAGAATTTCATCTAAACGTCCAAGTATTACATACCAACAAAATAAACCATCTATACACATCTTAAAATAGCTTGAGAGAACTCCTTTTTATATGAAAAGGAATTAGCAGTTTATGTTAAAAGGTAAAATAACCGTCGCGGAAGTTCTGCGTATTTTTATTTGCATAATCTTGACATCCAGTGAAAATATAATTCGGAGCACTACACATCTACTTATTTGCAAATCTGCACTTAAAATACAGTTTACTGTTGTTATTTAAAAAAATGTGTTTTGGAGATCAAGTATTATTAATTTTGAATACCTAGATAATGTTAAAAGGGCTAAGATGTACATACAAAATAAATAGATAGTCCACACAGCCTAACGATTTTTGAAATTCCGAAAATAGTAAATTTTTAATTTGTCAAATATCAATTGTCCATATAAATTACCAAAAATCAATTAAGGTTTGTCAATTCACCCTAATTTACCCTCGCCATTTTACGGCTGTCTGTAATACCTTGTTCTCTTTTTATATTTGCAAGATGGTCAAAATTATAAGTTATAATTACTTTTAATAAACTTTTAACGCTTTTGAATTATAGCTTTAAGCTTTCTCTTTGTTCGGGGGAATCGACTTGTGTGTGTACACTCTGCACTGTTGATGTTCTTATGTACGTGTGTTCAGAGCTTCTTGTGCAGTAAATTCATTTGCTAAAATTTGTACATGTGAACGTGTAAGTTTAGCGGAGTTCGTAAGCTCGTATTATATGGTTGAACATACTTAATAACAATATTCAAAATCATAGAGATTGTTATATTTAAATTTACACAATAGAAACACCTATACGTGCATGAGTGTAACATTAACAATTTTTCTGTCAAATTAACAAAAAATATCGTCTGTAAAACCTAGCGATAAATAGATAATGTCAATTTTGAATTGTATTTACTATCAAAGAAATGAATATCTTTTTCAAACTAAAATGCCTGTACTGCGTGATGCCTAGGATATTTTCTGGGTAGTGGGTTCCTCTATCATACAAAAATGTATAAACTGAACAATTTTATTGCTTCATATATTTACAATCATTAGCCAAAAGTTCGCGTATACTATTTTCATTCGCCAGTGACGCAAAATTTCAGGTCATCACCGCCGTGGCAGCTTATTATTTGAGTTGCAAAAGTACATAATGCAAGAACGTTCCGCCTGTGTACACGGGGTGGAAACCGCAACCTTCTTAGTTCTCTGTAACCGCGCGCAACTTGTGCAGCACGGCTCTGCTTTGGCAGGAGGATTTTAGGATAGGAGGTTGGAAAGCGGCTATACCTATATACACATATTATACGTATAGGTCTCGCTCTCTCGCTTCTCGCGCCATTCATCTATCGTCTGCCACGGTAGCCTCCGGGCTGGAAAACTCGATGCCGAATTCCCCTCGCCGAATCAATGAATAAGATAATCATCTCCTCGCTCAGTCTCGTCGCTTCAGTCTCGCGCAATGAATCTTTAAAGCTGAACTGAGATTTTCGAGCGGTAGTTGGAGGTATTGTCATTGAGTTTTGGAAGGGGGCGGGACAGGTAAATCGATTTATCAGCAGTGAATCGTTCCTGGATGTTGCTTTTGTTTTATCTGGAGTCTTTTTCGAAAAGTCATAGGAGCTGAGATGTTCTTTTGGTATACTGGATAATACGTCACATGTGTTGTGCCAATTTACGTCATTCATATAGTCAGTCGGAGATTCGAAATTGCTGTTATCTGCTGCAGTGAATTGTTGTTAAACTCTTATATTGTATACCAATTTTCAACAAAAATTGGTACTATGACTGGTCGAAATGTTAGTTTTAAAATACTTTGGTGCATAAGTAAATCTACTTATACAACTTTGTTATTACTATACAACATAAATTCGATAAATTTTATAATCTAAATATATATCAGGTTAAAGTGGCCAATTTCCGATCTCGTTATGGTAGAAGAAGTCATTTTTGACCGCATAAAAGCAAAGAACACTCAAGAAATTGAAATATGTATTTATTACAAAAATCTCTCTAAAAAGGCCTGAAACACGTACAATAGGTGAGGTATAAGTGCCCTGCTTTCGGCAATAATTGCTTTATCAATCGGCGCATAGTTTGCGTACCAGCTGCTCTGTAAACTTTTCTTTTTGAGATGAATAACTGTTTACAATTAGCATGCACGTCTTCTTGTAATGCTTTTTAATATTTTGAAGCAGAAGTAGCTACACACCATTTATACGCACAAGCCTTTCTTGAAAATATGCCCGTACTTAACTTTCCCCCGTATATGGTATATTTCCCTTCTGATCAATATTATGCGATATTGTACTTCTACTATCTTGACACAAATTTTTGGTGCTAATAGTACTAAATACTAACATATAGTACCTAATGCATCAAATCATTATCATGATTTTAACTTAGATTACCTGCATTTCTTTAGAAACAAAAAATGATAGTGTTACGTATGAAAGAAGTAGCGAGACTCGACACTTGCTTGCGTACGTGACATTAGTAACGTATTTTGAAATACGAAGGTAGTTCAATAAGTCTTTAGAATGACCAACAGATGGCGCGCGAATCGCTCCAAATCATCTGTTTTCAGTCAGCACCACTCCCGACTAGATATATGGTGCAGTCACAGTCCACATCTTCTGAGTTTACGTGTTTTTATAACCAATTGAAAAAAAAAATTGCTTGTTAAGAAAAATGGAAAAAAACGAGTTCAGAGCGGTAATTAAACATTTTCATTTAAAGGGTTTAACTCCATATGAGATAAAAAATGAATTGGACTCAGTTCATGGCACATCTGCTCCTGCCTTAGCAACGGTTTATAACTGGGTAAATGAATTTAAGCGTGGTCGTACATCAATAAGTGACGAACCACGTTCAGGAAGGCCCGTAGAAGCAACTACTCCCGAAATCATCAATAAAATCCACGATATGGTGTTGAAGGATATAAGATTAAAAGTGCGTGAGTTAGCTGAGGCCACAAGGATATCTATAGGTGCAGTTGTTTCAATTCTACATGAAAAATTAGGCATGAAAAAGCTATCGGCAAGATGGGTGCCGCGTTTGCTCTCAGCTGAGAATAAACACAATAGAGTGGTCGCCTCTGAGGCTCTTTTGGCGCGCATAAGTCGGAATCCTGAGGAATTTTTTCGTCGATTTGTGACTGTGGATGAAACATGGATACACCACTACACTCCTGAGACAAAGGAACAATCCAAACAGTGGATTTCCACAGGCGAACCAGCTCCAAAGAAGGCAAAGACCGTAAAGTCAGCTGGTAAGGTTATGGCTACAGTTTTTTGGGATGCACGTGGAATTATACTTATTGACTACTTGGAAAAGGGTAAAACAATTACTGGTGAGTATTATGCATCATTATTAGAGCAGCTGAAAGAAGAAATTTAAAAAAAACGACCACATTTGGCGAGAAAAAAAATTCTCTTTCATCACGACAACGCCCGAGTTCACACATGCTTCGTTTCAATGGCTAAAATTGAAGAACTAAAATTCGAATTGGTCGAACACCCACCGTATTCACCAGATTTAGCCCCCAGTGACTTTTTCTTATTTCCAAACTTGAAAAAATGGCTCGGTGGACAGAGATTTACGGACAACGAAGACGTCATTGCCTCTGTAAGTGCTTATTTTGAGGAACTTCCGAAAACGCACTTTTCTGAAGGATTAAAAAAACTTAAAAAGCGATTGACCAAGTGTATAGAGCTCCAAGGAGATTATGTTGAAAAATAAAAAAAAATTTACCCAAAAAAAATTGTTTTTATACTTTATTCTAAAGACTTATTGAACTACCCTCTACGTTTAAATTGTGCGCGCGCAGTGAGAGAAAGGATTTCTTGTGGCAAATGAATCGTGTACTTGCGGAATCAAATTCTCACGTACTTGCCGCAAATATTGATTTCTTAATAGTTATAAACTTGAAAAAAATCTGCACGCGTAAAATAAACATGCCGAGTACGAAAGATTATTTGACGATTTTGTAGCATATAATGATGCTTTTCAAGCATTAAAATATAAAAAGATTCTATACATAGACATAATCATGGCAGCAGAAAACTTATACTAACATGTAACGGTCATATAAACATCTTAGAAATATGAAAAATTCAGTTAACCTTAAAGTCAGTCGGTCAGCCGTTGATAAGCGACTCAAGTACTCAGTTCTTAACTATTAAGACGATGCGTTTAACTGTTAAGAAATATTCATTTGACCGTATTCAAATCTACAAAACTTAACAATTAAGAAATATTTTTTGCCGCAAAGAATCCTTTCTCTCAGTGTATACGTTCAGTGCTGCTTTTCAAGTCATATAATGGAAAAGCCATCCGAATAAACATTTTAATGCTAAATAACCGTACATGAGCATATATGTTCGTATATGATTAGATATATTAATATAGTGCCATAACTCGTTTATGCTCATATACGCTCGTATATTAAAGTTATATATGATCATATATGATCATATATGAGCCATTTTTACTCGGGTAACCCGATATATATTTTTTGGGAACCGAAAGTGGTCTAAGGTGGTCATATTACCTGCACCCACCCATAAACATGTTAATGCCACCGCTTTATTTAAAGCTTTGAGCCGCATCAGTTTCTTTAAAAAATTATAATGACTTTTGCGAATAATTAAACTACATCAAATGAAATTGTCTGAAGAAAATTATCAGAAATTACTTCAATAGATTTTTTCATAAACTTTGCAATAGCGACAAATATTTTCAAAAATTTTCAAAATTTAAAAATAAATAATAGAATTAATTAAAGAGCTATTTTTCTTTTATTTTTTTGAAGCTTATTTTTAAAAGAACGAACAGTCTTTTTACTTTAAATCATGAATAAAGAAAGAAGATAATTTGTTTTATTTGGGTTGCTAATTAAAAAGAATTATAGCAGCTTAAATTAATTTATTTGAACAAAGAATTTCATGTTAGAACAATTCATTTAGTTTAAGGAAGCTAAGTGGGAATAAATTGGCAGCGGTTTTTCTTCTTTAATAAAGTTTCATTAAATAAAGTTAAGAGCTAACTTTAAGTCACAAAGATATAATGCACATATATTTTGTAAAATTAATTTGATTCCCAAATTAAGTTTAATACTTAAATTAAGATTTTGTTTTAAATTAATGACAGCAAATACCAAAATTAAATTTTCTTTAGATTGAATGATTAAATTATGTAGAAATTCATATCAAAACAAAATTTAATATTGGCATTCCTCACATTTGAACATCAACTGCAATAAGAGTAATTCCATTCTTCTTCCTCGTGACTGCTTCCTACGCTTCTTTCATCAAACGAACGCCATATACACGTATTACATACAAGTCCTCTTAACCCTCGTCCATTCTTTCCTGCAATTCTTCGTAAAACCAATCCCTCGTTAGATTCTTTAATATTTACTACTTTTCCTTCCGCTAATATTATTATCTCTCTCTTCTTTGTAGAGTACAAAGAAATTCAATCTTATCTCGTGCCTGGCTATTCCTTCCGAATCGTTCATCTCTGAAATGAAATGTGTATTTTATTTGCCATTTTTAATGACAAATAAAAAATCTGCTCTTTTAGATAATTTTTTTGATGATCTAATATATTCTTATTTACCGATATTACTTTCTACTTTGCGTTTTTACGTTGTTTTACCTGTTATAAATAATGTATATATATAATAAAAAGATCTTATCATCAAATGAAGTCCTTTGGGGATGAAAATAACGGAATATTAATGTACAATGTTACAGTAGATAGTATGCAAATTATGTCACACATAGCTTAAAAACGTACGATGTAGGTACCAAAACTTTTTATGTTAGTTTATAAACTTGGTTGACATTATTTTTCAACTTTCTGTCCAATTAAAAGACTAACTATGTTTTGCTTTGATACAATAAAAATCTCGGAATCCGAGATTGTGATCTGCACGTGTGAATACTATGTGAAAAGGGGTATGGGTGTGTGAATTAATTATCGAAATATTTTATGCAATTTTTACTTATGAATTTTTGACTGGCCATATTACACAATATATGTTCTCATATATCGATCAATTGATAGAAAAAAGACGGTTATAAATTTAAGGACACGTCTACAGCTGTCAATTTTTAGTATTTTTACAGGCATAATCAGGTACTATTTGACTGAAATACGGGTGCTAAGTTTCAGTTTTACGTTTTATGGTACGTAAAAATAAAACTTAGCAACCGTATTTTGAACTACCTAAAGCCTCATTATAATATGTTTTGATAAATTATCAGTAAATGATAAATTATTTATTTGCTTTTTTAGCTTATAATAAATTTGACACGAAAGTTTAATATCGATATTTAGAAGGGGCATGAGAATTATAGTGCACATAGTCAGATTATTTTGATTTTATAGCCATTTACGATATTTCAAAAGCGATTTTCAAATTTCGGTTCTTCGAAAATATTTCAATGAAGGGATGATTTTCGGGAAGCAAATTCATTACATGTTAAAATACTCCCCATAAAATCCTTTATTTCTAGTATGTGGAATGTACCACTTTTCGCTTGTTATACTGTGGGTTTAAAAAATTATAGGATATAATTCAATGGAAATTTTACAGAATATTACTTTCATTGCTTCGAGAAAAAAATAACAAAATATCTAAAAAAAATGCATTTGTTTTGGACAACGATAACTTGAATGATTTTTAATATTTCGTCTTAAATTTAAAATGTTATAGTAGTTACTTATGAAATTCTCAAGCAAATATACTTCATAATAACTTAACGAGTCCAGTAGACAGACCTGGAATGAAACGCATAGGTTATTTATTAGGTTATATTTCTATTTCCCATCCGTTACAATGCTCATATGACAGTGTATGCGTGGGCGTGTGTAAATGAGAGGGTGTACATATAGGTTTGTGTAAATGTTTGAGTATAAATAATGTTAATAATTTTAATAATTTTCTATATTATATTAATTTGCTTCCATTGTTTTTTCTTCACATTGAGAAAAGAATTTTATTTCTTAAAAGTTTAATTTTCAGTACACGGAGATAACTAAATGTGAATCTATTGAAACGTAGGTTGATTCTATTCAAACAAAATTCTATTTTAGCAATCGCGTGCAAGTTACAAGAGCTAAACAGATAAAAAGTAACTACTTTTTGTAAGGAAATATTTCGGATTTTGTGGTTAAAGGGATTTAACTACCTTAAAATTACAATTATCACTTTGTTCAACCATAAATAAAACTTGTATATTTCTTTCCCTGTTGCAAGGTTTGAGGCTTTATCGTGTTTAAAATAAGTGTAATTAAGATATGAGTGTTGGTGAACACGATTGGATCGAAAGCGAGCAAGCGACGGCTCCTCATGTCAGTCGTCACTTCCATCCTATTGTACGGTTCTGAAATATGGGCTGATGCAATGGAGAAAAAGTCATACCGGAATCGAATTCTTTCCGTTCAGCGTAGAGGAGCTCTCAGAATCACCAGTGCCTATCGCACGGTCTTGGGGCCCGCAGTACTCGTTATTGCGGGAATCATCCCGATTGACCTACACGCAAAGGAGTGCAAGCGAATCTACGAATGGGAGAAAACAGAAGAGGACATAACAACCGTCCATAGAAGGGAACGGGAACATACAATGCAAACGTGGCAACGTTCCTGAACCGTTACAACCAAGGGCGAATGGATAGCCAGGTCGATAGCCCAGCTGGATCCTTGGATCAACAGAGACCATGGGGAGGTAAATTACTACTTAACCCAATTCCTGAGTGGACACGAGTAGTTCTGCTTCTTCCTCAACCACATGTAGAAGGTTCGGAACCTGAAGTGCATCTTCTGTTCTGCTGATTGCGACAAGGCGATTCACACGTTTTTCGTCTGCGAAAAGTGGAACGAGTAAAGGACAGCTCTTGTCGACTCGGTCGGACAATTCACGCCTGAGACCATCCTGGGCGAAATGTTGACCGCCGAAATTCTCCGACGGAAGAAGCCGTACCTCGACGAGGTAACCGCCGAAGGTATGAACGAAGATCTGGGAGAAGATCCGACACCCCATCATAACCCAGGGATGGCGGACGACCCCATAGAAATGGATGTGATTTGAGATGATGGGGCATCTTCTAACCGGCGACGCACCATTTTCTCTTGCTGTATATGCGCCGGTTCAAACACGCGTATGAATGAGACGGATTAGATCTAAGCGCCCCACGCGGGACTTTAACGATGGCTTTTTTGTCTTGTTTCAGATCTAGGCAGACGCGGTCGTCCAGATGACGCAAGAATAGCACCACCCTGAGGTAATGTGACAAATGGTACTAGGGTGGGTTCCGTCAGAAGAGGAAAGGGTGTAGGTTTTAGTGGGTCGGTTTGTGATGTAACGGCTGTGTAGTTTTTTCGCATATTTGTTTATTTTATTTTTCGTCCTATATTATACACACGGCGGATGTGTCCCCAATCAGTCCCACAATATCCGACTGTGTGGACCCAGTAGGATGTGCCTTAGGTGGCATTTCCTACATACCCTTGAAAAAAAAGAAAGAGAAAAAAGATATGAGTGTTGGATTTTGAAAAACACAATTATTGACCAAAGTTAGACCCTATTTAAGCAATATTTTATGATAAAATTTGTAAAAAAATTGAGTTGGATTGGATTCGAGTATCAGCTATAGAAAAGGGCTACTGCTTTTTTTCAATGACTGTTAAGTTTTTCTTCCAGACACATATTAACATGTCTGAAACAACTATTTTTGTATTTTGTTTCTATCCGTGTAATAATATACCTAATATAATTTAATATTATTTACGAAATATTTCGCGAGTCAAATTATTTCAGTTACTTTATATATAATAATAAAAAATATATACTTTATAATTCAAATATTTATGTAATAATAACAATTGGGATTTTGCATTAAATAATCCATTAGGTCCTTAATGTAGAATATAAAAAATTACAGGACATGTATTTTTTCTTTTTTAAATAGATGAAAATTAATAGAGTTATATGTTCGTGACGTAATATATCATTGCAGTATATATATCGAAAATCTGTAAACTTTAACTACTTTAACTCTTTCAATTTGCATCTATTTAAAAAAAGAAAATATACGTGTCCTTTATTTTTTTATGTTTTATATTACTGACCTAATCGATTTTTTCATCTCATGTCCGAATTTTATACATTAGAGGACAATAACCCTTCCACTCTCATTTCAACCACAAGACATGCCTGTGTAGAGCCATCTATACACATATGACAGTTCCCGCATTTCCCGGTTGACAGGCTAGCGCGAGTACAGTTTCAGTACCGCCCACCTTCTTTCCGGGAAAAGTCAATCTCTTGCGTCGCGGGGGCTGCGGCCGAAGGATCGCGTGTAGGGTTTCCCGTTGAGCGCGTGGGCTCGCCTCGTATAATCGTCTCGTTGCTTTGGAAACTTGTACGGCTGCGTAAGTCAGCGATGTACCGCTTGTTGTTTTCCGAGCTGCGTCGTGGGAAAGTCCGCGCGCCACAAAGTGCTTCTACATTCAAAATTGAATACCTGCCTACACTCGAAATTTGAGCATTAACTCAGAATAGTTGAGAGATGACTGTTAAATTTTGAAATTCTACACTATGAGCTGTTGAGAGTAACTATTCTTATTTATCGGAAGGTGACTCTCATATTTTTAATCCATACTTTCAATCGTGAGTATATTGCTCAAAATTAAGGGAAGAAGATACAGGTATTTAGTAAAAAACGATTTTTAACAATTTTCTTATACCAATTCTTAACCATTTTTCTTGATAATAAAAAAGGTTTTACAAGAAAACTTGACTTCATTAAAGATGGGTCCCAGTCGAGAATCTATTTTCTGTTCATTAACACTAAACCTTTTGAAAATTTAGCAGCATATATTATATACAATAACTAAGAAAAATAGACCAGAAAGACCTCAAAAGTCCTCTTAAAAGCTAAGATATACCTCAAAATTCATTAAATGGTAAAAAAATGAAGATTTTGAAAATAGTGCAGGCGATGAAGGGTTCGATGGTGACAATTTCCTTTATATATTTCGATTGTAATACAGAGATTTGTGGTGTAGAATTACTTTAGAAGAATGATAACAAAAGTTCACATGTTAGATCGTAAGACATTCTAACATATTCATTTCTAAAACTGCACCACAAATTTGTTGATATTGTTGTAAAGAATAACCATAAACAAATGCAAATGGATTCGTTGCATATTTTTGTTACGCAACTGTTGAAAATCATTAAATTTTAGGTAAGAACAAAAATATTTAAAAAAATTTCCTCACAGAGGAAGCTTTGTGATAGTAAAAAAATTTTTGCTAAATGAATGTTAGAAATATGTTTGGAGACTTAAGAAATCAAAATACACTATTTTTAGAAAATGTCTGTATGGATGTGTGTGCGTGTGTGTGCGTGCGTGCGTGCGTGCGTGTGTGTGTATGTGTGTGTGTGTGTGCGTGCGTGCGTGCGTGCGTGCGTGCGTGTGTGTGTGTATGTGTGTGTGTGTGTGTGTGTGCGTGCGCGTGTGTGTATGGATATTTACCAGCATAACTCTGCATACGTACGGTGAAACATAATGTTTCAGGGTTCTTGTTCACAAAACATGTTCTTCATGTTTTATTATTTTTTTTTCTTAAAGGAAGGCGGCACATTAATTTTTTTTTTGTTTTTATTGCGGCTTTTCGATTTTTGAGTTTTAGTTTATTGGATTTTTTAATACCTTAGAAATAACATCATCGATCCAATGAAGAAGCATTTAAAAGAGCATAAAATTACCTATATTTTCCCATCAAAAATTTTGAAAAAGATATTTCCCTTGTTTTTTTATACACGAAAACGTCATTTTTTTCAAACGGTTATATCTGTGAAATTGTGACGTGTATTTCACGTCCCAATAATATTAAATACGGGCAGTCAATCGCGACCTAGTCACCCGTCACCAGAGCCGAGCATTTCTCACATTTAATTAGTATTGTTATTAATGGGGGGATTGTTATTATTTGTTGAGGGAATGAGGATAAGGAGTCGCGACCGAGGAAGGCCGCAGACCGGCACACACACGCACACACCCATACCAGCGGCACCAGCTGATCGCCGCAGCGACGACTGCTCGGAGCGAGCAACGGCGACGAGACTACACACACAGGCACAGCACCAACATCACTGCACACTGTACGCGCGACTCTCTCTCTCTCGCTTGCTCTTTCTTCCTCGCCTCTCGAGGATGATGAGCCGCTGCCCGCGCACACACATACACACACGCGCGCGCGGCCGCCCTCTCTCCCGATGCACGCAGACGCGGGAGGAGAGAGGATTCACAGCGGCAGCGGCGGCTTCCTCGAGGCACACCATCTCGGCTGTAGCCACGAGAGAGAGAGAGAGAGAGAGAGAGAGAGAGAGATATACCGACTCGGCTGTCGGCAGAGGGGAGAGCTAGCAGCCGCCGCGCCGCGAGCCGCATGAAGCTGCCGGCCTCTCCTAGCGTAGGCCGACGCGCGCACGTCGCCGCTGCCAACTGTGTTGGTCCGGCAGCGATAAAACCGAAAGCGCCCGATATAGATATACACGCCGGGTTGCCCGCGCGTGTATATCTAGCAATTCATAATTGCCCGCGCTGCGTAAACAGGGCGGCATTCGCGGAGCGAGCCAATGAGAAGTAGCGACTCAAATCACCGCTGACTTGACCTTGATTTTTGCATCTAGGGAAAATCAAGGCCAATCACCGTAAAGGAAAAGGCGGAAGCAACAAGAGTTTGAGCTGAAGTTGCGCGAGAAGAAAAGCCAAAATTTTGGAAGAGATTTCCGCCCTCTCCGATTTTGGGCATTGACTGCCCGGCCTTCAGCGACGATAGACGTAGCGAAAGTTTTGCCTGCCGTTCGAGCATTTTAGACCGCGTGGAGAGACGTCGACCGTCCGCCCGTCGGCGACGTAGAGATAATCACGGAGAGCTAGAGATTGGGCTAACATTAACCGGCGACCTTGTGACCTGCGAGGAAGGACATCGCGAGACGCGCCCGACTAGCGACGGTGAGTGGACTGTAATTGTCGAGCTTCCCTCGGCACTTGCAAGTGATTTATATTAACAATTGTAATACATTGCCGCCATGTGCTCGGGGTTCTTAGGAGAATAAATCCGTGGTGGTGTGACACCGGTATGTAAGATCAGTGCGGATCGGACCGGTAGTAAATTCAAGTATTAGTGTGGGGAAATTCACGCGACTCGGAAACTCGGGAGACGTGGTGAGTTTGGTCGTCGCGAGGGACGCGTGATAAGGCTAGCGTAGCCATGTTTGTATAGCGATAAATTAGATATAAGAGTAATTGTAAATTTGCGACCGATAGTATTACCCGACGATAAGAAATAAAGCTTGAGTATATTTAAAGTGAAAATTGTGAGTGCTTATTATAAAGTTATGAATTCCTGATTTTTCCTCTTCACGGAACTTCCTCTGGGAAAGGGCTCGTGCCGAGTTAGCCGCGCTTTACCTGGCGCCCATTAAGTTAGAAAATTTGGTAAAGTGTCGAGACAAAGTAAGCATCACAATTGTAGTGGTTTCTGGATTCCAACAAGAATGCCATGTTACAAATGACGTACCAACGGGGGCTTAGTGACTCAGGAAAAAAACAGGAAAAATAGCAAAATAAATTAATTAAGAAAGTTCGGGAAAAATCAGAAAATTTTTTTTACACAGTGCCGAGCCAGCGAAAGTGCAGCGACTAAAACGTTTTTTTTTGTGTCGTATGAAAATTTAAGTGAAGTGGAAAAATTAATTTTTGTGTGTTTAAGGAATTTATAAGTAGGACTTTAAAAATTTGTTTCACTTGAGCTATTGGGTTATAAATTGGACTTAGAAAATTTTCACTTGGGGTAATCGACTAATAAAATTTTCGATTTCGAGAATTTTCCGGAAAGTTTTTGGATTTTTTTGAGAATTTTCCGAAATTATTTTTTGAAAATTTTTCGATTTTGAGAATTTTCCGGAAAATTTTTTTGGAAGTTTTTAAGAATTTTCCGAAATTATTTTTTGAAAATTTTTCGATTTTGAGAATTTTCCGAAAATTTTTTTGGATATTTTTGAGAATTTTCCGAAATTATTTTTTGAAAATTTTTCGATTTTGAGAATTTTCCGGGAAAATTTTTGGAAATTTTTGAGAATTTTCCGAATTTATTTTTTGAAAATTTTTCGATTTTGAGAATTTTCCGGGAAAATTTTTTGGAAATTCTTGAGAATTTTCCGAAATTATTTTTTGAAAATTTTTCGATTTTGAGAATTTTCCGGAAAGATTTTTTGGATTTTTTTGAGAATTTTCCGAAATTATTTTTTGAAAGTTTTCGATTTTGAGAATTTTCCGGAAAAGTTTTTTGGATATTTTTGAGAATTTCCCGAAGTGATTTTTTGAGAATTTTTCGATTTTGGGAATTTTCCGGAAGATTTTTTTTTTGAGATTTTGAGAATTTTCGAAGATATTGTTTTTGAAGGGTTTTTGTTGGAAAATTTTTTTTTGGATTTGAGAGTTTTTTTTTGATATTCTTGAAAATTTTTCGAAAATTTCTGAGCGATTTATTTAGGGCTTTCACAGGTTGGGTGTGTAGTGAAGAAAATTTTCGTTTCAATTGAGACCCTTCGTAGGATTCTTTTGAGTATTGAAAATTTTCGGTTATTGGAGGAAGCTTGTAGCGATATATAAAGAAAATAGCGAATTACCAGAGTAAGCGGAAGGCTGCGGCGACGCACTGAAAATAATAGCGATAAATAGAGAAGGTGGGGAAAATAGGAGACAAATTCAGAAAATCTTGTTGGAGATTTGGTGAAAATTGAGTAATGAGCTAGAGTGATAGATAAATTAATTTGGTGTAATTTTCTGAATTCTGTCCTATTTTTCAAGTCTCCTCAACGACTTAAAGTAGTAGAGTAGGAGTCACACCACCGTATAGGGAAAATTCATTTTGCGAACACCTCCACAAAATATTATTGCTGTGCTACTACCCCCAAATCGATTAGTAAGAACGATTTATAATTAGTTAAGAGTAAAATTTTTGTAACAACTACTGGAAATTGGGTATAAAAATACAACAACTAAAGTTATTGTATTTATAGTATAACTACTGTGTCAAAGGAAAAATTGACTATTACATATATTTATATTTATTTAATTGTATTGGAAATTATTTACTGAAAATTGATTGCGACCAAGAAGAAACCTCAGATTATTACTTCAGATATAAACAAGAAGAGAAGACCAAGAACTACTGAAAACTGAATAGCGACTTTATTAGATTCGTGTCAGGGTATTTCAGCAGCTACTCAAGAGCTAGGCAAACAAATTTCGAGTAGGCATTTTCAGCTAAAGGAACCGATAAAGAAGACCTCAAGAAAAGAAGCTATTTTCTTTGTTTATCTCCTTTTGTCCCTTTAGCAAAAGTACATACGGTAATCTCCAGAGTAACATACATATATAAATATACATATCATTATTACAAATCATTATAAAAATTGAAAATTAGTGACACAGTAGTTAGGCAGGAAAATTGTCCCGTAAAAGAGTTAAGACTGATTCCTTTATTTGCAACCTCTCCATTCACGTGCACCAGGTATTGCAAGTCAAATCCCCGTCTTTGAAAAGATTCCAAAGACTTGGGCGGGCCCTCCCAACATAGCGAATACTGCAGTAACTGTAGAGTGTAACTAGCGACCAAACCGCTGCTTTTGCTTTCGTCCCTTAGTGTACGAGTAGAGTACAAAATGAACACAAGACAAGCAGCAAAGAAGGATCCGCGCATACGCCAGCGAATGGCAGTATCAAGTAGAATAAATGGGATGGACCCGAGCGAACTTATAATAATTCTAGATCAGATGGGACTTAGCATATCTGGGACAACAGCCCAACTTAGAGACAGACTCTTGCGGGCAAGTATTAGGTCAGTGGAACCAGAGGCAGCAGTAAATTGGGATACAGTATGGGACGAAAGACCATGGGATCAAGTACCAGCAACATCGGCGGCCATAATGCGAGAGGAATCTTTTGAACAAATACCTCAGAAGAAGAAAAGAGGTAGGAAGCCTAAGAGAAGGACCAAAGAAGTAGAGTTGCAAAGCACGGAAACGGAGTATAGCCAAGAAGAGGGACAGGCAATCACGGAGCAGATTCAAGAAGTCACAACACAACAACAAACGACCGATGTACCAGTAGTTACGCTAGAAACGATAAGCAAAGCGACCACCACTATTACTACGACGACACCAGTTCGTACACGGGGACCAACGGATAGCTTCGCGATGCAGATGGTGTCTGCAAACACACGACCAAGAGTGCAAACAGGGTTTCCACCGCAACTCTTGGCGATGAGCAGTCATACACAGCTGGCATATACTCCGGGACTAATGAAGATGATACCAACCGGCTACCAGTGGAGGCTACCAGAGCCACTTTTCCATTATACAGGAAATCATCCATCACCGGATTCCAGTACGGGAACTCCCGCGGTACCCATGATCCAGAGACCAATACAATTGATTACATCAGCGTCAACGGCTTCGGAACCAACGTTACCTTCGATGCCAACCACCGCAGCGCCGTCGGTCACACGACCTCCTGCAATGGCACAAGCAACGAACGTCGGGGCCGATCCGGGGACTAGTCAGAGGGGGCAACCCCTAGCAAGAAGTGACAATCCGACAGGAACATCACAAAGCCAAACGCCACTGCAGAGGATAAACCCGAACGACAGTATTCAATATATTGGACAAGTAAAACATAGAGACCCCATAACCAGTAACCCAAGAAATGGAAACTCAACAGATAGTAGCGACGTAAGCAACAAAGAAGAAGATAAGAATCGAGAAGAAGATGCCATTCAACGAGGGGCAGGACCATACGAACGGCTACTGCAGGAGTTTGAACATCTGAAAATGGCACAACATAGACCAATTCTCCTCCGAGAACCGGTATACGCGCCACAACCTCCAGTAGTCCCACCTCCGGTAGCACACCCACAGGATTACGTAGACACTCCGAGACCACCGAGGGGATCTCAAGAGAGAAGAGAGCGACCCAGAAATCACGAAGTGGCAGAGATTCGGAGGCCTAAGGTGAACACCGTTCGTAGGCCAACAGACCAGCAAACCGAAGCATCAAAACAGAGAAGAGGAGAACGAAAGCGACTGTCATCGAGTAGCTCGGAAAGTAGCGTACTAGACCGAAGATTAGTGAAGAAGAGAGATAGCCGTAAAGTGAAAAACCGTAGACATAGGAGTTCGAGTAATAGTACCACAAGTAGCGACGGTAATACAACGTCATCAGATTCAGATAGCGACCACAATAAAAGAAGTACAAAACACAGGAGAGGCCACAAACGGAACCAGTCGATATCGACTAGCGATTCGGAATATGAAGATAAAAACATGAAACAAAAAAATAGGAAAAGTCATTCGAATGCAGATATAGCGGGGAAGAATGTTAAAATATTGCAGAGCTGGAACCTAAAGTTCAATGGGGAAGATAAGGAGCCAGAGGAAATTTTGGACCGGCTGCAGGATTGCAAAGCAAGCCTAGCCATGAGCGATAGGGAGCTGTTGAATGCTTTACCATCGATCTTTTCGAAAAATGCTAGCAGATGGTATCGATCGAAGCGACCAGACTTAAAATCATGGAAAGACTTTAAAAAAGCATTCAGAAGGCAGTATTTGGGTCACAGAGATGAAGAAGACACGATGACGGACTTACGGAACCGATCGATGGCAAAAGGAGAAAAGATTGCCAATTATATATCCTGCGTAGAATACATTGTCGACCACTTTAAGCGACCCCCATCCAGGAAAACAATAGTAAAACAGGCCTACAAGGGCTTGAGGAAAGACTATCGACACTTCATGGCGGGGAAAGAAATCAAGACGCTCAAGGATATAGAGAAACTAGGAAGAATTTGGGAAAAGGAGAAAGAACTAGATGACCGGTTTGAAGAGCCTCCACCAAAGGAGAAGATGAGCATACCAGGTGCAGCATACTCTGGGACACCCTCAGTCCGTAAGGTAGCGGCAGCCTACGAGAAATCGAACCCAGAAAGCGACACTAGCGACAGCACATCAGCGACAACCAAACCGGCGAGAAAGAGGAATTGGAATAGAAAAGCGAAGAAAAAACAAAAACAAATAAATGCGGTAGCCGCTGCCAAGGAGAATCAAAGGCCTGAGGCCAACGTACAAGCGACCCCAGTACAGCCAGCCTCACACAACGCGACCGCAACGATGACGCACAGCACACCGCTAAATCCACTGCGACCGAGTTTTGTGCCCGCTTGGCAATGGTCTCCTCCCCAGAATGTTAACTCGTTTCAGGGTAGAGGTGGTCAGGCCCAAGGATTCACCGGCCAAGGCACCTATAATATGAGAGGAAATAGAGACCAAAATGGGCCTTCTGCCCAAAATATACCAGTATATGGTGCATGCTATACATGCCAGACGGTAGGGCACCGAGCAAGAGAATGTCCACAAAGGACATGCTACTTGTGTAGGGCTATGGGACACTATGCAAGCGAATGTCCCAATAGACAGCCGGCATGGCGGTCTTCTCCAAATAATCAGGCCATGGGAAACGGGATGCAGGGGAGGCAGAAGAGTCCCATACCTCCTCAGCAACCGCAAACGGGACGCAACTGGCAACAATAAAGGGAAGCCAGCATAGCGCCCAACCGACCATACAGGAGAAGAGAATAGCGACCCCAGAGAACGCGAGAATTAGCAGCGACCAAGAGAGAAGTGGATCGATGAGAGTCGAGGCAGAGGAAAGTATTAAGTCCACATTGTCAGATGGGGAGACCCACCCAGTATGGAGCAATACTTCAAACAGCGGAGGATTAAATGGGACCTCACCAATAGCGACCACAAAACCATTAATTAAAGAGAGTAGTGAGAGCAACAAAATTCGAGAAGAAAGAGAAAAAGCAGAGAGTAGAAAGAGTAGAGAGAGCAACAAAATTCGAGAAGAGAGAGAAATAGTAGAGAATAGAGAGAGTCGTGAGAGCAAAAGGGTGACCGAAAGAGTGACAACCTTACCGATCCTCGAAGGGTCCGACGTAACGGCGCTCAATCCAACAGCTGACGAGCAGAAGGATTTCGAGCACCTAGCCCTCGTACTCGAGGCGGTCGACCTTCTGGAAGGGTCACAGGTGTCCACTCCCTCGTTGGGGGGCCCCTCCACATTTGTTACAGACCTAGATGTTGGGGTGCCCACATCTAGTCTAGGGGGGGAGAGCAGCGTACTACGTACGCCAGAGGCCGACCAACTTGAGGTTCCGGAACCAGGCGAAGTCGAAGTCGCAGGTATGAGCGCAGAGAACCGCATCTTCACGAAGGTAATACTAGGTGGTAGACCGTACAGAGCCCTAATTGATGGAGGAGCCACGGTCTCCCTAGTAGGACCAGAGGTAGCGGCTAAGTTCAAGGACCGATTGCGACCAGCGAACTCTGTTATAAGAAGTGTGTTAGGTGGAACAAAGAAAGTATTGGGGTATCTGGACATCAACATGGAATTGGATGGCAGATCCAGGAAGCTCACGGTAAGAGCCGTAGATCCTTGCGACCACGACATTTTACTTGGACAGGACTTTACCAACCCATGGGACGTTGATGTAAGATACGGCAGACGGATGTGGAGGACTAACGAGGGCCCGTGGAAGCAATCTTGGGACGACGAGGAAATCGAAGCGACCCCAGCATACGCCGAATGCGCCGGAATTACCGAGGCAGACGACGAGCAGCGGAAAGCCATAGAAGACCTAGTGACCAAGATATTACCTCCGCCATCGGAAAATTTAGGAACGACCACACTGACCGAACATCACATAGATGTACTCTCCGCAGCCGCCATCAAACATCGGCCAAGGAGAATGTCACCCAAACTTCTGCAAGTAGTACACGAAGAGATAGAGAAGATGTTTAGGAGTGGAGTAATAGAGCGATCGGCAAGTGAATGGAGTAGCGCCCCGGTAATCATCAAGAAGCCAGACGGGAGCTATAGATTTTGTATAGATTATCGCGACCTCAACAAAGTGACCCGAAAGGATGCATATCCTATCAGGAGCATGGATTCCATATTGGACAAATTGCGTAAAGCCAAATATTTGACCAAAATTGACCTCAAGCAAGCCTATTTTCAAGTACCGATGGAGCAAAGCAGCAAGAAATTTACAGCATTTGCAGTGCCGGGGTCAGGGCTTTGGCAATTTGTAAAAATGCCCTTCGGACTAACGAATGCGCCCATGACCTTCCAACGCCTGATCGATGCTTTGTTTGGCGTCCAGTATGAACCATATGTGTTTGGATACTTGGACGACATAATTATAGCGACCGAGACCTTTGAGGAACATCTCCAATGGTTGGAGCTGGTCCTCAAGAAGCTGGTCGAAGCAGGATTGGTAGTAAATCGGAAAAAGTGCGAATTCTGCTGCTCGAGAGTGACGTACTTAGGCTTCTTGCTTGATAAAGATGGATTGCGACCAGATCCAGAAAAGGTATCGCCAGTGACAGAATATCCAGCGCCGAAGACCGTGAAGCAGCTGAGACGATTTCTGGGTATGGTAGGATGGTACTCGCGATTCATTGAGAACGACTCGGAGATGAAAATTCCGTTAGTGAAGTTACTAAGAAAGGGGCAAGAGTGGAAATGGGATAGCGACCAACAAGAGGCCTTTGAAGGTCTAAAGAAGGCGCTAACGGTGGCTCCGGTCCTGGCAAGACCAGATTTTGGCAAAACCTTCACGGTCCAGAGTGATGCAAGCGGAGTGGCGATTGGGGCGGTTTTGACACAGGAAGGGGATGATGGAGAGCACCCCATCGTATATGTGAGTAGAGTACTCACGGCGGCTGAACGAAATTATACCACGTCCGAAAGAGAATGCCTGGCGTTATTATGGGCCATTAAGAAGCTGCGACCATACCTTGAAGGGTACGAATTCAAGGCCATCACCGACCATAGCGCCCTCCAATGGCTTCGTAATCTGAAGGACCCTACTGGACGACTAGCCGTTGGGCACTTTAAATGCAGCAGTGGGACTTCGAAGTAATCCATCGGAAGGGCACTCTGCTGAAAGTGCCTGATGCGTTGTCCAGGATGTATGAAGATGGAGGGGAAATAGCTGGATTTGAAGAGATACAGGACGAGCCATACATAACTAGGATGGAAGAAGTACAAAGACACCCACACCGATTCCCAGACTGGCGAATTGAAGATGGCATGTTGTACAAATTTCGTAGCGACCCCCTATTAGACCCAGTGACATCTCGAGAAGAAGGATGGAGACTGGTCGTCCCAGTAGAGTACCGTGAGAGAGTGATGACGGAGAGCCACTCCATCACCTCCGCGGGACACCTGGGACTTGAGAAGACCTATGACCGAGTGGCCCGCGAGTACTACTGGCAAGGCATGTACTACGACGTGCGCCACTTCGTCCAGGCTTGTCTCGAATGCCAGAAGCACAAGTCCTCTCAGACGGGACCCCTAGGGCTACTAGGAAAAAGAATTGTAGAGCGACCATGGGCCGTAGTGGCAGCAGATCTTATGGAATTTCCACCAAGTAAGAGCCAATTCAAATACTTGGTGGTATTCCAAGATCTCTTCACGCGGTGGATCGAGCTGAAGCCGCTGAGGAAGGCGGATGGCAAGTCGGTGGCTCGCGCCCTAGAGGAGCTCATCTTGTTTCGGTGGGAGACGCCGAACTACGTACTCACAGATAACGGGAAAGAGTTCATCAATAAGCACCTGACCGCCACGCTGAAGGAGTATGGAGTGACCCATGTGACCACGCCACCGTACCATCCGCAAGCCAATCCAGTGGAGAGAAGCAATCGAACCCTAAAGACCATGATAGCGACCTTCGTAAAACAAGACCATCGGAATTGGGATGCCCATCTTCATGAGTTTAGGCATGCAGTCAACACTGCCATGCAAGCGACCACCAAGGTATCACCAGCCTTCTTGAATTATGGACGACACCCAAGGCCGGTGAAGAGTTTACGAAGAGAAGTAGAGCCAAAGCGACCAATTATTAGTAGCGACCCTGAAGATTGGTTAGAGAGAGTAAGAAGACTGGATGCCCTACGCGACCTAGTAATCAGGCATATCGATTCTGCAAAGGAGCGACAAGCCAAATACTACAATCGTGGCAGGAAGGAGACGACATTCCAGGTAGGAGACTTAGTAATGAGGACAAACCACCACTTGTCAAACAAAGACAAGCGTTTTTCGGCTAAGTTAGCTGGCCGGTTTGACGGCCCGTTTGACATCAAAGAAGTTAAGTCTCCGCTGGTATACGTGCTAAATATGGGTGAGGATAAAAGAATACCCGAGGTGCACGTGAGCGAATTGAAAAGATATATTCCCCCAAGGGGGAGAGCCCCGTAGTAGCGACCTTCTCTTTACAAGCGACCTTGAAGTGGTTATTTATCGAAGCGACCAGTAGAAGGAGAACAAACTGATCACTCTAACGACCACAATGCTAATAGCGACCCATCCGAGACCCTAAGCATCGGCGACCAAAGGGGCATAACCTGAGAACTACTAGCGACCGAAACCTGGAGTGACGGAGGCATACCCATGCCCAGTAAGTTGTTAAAAGTCTTGTTATTTATTTATTTATTGGAAGTTTTTTATTTAGGCTATTATAATTTCCCCTATGGTCGCGCGATCTATGAGCGCTGTTGCTCTGTGGTCGGATTGGGAGTAGTAAGGTGGAGGTATTAATACATTTTTTTTTGTTGTTTTCAGCTTGATTAGTTTTAAGTGTAGAGATGTATATATATTGTTTTGCAAAAGCTCTGGTGCCGAGGGTTGTTCGGGAATCGCGTTGATGGGATACAATGGCCCAATTAGAGTCTCGTTGATTATTGGAATAACCAGTCCACTCCTGGCGGTGTGTCCCGTTTAGGGGGGGAGAGTTTGTGACGTGTATTTCACGTCCCAATAATATTAAATACGGGCAGTCAATCGCGACCTAGTCACCCGTCACCAGAGCCGAGCATTTCTCACATTTAATTAGTATTGTTATTAATGGGGGGATTGTTATTATTTGTTGAGGGAATGAGGATAAGGAGTCGCGACCGAGGAAGGCCGCAGACCGGCACACACACGCACACACCCATACCAGCGGCACCAGCTGATCGCCGCAGCGACGACTGCTCGGAGCGAGCAACGGCGACGAGACTACACACACAGGCACAGCACCAACATCACTGCACACTGTACGCGCGACTCTCTCTCTCTCGCTTGCTCTTTCTTCCTCGCCTCTCGAGGATGATGAGCCGCTGCCCGCGCACACACATACACACACGCGCGCGCGGCCGCCCTCTCTCCCGATGCACGCAGACGCGGGAGGAGAGAGGATTCACAGCGGCAGCGGCGGCTTCCTCGAGGCACACCATCTCGGCTGTAGCCACGAGAGAGAGAGAGAGAGATATACCGACTCGGCTGTCGGCAGAGGGGAGAGCTAGCAGCCGCCGCGCCGCGAGCCGCATGAAGCTGCCGGCCTCTCCTAGCGTAGGCCGACGCGCGCACGTCGCCGCTGCCAACTGTGTTGGTCCGGCAGCGATAAAACCGAAAGCGCCCGATATAGATATACACGCCGGGTTGCCCGCGCGTGTATATCTAGCAATTCATAATTGCCCGCGCTGCGTAAACAGGGCGGCATTCGCGGAGCGAGCCAATGAGAAGTAGCGACTCAAATCACCGCTGACTTGACCTTGATTTTTGCATCTAGGGAAAATCAAGGCCAATCACCGTAAAGGAAAAGGCGGAAGCAACAAGAGTTTGAGCTGAAGTTGCGCGAGAAGAAAAGCCAAAATTTTGGAAGAGATTTCCGCCCTCTCCGATTTTGGGCATTGACTGCCCGGCCTTCAGCGACGATAGACGTAGCGAAAGTTTTGCCTGCCGTTCGAGCATTTTAGACCGCGTGGAGAGACGTCGACCGTCCGCCCGTCGGCGACGTAGAGATAATCACGGAGAGCTAGAGATTGGGCTAACATTAACCGGCGACCTTGTGACCTGCGAGGAAGGACATCGCGAGACGCGCCCGACTAGCGACGGTGAGTGGACTGTAATTGTCGAGCTTCCCTCGGCACTTGCAAGTGATTTATATTAACAATTGTAATACATTGCCGCCATGTGCTCGGGGTTCTTAGGAGAATAAATCCGTGGTGGTGTGACACCGGTATGTAAGATCAGTGCGGATCGGACCGGTAGTAAATTCAAGTATTAGTGTGGGGAAATTCACGCGACTCGGAAACTCGGGAGACGTGGTGAGTTTGGTCGTCGCGAGGGACGCGTGATAAGGCTAGCGTAGCCATGTTTGTATAGCGATAAATTAGATATAAGAGTAATTGTAAATTTGCGACCGATAGTATTACCCGACGATAAGAAATAAAGCTTGAGTATATTTAAAGTGAAAATTGTGAGTGCTTATTATAAAGTTATGAATTCCTGATTTTTCCTCTTCACGGAACTTCCTCTGGGAAAGGGCTCGTGCCGAGTTAGCCGCGCTTTACCTGGCGCCCATTAAGTTAGAAAATTTGGTAAAGTGTCGAGACAAAGTAAGCATCACAATTGTAGTGGTTTCTGGATTCCAACAAGAATGCCATGTCACAAAATATAAGATGAAAAATTTTTGAAAAAAATTGAGATGATAAGGAATATTTAGAATAATATCCTGTAAAATTTTTGAAGATTCATATTTTTCTTTTGTTGAGAAAAAAATAATTTTGTTAAAAAATCGCTTTTTTCCTGACGCGATAACTTAAGTAAATCGACAGCATTTTATCTGAAAGTTTACAAAAAGGTAGCTTTTACTATCTCGTGACCTGTATATATTTTCAGATCATGAGATCTTTTACTTTCTGAGATATTAAGGTTATGTTTTCTTTAATTTTTTTATCGCTTATATCTCGAGATCGGCGTGGTCATTTTTTATCAAAGAGGGATAATTTTTTTCCTTTTTAAATGAAGATTCAAAAATTCAAGATTCATCGACTTGTTTTTGTTTTATAGTGATTATTTTATTTTTTGATTTTTGAGTTTCAGTTTTTCGGGATTTTTGGAATATTCGAAATTTTATGATCAATTTAGTGTAAATACATTTAAAAAAGTATAGAAAACCTATCTTCTACGACTGAAAAATTTAGTTAAAAAATTTTAAAAACGTTAATTTGAGAACCGAGTTAAAAAGAGATATAGCAATTTAAAATTAATTTATTAGAACAAAAATCTTCATATTAGAACAGTTAATTTAGTTTGAGGAAGCTAAGTGCCAATGTATTGGCAGCAGTTTTTTATTGTGGAAGTAATACATTAAAAATAAAGTTTTATCGTTTTTACGCTTTTTTACCAAATAATTAATTATTGTTTACCTAATATTAAAGTACCTGATATAGTTACCTGATATAGTTCCAAATGTATTTGATACATGAAAGAAACTTATTAAAGAAAGAAGAAAGTTATTAAAGAACTTTAATAACTGTGATGCAAGGATGCAATACGTGGGTAATATATCAGAACTTCAGTCTTGTTTTGACAAAAACTCGGTTTTCCAGTATGCTAAAGTTGATTTGCATCAACAAATTCAGTAAATCATTTTGAATCTTTTTTTCAAATATTGTTTGATGCATTTCGAACAAAAGTTAGCATTTTTAAATGTACTTTTATTGAATTACTAATGACATATAATGATATTAACCTTTACAAAGTTATAAAAATATGACATTTATTTATGATTTCAATAGATTATATTTCTAAAAGTAAATTAATAGACATAAAAGTATAATAAAGTTATAATAAATGCTAACTTTTCTTCTTTTTGATGTCTAGAATGATGATAAATTTTCGTAAATCTGTTCGATGAATACCTTGATGTAAACGAACTTTATAAAACCTACCTTATTCTGGTCGAAAAATGACTAATGGGTGCATATTTTTATATTACGAATATTAGATAATTTTTTCACATTATTATCGTAGACTAAACAAAAACTTTATAAATTCACCAGAAAAAGGAGACAGATACACTTTTAAATTTAAAATTAATTGTTAATGTAGTTTAACCCATGTCTTCCCAAGCGGACATTTTATAGTCGATTGGTTTTTTGCCTAAAACATTGTCGAAAAAAAAAATAATAATAACCAATAGCACTTTTCTAAAGTAAAAAAATTGTCTGCTCTTTCCGATTCTGAAGTCAGAATTTTGAAATTTCCGTTGGAAAATTTCAAAATGGCGGTTTGAATTTGATGAAAAATTAGAAATACATTTTTTAACATTTTGACATGCTTGTTTAGAATAAAACAGGTTCAACGAAGATCTTGATATGGATTCATGTTGCAAATGAAATTCTGACTTCAGAATCGGAAAGAGCGGACAATTTTACTTCGGAAAGTGCTATTGGTTATTATTATTTTTTTTTCGACAATTTTTTAGGCAAAAAACCAATCGACTATAAAATGGCCGCTTGGGAAGAAATGGGTTAAAGTAAAAATGAATGTTTCATTATAAATTACCTACTTTTTTTCGGTGAATTTGAATATTTTATCAAAATATATCGGAATAAATGTCAAACAAATTTTTATGGTCCTTATGTTTTAAAATTATTGACCATAGTTATAGCTTATTTAAGCCACATTTTATGATAAAAATTAAAAAAAATCATAAAATATGGCTTACATAGGCTATAAATTTGATCAATAATTTTTATTTTCAAATCCTCACATTGGCTACATAATTACATGTATTATAAACACAATAAAATCTTAAAAACCCCAATTTGATCTTATTGGCTCTCAGAACATTACGGTAGGTCAAGGAATATACAGGCTTTCATCATATCCGATCAAAGAGACGTAAAGACCATACATTTTTTTTATAAAAATGTTCATTTTTTTTATAAAATATTCAAATTTACCGTAAAAATAGGTAATATATAATCGCATAACTCATTTGAACCTTAAAACGTATTAAGAATTAATTAAAACTTTAAAGATGTATCTATTCCCTTAATAAAAAAGTGGTCTAATTTTGATAATTTGCGACAAATTAATAAAATCTTAACAGATGTTGGTTATATTTTGAGTAAATAGTATATTCTATATAGTATTTCCATATATTGTGAAAGCTAAAGTCACTGTTCGATGGATACATTCCTTCGAATACTGATTTTTACCAAAAATGAGCTATGCGTATATCATAATAATCATTTTTTTATTCAGAGTTTACATCACTTGTTTTCATATAAACAACAATTCTGGTTACATTTTTTTTTTAAATTTATAGTTTAACTATTTATTTGCAGTATTTAACAAATTGACAAATTAACAAAAAATTTTGGTAAATATTACAAACAAATAGTTAAACTGCAAATGTCATAAAAGTAAATAATAAGAATTATTGTTTGTATCAAAACAAGTTATTTAAACCAAGAATTTAAAAATGTATACTTAATCTTGTTATAAGCATAGTTCATTTTTGGTTAAAATTAGTATTGGAAGGAATACATTCATTGAACAGTGACTTTAGCTTTCATAACATATAGAATATACTTATATTAAAGAAATAACCAATATCTGTTAAGATCTTATTAATTTTTAACATTTTATTAAAATTTTATTAACATATAGAATATACAATTTATTAAAGAAATAACCAATATCTGTTAAGATTTCATTAATTTGGCGAAAATGATCAAAATTAGGCCACTTTTTTAATAATTTTAAAAATCACAGGAGTCCTACCTTAGAAGGTAGGCCTGGGTTAAACCTCAAAAACAAAATTTTCTTGAGTCCATAAACCTTTTTATCTTTAAAAGCAATAAAAGAAAAATTTGAATATAAATAAATGCTTAACGCAAGAGCTCAACGAAGGAGCTAAATCAAGCTCTTTGAATAGTTTGCAGTCAAAATTAATAGTTTTTTTAAGGATGTTTCTAAACTAAGACGGTCAAAGCCCAAGTACAATGTAACGTGGAACCCAAAGGTTGTTGTAGACTATTTCGATAGCTTAGGTGTACACGAACACATTCCTTCAGAGGAGTTATCGTTAAAAGCGGTTACTTTACTTGAATTAATCATAGGCCATCAAATCCAAATGTTATCACTAATTAAGCTTCAAAATATTCAATTAAAGATAGACTCTTTATAAATTAAATTTTCGGCTTAATAAAAACCTCAGCAATCAATCGAAAGCAACCTTTGCTGGTTATTCCGCGTTATAAGAGAAAACAAAATATCTGTCCGAAGTCTACACTTAAAAACTATATTAAAAAAATTGAAGAGCTTAGAAGCTCCATAAATCAACTGTTTATTTCGTTTAAAAAACCGCACAAGGGTATAACAACCCAGATATTAAGTCGCTGGGTAAAGATCACGCTTGAAAAAAGCGGTGTGGACACCGTGACTTTCTCGGCGCATAGTACGCGCCACACATCTATCTCTGTCGCAAAGAAGAGTGGCTTAAATATCGATGCGATCAGATCACCAGCTGGATGGACAAAAGAATCACAAACTTTTGCAAAATTCTATAATTTACCGATTATAGAGAAACCTGATATCTTTGCTAAAGCTATTTTAGGATCTTAATTTATCTCTAATTCAGTTAGACATTAAGAAAATATTTCTTAATATAATTTAAAGCTAAATTTAAGTTTTTTACGATTATTTAAAAATATACGATATTTTTGTTCTTTCATTTGCATTTTCCTTTGTATTTAGTTGCCGTGTAAACTTTAAACATCTACCATTGGTCACAAGGAAGAGCCGCGAAATACATTTATAAAATTAAATGAACTTACCTAATTAAAGTTCAATTATAATTGTATAAAGCGGCTCTTCCGCAGTGACCAATGCCTCCCTTTGATTCCCTTAGATATAAATAATTATTGCTACCCATGACGGTGATTTTTTAGCTTTGGACTTGTGGTTTAACCTGGGGTGGAGAGGGGGTACTACCATTGGTCACAAGGAAGAGCCGTGAAATATAATCACATCAGATTTTGACCTTAAGTTTGTCATAAATTTTCTAAATTATATTCATATTTTTGTATTGTATGCTATTAGGGATATACAATAAACTAAAAAAGTTAAAATTTTTAAAAATTAACTTTATTAAAATTTTATAAGCTTGTAATTATACTTCGTATACATACAGGTGTCAAAGTTTAAAGCGATGAATTTTCGCGCTGATTGCGCGCAAAAATATTTATGTACGGTTTAACGGCGTATTCACGTTAATTACTTTGCAGATTTCCATCTGTGTTTATAGCGGAAGTCAAATATAGCAGCTTACCAGATTACGACGCCCGAGCAGCTTTAGGAAGTGCATGCTCCGTGACATTTTGCTCGAACAGCAAGGTGAACTTGCTATTTATGGGCCGTTTATTGGTCTCCTGTATTCATTGTTAATTAGTTTTTGAAAAATAACAATTTTAAACATATGTTTTCTAAAGTAATTTTATGATTAAATGTATAAAAATAGTTTTTTGACACTCCGTGCGATAAGTGCTACTTTTGCATACGCTTGCGTTAGCAGTGTCAAAAAATAATGTTCGATACACGTGATAAAAATGTTTCTCACACGAGTGCAAGAATCATCTTTATCGCACTAGTATCAAAAAGTACTATTATAAACATGTTTTTCAATATGACTTTATAATATTTAATTGGACTTTATTCTTTTATTATACGTTTTGTATATAATATTCAATGTATGATTGCATTTGCGCTTTATTATTTAATTGTTAAGATGCGATGGTTATAGGGGTAAAAGTCAAAAAGTCGACCAAATTGTATCCCCGTTATTTTACACAAATTTAAAACGATATATCGGCCTCATTTAAAACTAAATATATTAGATATAACCTTTAGAATATTATTGCAATGTTTCAATATTATTGATTGATTTGATTTTGAATTAAAAATCAAGAATACCATGAAATGTCATGTGTGTTCCGTGTCCTCAACCAACTTTTTCTGATATTATTTTAAAATTTTATTACGAGATGATGTTTCAAGAGAAAACTAGTCAGCTTATTACTTAAACTTATTTTCAACTATCAAATAGATCAAGTGTAATATCTTAATTTACATGCTATGAGTATTTAAAAATGACTTAAAATCTGTCCCTCGATTTTGGCGTCAGGTGTGTCCCGTCCTTTGAAATTAATTTTACATGTATAGAAATGTGTAAATCGAAGATTAACGCACGTTATATTTTTTAATTTAACCATTCCTTTTCATTTATTGGTGATTTTAAAAGGGTTCTTTGTATATTTTTTTATAGCACTGTGTGACCTAAACCCGCACTTAGGTCACGCTTATCCGTGACCTAAGTGGCGCTTTATTACACAGTGTAATAATGAATTCACATAGGCCACAGATCCCTACTATCCTATAATAAAGACTAAAAACACTCAAAATAAACGTTTTCGTTCATAATAATAGAAAGAAGAAGTAGTAAACCTGGTAAATACGCATGCCAAGTATCAGAGAATAATTATAAATCATTAAAATAAAGCTTCAAATTTAGAGGTTAGTTCAACTGATTGTATATGACAATTTGGCGCGTATTTTGAATATTCAATCTGAAATTCAATTTAAAATTCAGTAAGTATTAATTGTTTTCATGATTAATATTATAAATTTATTAAAATTTAATTTAAAAAATGTCAAGATAGGGTAAATAAATATATTCAAATTAACTGTTAACAATAAACATTTATTATTTTTTAACAAAACAAAATATCTTATTTATATAAGGTTCTATATTACTATACGGCTATTCACATTTGGTCCAGATCACCAGTTTGAACACTTTTAAACAGTTTTAAACAAATTTAAACATTTATTATTTTTTCAAGAAACAAAATATCTTATTTAAATAAGGTTCTACATTATTCTAATATATAGCTATTCATATTTGGTCCAGATTATCAGTTTGAACACTTTTTTCTCTTGTACGCTTACAATTTACATTGGTAGAGTCTTGCATATAATTTATTGTAACACTACAATTATGAAAGGTGAATGTTTTGAGTTTATCTTGGTTAGAATCTTCAATACATAAACCCAAATCCGGATGATAATATACTGAGAAAAGATCTCCTACATTTACAGGTACATTTTTTGGTGCGGGTGGCTGAGGTGATTATCTAGGTACTATATTTACTGTTGAAGTTGGAGGTTTTGATGTATGTAGTTTAGGTGATTGTTGAGGTGCTATAAAAATTGATTGTTGAGGTGTAGAGGGTCTTGATTTGTATTGTTGAGATTCATCTATTCGAGTACTTGGTTTGGGTGGTGTTTTTGAAGATGCTGCATCACTTTTGGAGGTTGATGGAATGTTGAGTCCACTAGTGATTTGATTGCATATCTTTTTCTTATTGTTAATGGAATCAGCAACATATCCCATAGCAACAGTGCTTGACTTCCAGCCTCCGTGTCTTTGCAATGTGACAAGGTCAGCTCCGGCATCAACTAAAAGAGTTGCAGATGTTCTGCGGAAGCTGTGACCTGTGTAACTTTTTGCATTTGGCAAATTCAAATAAGTGGCAATGTCTTTTGGAATCGAAGCAAACTTATTAATTCCAACAGGTTGTACGCTACACTTGCCATTCGCATACCTCAGAAAGAATCTATCCAGTGAACAGGGTACCGGTCTAAGGTCCATATACTTCTTGCATATACTAAATAATGCACCGGTGATTGTGAAGGATCTAGGGACATCATTCTTTGTATCCTTAATCTTTACAAGTAAAGTTTCTTCAGTTTCAAATTTGCACACATCCTGCATACATATCTTTGTAAATTCTACTCTGCGTAGTGCTCCAGTTATTCCAAAGATAAGTGCTACCTGTGAAATAAATTAAATAGATCATTAAGACTGAATTTAAATATAAAAAGAGTACGAACAAGTTTTACTTACCTTCTCACATAAATGAACTTCATCGGGTGCTTGATTGAGAAATTGTGAAATATTATCTTTGCTAAATACTTCAGATCTCTTCGACTGATATCCTTTGTTTAATTTCTTCAGATATCCTGTTAATTTCATATAACTTCCAATGTTGATGTCATTGTAGGCATTGATCGTAGTCTTTAACATTGAAAAGACTGGCCACAAACTTGTTGGTGAAAGTTTCTTGGATTGATCAGCGAAGTAGGCAAGTAAAACATCTTCACAAAAAGAGTTGGTTCCATGATCTTTTCGCCACTTTTTAAATGAATTATATGCTGACGTATAAAGCATCTTGGACTTCTTAGGTAACAAATCCAATGATACATTTTTTGCAGCTTCTCTAATTTGTTCAGAAACAATATCACTATTGTTTTCATCACTTAGTGAACTGTCTGAATCCATATTGAAGTCGCAATAACAATGTTAAAATAACTAAAAATACTATTAAATAATGTATAGCGAAATACAAACTAATGCATAAATTGCATACAAAAATTAATAACTGAACAAATTAAGAACTAAAAACGAACTTAAAATTGAATTAACTTAAGAATAGTGAACAAATAAAAGCTTCAATAAAACTAAAAACTAATCTAGTAAATACATAAATAAATGAAAAAATAACCTAAAAAATTAACTAGAAAATAACACGAATATAACAAAAACACAAACTATAATAATACAATAATTAACAGAATATTTAACACTTTTAATGCGATATCAATTATTCGAAACTTAAAATTGGTCTTCTCTAACTGTCAGGGAACTGACGCACACTCTAGTTGAGAGAACCAATACAAGATGGCGCTAGACTCAAAAAGCTTGCGTATGATGTTCATGGTGGAAGGAAACTTGAAAATACATATGCGTATCATTGATAGTACATCTACTGATATGCGACATTTCATGGCGAACAAATTCAAACAATGTCTAAGTATAAACATGTGAATTATAAATGTTGACATTGATTATTAATTAACTAATGAATTTTGGTTAAATAATAATTTGTTTATACGATTTGTAATTTTCTTAATTTATTTTTTATGTTTTTTGTATATTATTTATTTATTATATTTTTATTTTTTTTATGCGGGGGGGCTCCGCCCCCCAAAACCCCCCCATTCGCCCATTCGCCCTACCCCCACACTCTACTCCCTCCCTGTCGGTGGCGGGTTTATGTCACTCGTGCTACAAAATAGTATACGATACTCGTGACCTAAGTGTCCATAATTGCACGGCGCGACGGTATCGCCCTCGCTACGCTCGGGCGCTAACTACGCGCCGTGCAATTATAGGCAACTTAGGTCACTTGTATCGTAATATACTATAAGTAAAGTCGAATTATAACTGCATTTTATCTTGCATACCTTAATTGATGTCATATGTGTCCAGTGCTGTAACTAAACAGATATAAGCAAATTTTAAAAAGTAACTTTGAAAATAAGTTTATTGGATGAAACAATAGAAGAATTGCTTCTTCCGAAATTTCATTTTAGTTTAAATTACAAGTAAGGAAGAAATTATTGTGAAAATTTTGTCGCCCGTTTATCATGTGTGTCCCGATGTTTGACTATACTATAGTGTACTCGCACAGCCACAGCAGTCTTGTCAACGCATTGTCGCGGAGCATAGAGGTGAAGTAAACAAACATAATGTTAACCTCTTAAACAGTCGTGCATTTCAGTTACAAATCGTGCGCAAAGATCAAGCTAGATTATTCTCATTTCTATTAAAATGTGCACAAGAAAGAGATTTGATAGAAGAATAAATACAAAAAGAACAAGGAAATGATTTTTTTTTTTTTTTTTTTTTTTTTAACGTCGCCATGTTTGTGCTCCCATGTGGTGCTAATCGACGACGGGGGTCTGCGGTGTGTTTGTAAACATGATTTATTAATAATTTTCGGTAAGTAATTTAAAAGCAATGTAACTTATTCTAATACTTAAAAAATCTTTTAATAGTTTAAAAATAGATATTGATATTGGTTCAGTAGATTTTTCGCATTTATGTAACCAATTCTATTTTAGAAAAATGTATTTTTATTAATTTAGCATACTTTTTATTTTTTACATTCCATACCTGAGAATGGTCGACTTTTTTACTTTTACCCATAATAACTTTTATTTCCGACTTAACTGTAATGGGCACTTTATTGACAAGAAAAGTGGGAGAAAAGTAACATATAATTCCTTCCTATATACTTTGTTCCCGCAAATGTTTTTCAATTTTGAACTATTTCTTTCTCTTTCCGTAGGTCCCACTCTTCAACTCAATAAAGTGGCCACAGTTAAGTCGGGAATAAAGTTCTATATGCAACCCGGGAATAAAGTCAATTGTTCCTTCGGGAATAATCCTCGATTTTATTCCCTTATTGTATAATGTACTATTATCCCCGTCTTAACTATAATGTCCACTTTATTGACCTGAAAAGACGGACGAAAGTCAGGACCGTCTTTAGTACTGATGGGGCCCTGGGCCGGATTTCTATCGGGGCCCCTGTAAGGAATTTAAACTTAGATGATTTAAATTTTGCTTTTATAATTTTTTATTCGCTTAATTTAGATATTCTTTGATATTTAAACAAGTATTAAATTAAAAATTAATACAAATTTTGAAGTTTCAAAAATAAAACCGACATTTCTAAACCAATCACCCTAAGCTGAGAAATTTAAAAATAAAAATAAAAATAAATTTAAATAATAAAACGGTAAGCTCTAAATGAAACTACCTCAAACTGGTCAATTTGTAGTTAAAGAATGTTTCAACAATGAAACCGTAACCTCCAAGCCTTAAACCCAACTACCCCAATTTCTAGTTGATAGGTTAACAATAGGAGGTTTTTTTAAAACACCAGTCATAAAATAAATTTAAATAATAAAACTATAAACCCAAAAAGTTGGGTTTAGGTTTTAAGATTTATTATTAACATTTTTTGGATTGGAAAATTGCTCAGCTTAGTTTAGTTCCGTTAACCTTTTTATTATTTAAACTTTTTTTGTTTCAAATTGCTTAACTTAGGTTAGTTACATTTGGGATTTACGATCTATGATTTACCGCTTTATTTAAATTATAGCTTTTAAAAGCAAATTGTAGACGAGATTAGTAAATATTACATAAATATGATTTTTATAATTTCAATTTTTTTTGCACATTGCTCAGCTTGGGTGGTTGTATTTAAGGTTTAAGTTTACCGGATTTATTGTTTAAACTTTTCTTTGTGATATATGAATGAAACACGTTTTTTGGATCTATATAGCGGGATTAATGTGGCCGTTTTCCGACCAGCGGGCCATAAAGAGATTATCGGAAAAAATGTACTTTACGCCCGTTATATAGAGCGCTATATAATAGTATATTATGTACCTAGGGTGAAAAGTAGTTTTTTTTTGCACGTGTGAGGCAATCACACAAGGGCAAAAAAATACTTTTCCCCGAAGGCCCACATCGTATTTTTTGTCATATATGTATTGGTTTTGTGTTATGTTTTATGCCTCTAGAGCGGGCGTTTACTGCGGCTGTTCTTCAAATCGGTGTAAACGTGAACAAATGATCAAAAATTTTCAAAATTTTTCAAAATTTTCAAAATTTTTCAAAATTTTTAAAATTTTTCAAAATTTTCAACATTTTTCAAAATTTTCAAAATTTTCAAAATTTTCAAAATTTTCAAAATTTTCAAAATTTTCAAAATTTTCAAAATTTTTCAAAATTTTCAAAATTTTCAACGTTTTTCAAAATTTTCTAGATTTTCTAAATTTTCTAAATTTTTCTAAATTTTCTAAATTTTTCTAAATTTTCTAAATTTTTCTTAATTTTCTAAATTTTTCTAAATTTTCTAAATTTTTCTAAATTTTCTAAATTTTTCTAAATTTTCTAAATTTTTCTAAATTTTCTCAGTAGCGGGCGAAAGTATCTTGTTTTCGCCGTCGGATGTAAAGTACTCTCTTTTTGCCCGATGGACGAAATTTTTTTGATTTGAGCGGGCAAACAAATTTGTTTGGCCGGCCGGCAAACGGCTGCTTTGCGCCCGTTTTAGAGGAACGAAAAAACACGAAAATCGTGCGTGTATGACAAAAGATAATTTTGAATTGCTTAACTTGGGGGACTTGGATTTAAGATTTAGGGTTTAGAGTTTACGAATTTATTATTTAAGGTCTTTAAATTGTGAATTGCTTAGCTTCTGGTAGTTAGTATTAGCCTTCGGGTTCTATAGTTTATAGATTTAAAATTTATCTTCTGCTAATTGCAAATTGTTTAGCTTGGGTTAGTTTGGTCTACGACTTATGGTTTACTATTTTATTATTTTTCTTTAGTTACGAATTGCTCAACTGGAGTAGTTGAATTTTGGGTGTACGGTCTTATTATTTAAACATTTTTTTATTGCAAATTACGTCCTCATTGTTTAATCTTTTTTTAATTACAAATTGCTCTGCTTGGATTATTTGGGTTAAGGTTTTAGGGTTTACGGTTTTATTATTTTTCTTTTCAAATTGCATATTGCTTAGCTTACGGTATTTAGGTGTATGGTTCAAAATTTATGGTTCTATTAATATATTATTTAAATTGTAAATTGTTAGGTTTAGGGTAGTTGGTTTAAGGTTTAGAGTTTACGGATTAATTTTTTATACGTTTTTGTTTATTGCAAATTGCGAAGATTAGATTAGTTTTATGGTTTACAGATGTATTATCTAAGGTTTATTAAGTGATGCGAATTTCTTAGTTTGAGTTAGTTAGGATAAGGGTTTACATTTAAAATATTCAAGCTTTTTTGAAATGCTTACATTAAAGCTTTTAATTTAAAGAACTTAATAAAAATAAAAATGGAATTCAAACTAACGTTATCTTCAAGTTAAATAGAAAATTTTTGCACTCCTTCCTTCACCCCTCCCCAGATTTTTCAATTGGGTCAGTCCGATATAGAAATCACCGGATTGCTTCTAACCCGTTGCTTAGTCCGACTCTGGTATGATACCATGTGTGTAGGGGGGGGGGGGGGGGCTCTAAACATTTTTAGGGCCCATTTTACAAAAATCAGGCTATTACAGTGTTTAGGGGGTTTAGACATATTTAAACTCGCTATATTTTAATTTTCCATCTAACAGGAGAGTGTTTGCTCCATGTCACAGAATAGCCCTATTTAGTTCATCTTCATAAGTATAAAAAGCGCGTAAACGAAACAAGTGTTACAAACAATATGGTGTGTACCATGGGGGAGAGGCATTTTTGCCTTTGTCTGCTTGTAAGCATCACACGAGGACAAAAAAGCCAACTTTTCCCCCATCGGACATATACTATCATTTCAAAATGTTAAACTTGGGTTTATAGTTTAAGGATATAGACCGATCAAGAACCTCACTTTAGTAGTTTAATTTCTAGTTTAGCTAAATTTTGCAATGTTATGTAACATATAAAAATAGAATTTAATACAATATTTAAAACTCCAAATGATGATTTCATTTCCTTTTATAGGATAAAAACAGGTAAAATATAGGTAAAACTAGCCTTTGGTGCCCGTTCAGCAATATTTCATTTTTATAAATATACACAAAAAATATACATCAAAATAAGAAAATACTTAGTACACATTTCTTTTATATGCTAGTTTATGTTTTACAAATTTTTATAGAACCCCTGGTAGAAAATTGACCAGTCTGGCTGGTCAAGTTCGCTGCCATTATCAAGAGAAATATTTATAAAACTATATTACGCAGTATGAATAAATAAATCTATTAAATAATCTTAAAGTGATTAATAACATATCATTTTTCTTAATGTATATTACAAAATAGTTGTACTTGATAGAAATATTTAATTTGCGGTAAGAAATAATGTATTTAAACCACTTTATAACCATTATTAACAAACTGGCTAGAAACTGTGGTGATTTTAACGATATATTCGCGAAAAACTCATCAACATTTCTATCAGGGAATTTTTCTTAAAAAAATTGATATTTCGATAATTTTTACTGCTTTTTATCTGTAAATAAAAGCGTGCTACACATTTATTAATTATATATTAAGCAACCAGCAAAAAAAATTTGGAGAGAATATATTGCAAAATTCATCGCCAAATGCACTTTGAAATTTATAAATAATAAAATAAAAAAAAGTTATAAATAATGTTGTTTGAACAAATGAGATTATAAAAAGTGATTAATAGATACATTAATATCTTAAAGAGATACTTTCAAAGAAATTACAAGAGTTTTTTTGTGATTTTAAATAATTACAGAGAAAATTGTTAATTAAACAATGTTTATACTTTCACCGATTTTCGTAAATTTCGACCGGTCTATACCCTTAGTAGCACTCGCTGTATCTAGGTATTTAGGATGCACATTTATTTTTTTTTTTTAAATAGAAGTTGCTTTCTCCCGGATATTTATGGTTTACAATGGGGCCCCAAATGATAGGAAGCTATAGGTTAGTGCTTAATGTGCCCATTGCTTAAATCAGGATCTGAAATTAGCTTTTTATTGTAACTATCATAATTTATCAGCATCAAAGTTATTATTTTACAGAAAAATGATTTTACAGATTTAATATTTGATTTCGCAGCTAAGAAAATTCAGAAAAAAGTTGTAATTTTGTATTATTTTTTCGTTTTCAGAAAAATATCATGTTATTAATTTTAACTTAAATATTTAAATCTAAACTTGGATGTTACTTGTAAATATGAATTATATATTTAAAAGAATAAAGGTTAATATAAAGGTTTTGATATTTATATAAATTGTGTGGGGCCCCTCAAACGCTTGGGGCCCTGGGCCAGGGCCCGCTCGATTCATGCCTAAAGACGGTACTGACGAAAGTGACGTACTATTCTCGTATTCTCAGTTTCTCTGGCTTTCTCTCTTATTTTTCAATTTTGAACTAATTCTTTCTATATTAATATAAATTTTCAAGTCAATAAAGTGACTACAGTTAAGTCGGAAATAAAGTTCAATGTGCGATGCGGGAAAAAAGTCGACTATTCCCGAGAGTGGATTTACTGCCCGAGCAAAGCTTTTTCTTTGAGAAAACAAAAGACCTGGTGTAATCAATTTCTCAAAGCTTTTTTCAACTAATGTTTTAAATAAAAATATTGCGTGTATTTTCAGAATACTTTGCATAATTATGATATAAGTTCCACTGATTATTACGGCAGATAAGCATATTTTCATCGATTCGCCGCTGTATACAGAATTTCATTCGAACTCATCATCAAAGAATCACGATCATCATCATGAACGCTCGACGGCGCAAAGTATAGGTATTAGGCAGCGGCACGTTCGATTGCATAATACAGAAGCAATGACCATAACTACGCTCAATACTACAGGCACTCAACTCAACATCTCGCGAGCAGAAACACATAACAGCGAATTCCAGCAGCCAAAGATCAATTTGGAGACAATTTAGGTCTTTGCAGCAGCGAATACATTTCCACCCGCGTTCCGCGCGCCGATGGATTCCAAAGGGGGTACATGTACATATTTAGCCAGCGCAGTAGTTTTGGTCATTAGCAGCGCGAGCACTCGATCCCGTAACGACCCACAACTTCGCGACTGCGTTTATACAGTTTGCCACAAAGACTGGTAGAATAGGGTCCCTGGCCCCTGGTAGAATTTACGCAGTAATTATCTATATATATACGATTTTATAACATTAAACGTTTGGGTAATGTTAATGATTTTAGCTATATCTCGTAATATAAAATAAATCTCGCCTATTCAATCAAACTACAGGTGCTATAAGCTATAGGCTATATTTCTAGGTACCAGTAAATGATCCTTAAATGTTTCATCAAAATTTATGACCCACAACTCGAACTTTTTTTTTGCCAGTACACTGAAAAGGGGTTAGTGCACCGGCTGCCCTCTAGTAGGCATCAGCTGCTCTATTTGAAGTGCAGCTCGTATCCCTTCGTTTGGGGCGTCTGATGCTCCTTTTTAGCGCAGAATTCGTCCGTACACGATTTAAACAAATTTCCGAAAAAAGTATCCGACGGGTACTTTCGTGGAATGCTGAGTATCCGAAAATAGTATCCGTTGGATACTTTATTCGGATACTTTTCTTAATTTAAAATGTTTAAAAGAGGTCTAAAATTCTCCTAGGACCCTAAACATGGGGTACCATCCGGATGATACTATATATTTAGGGGGCCTGGGCATATTTAAGACCTATTTTACGTATTTTCATACCGGATATATTTTTATTTTCAACAGTCAAATTAGTTATACCACCTAAATGCGTAAAATAGGTCCTATATATGCCCGGGCCCCTAAACATGTGGTATCATCCGGATGATTAGATAAAAAGTTAGTTTCGTAAATTATTATCTGTGAAGGTTTGAAATATAATTTTAATATTAATGAAATTATCATCATTTAGAATACATTAATGAATTTTTAATAAATATTTTGAAACTTTAAGAAAATGCACTTTAATATACATAGAACATAAACTATTGATTACATTTCAATTTTCTTCTTCTCATCCCATTTTATACACCAGTCATTATCAAAAAACGAGAATTTCTTAGCATTTTTGTAAGCCAAATGCAAACTAGTTTGTTTTAAAGGGGCAGACATGGGTTAAACCTAACAAAATAATTTTCTTTACTAGTACAGCAAACTTTTTATGTTTAAAAGAAATAATTCTGAAAATTTTTATACTATCAATACTTAATAATATCTTAAATTTTACCGTTGTAAAACCTCAAAATATTCATCTTACACGTTACAATAAAACACTATTTTCAATACCATATTTATTAAAGTTGCTGTGTTCCTCACACTATTGCAGGTGACATGATGAACGAAAATATTTTTTTCAACGGTAATTCGACTCCTTTTGACACGTTGTGCAAATAGAGCAAAGCACTTTCTCGTTAAAAATTTTATTATTTTTTTTCCGGAAGCCTAACCGATTTTTTGAAAATTTTTTATTTTATTTTGTTTTTAAATTGGTTGGGTCTCCGAAAACAAATAATAATACATGTCAAAAGGAGTCAAATAACCGTCGAAAAAAATATTTTCGTTCATTATGTCACCTTCAATCGTGAGAGGAACATAGCAACTTTAATAGATATGGTATTGAAAATAGTGTTTTATTATGACGTGTAAGATCAAGATTTTGAGGTTATTCAACGGAAAAATGTAAGATATTACTAAGTATATATAGCACAAATATTTTCAGAATGATTGCTTTTAAAAATAAAAACTTTCCTGGACTAGTAAATAAAAATTCTTTTTTTAGGTTTAACCCAGGCCTGCCCCCTTAAGGAAGTAGAAAAAGATTAGCTTGCGCAAGAGACTTTTGAAAACCGGCCATTTTCGTTTAAATAAAATAGAATATCCTCAATATCTCCAAAAAATAATCGATATTTTGAGCTAAAAGTTTGATACGTTAATCAGCAAGTACAATTTTACTTGAAATAAGAAATTTGTATTTTATATTTTATTGGGAACTTCAGTCAAACATAAGATACAAATGATCGCTCCTTGGGTACTACATGTAATTATTGAATTCTATCGATTTCCAACAGCTCTTAAAATAGGGTTATTGCTCTTGGAGATCGATAGAATTCAATAATTACATACAATTTTACCTTCTATTCGATCTAGCACATTAATTCAAACTAAAACCTTGATATCTCAAATGCCCGAAAAATGGACTTAAGTGATTTTTTCAGGAAACCACAGATATGTATTCCATATTGAACCACTCGCGCAGCACGATACAATCGTTATAAAAAGCGGCAAAAGGGACACCCGAGTATACATCCATCATACCGGATAAAATCTGAATCGTAACACTAGTAGGCTTCGCGTTGCTGCTGATCGCGACGACATCGAAAGGCGAAACCTTTAATGTAGGCGCTCATAACTCAGGGATGATTCGGCAGACGCATAAATTTTAGAGTGCGCGCGTCTGAGCGCTGTGCTTACATGTATATAATAAGCAGCTGAAGGGCGACTCGCAGTCTGCCTCGGGGGAAATCGATCTTGAGACGTTACACAGTTGTCTCACTCTTCCTCTCGGCTGAGAAATTTCAAAGACGACCGAGTACACCATGTAACTGAGAGAGAACTTGTACGTACGTGTGTGTACGCGTGTGTATGTGTGTGTGTGTGTGTGTGTGTGTGTGTGTGTGTGTGTGTGTGTGTGTGTGTGTGTGTGTGTGTGTGTGTGAGTGTGTGTGTACGCGTGTGTGTGTGTGTGTGTGTGTGTGTATGTGTGAGTGTGTGTGTATGTGTGTGAGTGTGTGTGTGTGTGTGTGTGAGTGGGTGAGTGTGTGTATGTGTGTGTGCGTGTGCAGCGCCGAAGACAGAGCTCGTATATTAAAGGTATCTATTTATACTTTGCGAGCTTTATGCTCGTCTCTAACTCTCTCTCTTTCTCTCTCGCATCTGCGACTCCCTGTGAGAGAGAGTGATGTGCTTATTTCGAGGCTTATTGTGTACAATGATGAGAAGCAAATGTCGCCAAGTATGACATGTTACAAGATGTAATTGTGTTATCTGTAATAAGTTAGTGAAGATTTTGCAGGGTAGTAGCTTGGTAGCTTCAGTACGTATTAATAATACGGTATTATAGAAGTTTGCTAGTAGGCCACATAATTATTATCATTTTTTTATCCTTATGTGTACAAAAAGAAATATGAATACTTCATTTGTGAACTTTCATAGAAACTAAAAAAAAATTACAGATACCTATATTATAGTAAATGAAAAAGTTCTTATTTTCTCAGAAAATATACATCAGAATCAAAGTTTTTTTTAAGTATTATTACTTTATAGTTATGTACTTATCGAAAATACGTGGCAAAGATCCTAATTTGTTGTCAAAATCGAATATTAGCTGAATTACATATGAATTTTACTATGTAATATCATATCTAAAGGCTTTAACATTCGGACGACCAAAATCATATATATTTCTTATATAATAAAAGCAATATAAATAAGACTTTGTAAATTGGAATTTCCCAATTCGTAGACTTCGAATCTGAAGTTAAAATTTTGTATTCTATTGCGTAACCACAATGACGAGCGTGTCAAGATAGAACTATAATATTAATTATATTCAATTTATTCGTAGAATTGTCATGCTCCGACAGTGCACAAAAGGATTAATAGTCTTCCCTTGTAATGACCACCATGGTGTTTTTGCAATTTTCTTTTAAATTTAGACTTTGTATTCGAAATCCACTCTTTGAAAACTCCAAGATACATATTCTTGCTTAATTTGCTTCTGATTTATAAGAAATAAGCCTGGGGTCAAAATTGTGGTCGTCCGAGGGTTAAGCGAAAAACATATTATGTATTTCGCTTAACGACTTATGTAGAGTGTAGGAGTAAGCGTTACAAAGATGACTCGGTGATCGAATGAAGAACGACCCTAAAAATGTGGCCTCCTTTGATGCTTTCCGTGACTATCGTGGCATGATCCATCGGGAATTCGTCCCTTTGGGACAGACAGTCAGCGAGCAGTTTTATCGAGATACTACGTACGGACTTCTGATAAAAATGTACGTTTACTTTCGACCGTAGAACTTATGACCAAATGAAGTCCAGAAGAGAGATTATTATTCCTTTTGAACGACTAATGAGCCCGCATGTTCCTCTTAAGTCTTGTCATATCACAGTCTATATGCCGTTTTGTGCAATATCTAATTACGTTATGAAGTGGGTTTCGTCAAATTGAAACAAATTATGAAATTAATAAATAAAAAGAATCAAAATGATTGAATGCAAATTGTATCTTATTACTCAATGCACGGATGAATTTTCAGTTTAAAATTCAAGCTTATGTGAAGTCATATTTTATTTCAAAATTAGATACTTATCTATCATCATTTTAGCAATCAACTATAGTCTTTTGTAAAAAGTTCCGACATTTTGTTAGAAAATAATAATTTAAAAAACTTATACACGCGCGCTTAAATGAAACCAATGTAATATATATTTCAAGATATCGTTTGAACTCGTTATTTCTTAAGGACGCTCATGCCATAGGTTACTGAGGCTTTAAATATTAACATTTTTCAATAAAATTTTCATGGAATATGGTAGAATAAAATATATACTTTAAAATATCAAAGAAAAGATTTCATAAAAAGTTTAAATATATAATACTCAAAAATTTTTGACAAACCTCCTGTATTGGCATTTAAAGTGGAATTTCCTCTTTACCCGCAAGTAGGCACGCTTTTCATTCCTACGCGGACACATGCGTGGGAGTCTCTGTGGCGCCACATTTTGGTAAATGGTGTTAGCCAGAATTATTAACAGAACTGAAGTGTTAAAAACGTTTGGGATAATTTATTTAATTAATAAAAAACATTTGTTTAATGTTTTTTTACTTTATTAATAGATTTTTTCACTAATTTGTTATAACAAATTTTTATTTAAATTCTCTTTTGATTTTTTTGAAGCTATATAACATTTCTGAAGAATACCAAAAAGTTCTAATAATAAAATATGTTCGATGAGAAAAAACCGTTAAAAAAAAGTTTTGTATCACGAAGAGTGCGCGTGCTCGATGTTAAAAGCGTAAGACTCTTCATTAAAAATACGCTGTTAATTGCATTAAAATTGTATGCTTTCTCTTAAAATTTTGCTTTCTCAAAGAGAAAGTTTTGTAATAGTAAAAAAATGTTTTTTAAATAACATGGTTTGGGACGTTTGTAAATTATTTTCATACGAAATCATTCATATTTTTTATAGGATTCTTCAAAAAGAAAAAGAAATAAAAAAATTTTGAACTTGGGAAATTGACTATAAAAAAAACAGAACGATCAAATTCAGTTGAGTTATCTGAAGTGGCTTACAAGCAGTAGGACATACACACACCCACTCACTCACGCACACGTTGCACATACATACTATTCCCGGATCCAAGGGAGCGGGGGGGGGGGGGGGGGATTGTCAGGAGCGGTCGTTCTCCCCGAACCATCATTTCCAAACATGGATAATGTAATTTTTTCAACAATTCAATTTAGGCATTATCGTAGATATAGTATTGAAAATAGTATTAAGGATTCAAAGAACGGTAAATTAAGTCCAACTTTTGATATGTAAAAGTAAATATATGAGTGTGTCCCTAATTCACTTAGGTTCCTGGAAACCTTTACTATGTATAGATGCACAAGCATATACATAGTATTAAGAATAATATAAAGGGTTCTTATTTCGAGTGGAATTCTCAGATGTATGTATATATATATATATATATATATATATATTTTCTAGTTTACGAAGAATAAAAACGTGGCTTCGCTCTACTATGGTACAAGATAAACTTGTAGATTTAGGAGTATTAAACATTCGCCAAGATATATAAATAGTTATAAATGCTATAATAGATAGATTTGAGAAGACTCGCAAAAACCGCCGATTAGAATTTATATTGTAATAAATCTTATTGTATTTGTACAAATTATTAATAAAATAATGAAGAAATAATAAATAATTAACACCTTATAAACCACTTCTAGGCATAAGTAGTAACAGTAAATAGTATTAATAAGTAGTAACTGCATAGAGTAGGTCAGGCTGTTGCCCCCCCCCCCCCATAAAGGCTTCTAGATCCGGGGCTGATACACAAACATATGATCACGCATACACATAACACACATACCCAAACATACTACATGCACACAAACGCTTACACACACGTCCAAATATACCACACGCACACGTACGCTTACACAAACACGTGTACACACGCACACACACACACGAACTCGCACACGTACACTCGAACGCTTACACACACACGCGCACACACAGTCAGATAATGTGTTTCTACGTTAAAATCTCATAAAAAATATGATCGCAACAATGCTTTCACTTTGAGGAAGCAAAGTTCAACATACACCGAATTCGCGGCAGAGGACACAAGTCTGCACCATCCAGGCCAACGCGCTCCTCCTACAGAAGTAGGTCAAAGCCGAAGGACTCGCCCCGTTTACCAGCTTCTGCACCTGCTATTTACGCGGCGCAGTTTCTACTGCAGTGGCACGCCAGCAGCGCAACTCGCTCTAACGAGTATCGTAGGCTGCAGCCCGGTGGCGTATAGTATTTACCTTCAAAACCGCGACTCACGCGGAGAGCGAAAGAGAGGGCGGAGGTGGCGGGGGGGGGGGGGGCGGAATAGCTGCAGCTGGCGCCGACCAGCCCACCACGTACACACGGTAAACGTACGATGTGCAGCGCGTCGTAGTCCGGTGAATGCGAGGGGCATACAATTAAGCCCCCGCGTCCGTTTCCGCGTGTGTTCGCTCATTTTGCAGCTAAGCGAATCCCGTGCACACTTTATCGGAATTTTATTATTATGGTAGGCTTACAAAGGATATCTCAGAAACGGCTTAACCGATTTAGCCGAAATTTTACGGTAAATTGTACTACACTCACTGGTGGTAAATGGTTTTGGAAGTTGCGAATGAGATTATATAGTGACGATTTTGGTAACCCCTCTGTAGAAAGAAAACATCAGCAATTAAGATGATACTAAATCCACCTATCACTCAGGTGGATTTAGTATCAGCGTACAAGGATAAGGACCACAATTACAAGGACCCACTTTTATCAATAAATTTTCAAATTTGAGTAAATATCTCTCTGGAACGTTGGTGTCACAATATAAAACAACAATTTTCCAGAGAAATATTTTTTCAAAATTGAAAAATAAATGAAAAAAGTAGTTCCTCGTATTTGCCGATCGTTCTCTTTTTGTTTTATAGTCATCACCTTAAACAATGAATCACAATGAAAAAATATATAGTTATACAGTAATTTTAATCAATGCGCGATATTGGATATTATACTTAAATTTCTCTATTTATGCATGGTTTCAGCAAAATAAGCTATATTGAAGCAAATTTGCGTGCGGAATCTTATAACTTGAAAATTTATAGGATATACCTCTATATGAAACTATATAATAAGAAACATTATTTCTATATTAAATTATTATGTATATTAATTTAATTATCTTAATATTTTAATTTTTACATATTGAAAACAATTTGTATAAATTTAAATATCTCGGAAGACTATGGACTGAATTAGCTAAAAGAGAATGAGCTTATATCCGCTTTTTTGACAATTTGTTTTTTTCTCTAAAGAAGCAATGAATCTTATGACTTGAAAATTTATAGAAATATAGTTTCTACATAGAGCTAATATTTAGGAACAATTTCATTGAATTATATCCCTTAAAATGTGAGTTATAGAGGTCTAGAAAAAATTATAAAAACTTTTTACATGATCGTTTTGGTCTTAAAATGTAGGATTTTATGAGTACTTTATTGTTTAATAAAATTGCTTCCCAAAAACCGTTCATCCATTGAAAAATGTATTAAATACCAAACAAAATTAAAATTTTGAAAAGTGGCTATAAAATCAAAAAATTCGAACCATATTTGCTGAATTTTGCAAGCCCCTCCTAAACATCCATAACAATTATCCATGCAAAATTTGGTTAGGTTTTACCCCAAAATAACGAGTTATTCATCAAGTTGATTCTGATCATTTTGACCTATGGACAGAACTCGTATAACATAATATTTTAAAATAACGCCATAAAAATTTGACAAATTCACAAATTGAATCATATGTTTCTTTCATTATTATTCACAACGGGTTGATCACTTATAATTCTATTAATAGCCCATGTTTAAATAGAAAATCTTATAAAACACAAATTTTAATGTTAAAAAGAAATTAAAAATAAATTATTATTTTATATTGAATTTAATATATTACTTGTAAAACTTGTTTTAAAAACAACATTGAAACATATTATTCAAATTAATTGAAACATAAAGCAAATATTAACTTCTTCTTTTAATGCAGAGGTTATAGACCACTTAAAGAAATGTATTCTTTTGTTTAGGAAGAAGACTGTTTTGACAAAAATCGAAGATTTTAATAAAACAATGATAATCTGCAATAAGCGAACAAAAATTTTAAATTTTAATATTCGAAATAGTAAGCGAAACAATAGAGGGTCCTTAAAAGATCTTCCTTAAAAGATTATTTGCAGATAAATCACTTTAAAAGCTTTTACTGGCTTTACTTTAATACCGATATGACTTATGAAGCATTTAATCTTTCATTTCCATTTGCCTAAAAATGTTTCTCTGCAATACGTTCCAGGTCACCGACTACAACTCTAACTCAGTCTTTCAAAATACAAAACAGTGCATCTAAAATGAGGACCAATGGTAAAAGATAGAAACCAACTTGTATTTTTAATGTAAAAGTTTACATGTATAAGTTTAAAGCCCGTAGGGTAAATTTTCTCGTAGATAGAAGATGATCAGTAGTTGGGCGATTTGCAGTTTAATTAAATAAAGACAAGTTAAATAATCGTCTATCTATTGATCTCATGCGTCTATCTACTGGGCAGTTTACCCTACATGCATTAACGGTGATCCTCATGTAGAATGTAGAAGCAAAACAATATCCATATCATTTTAAATGGAACAATTATTCTATCTCTGCATTTAAGACTTTGAAAATATTTTATTTGTCATTTATACTTATAAAAAAATTAAGTTTATAGCTCGATGTATACCAGCATAGACATGAAGCCTATATATTATATATTGTAATTGTACATAATACTTAGAAGGAAAGTATCATAACTCCGAGTATCGGATTATGATGAGGATGGTGACCTAACAAGCTAGTAATCACAGCAGAAGCTGCGAGCACAATCCTTTGATCAATTGAAGTCCTACACTGATAGGAATAAGCAGCTATTACTACCCGAACCCAAGGAGTATCTGCTTGGCTCTAACAAGTAAGCGCGACAGGACAACAATACGTGCGCACTAGATACGCAGAAGATTGAAAATGAGTCTATCTCCCCCATGCTTTTCCTCTTCCTCTACCGCGTACTTCCGCGCAACATTGTGTATGTCTACTGCGCTTGTTTTGTCGCCATGCGCTTGGTTTGGAAAGCTAAGTAAATACTACTTGGGTCCTCCCGGGTAGAGACAACTGTTTATTTCTTTCAGTGTAGCTCAGTTGCACCATCGATACTGGCCAAAGTTTGGTGCTCGTAATACTCATATATAGTTAATCTAAATTGTACGTTTTTTTTGGTAAGAAATAGTACGAGTATATTTTCTTTTGACTTTTGATCAAGTTTGAATATTCATACTAGAAAACTAAAATGAAAATAAACCAAAATAAAAGTAAATGTAAATAGAAAGACTTTTAATTTAAGATTTGTTTCATACACAAATTTTTTCTTAAGTTATTAATAACTATCGATGATAGCGATAGAAAATACTTAAAAATTCTAGGATGTTCAACTCCTTTTAATTACGCGAATGTTCACGTACTTTTCGTTACAATTCAATTTTCGATCATCCAGTTAATAACTCTCTCTCTCTCCCCCTGTCTCTCTCTCTCTCTCTCTCTCTCTCTCTCTCTCTCTCTCTCTCTCTCTCTCTCTCTCTCTCTTCCTCAAGTGATTTGTACCCTCAGACGACTCCGTCTTCATCAACGTGCTCTTTCATTTGTTATCCGTAAATCGTATGTACATTCATTCTTCCTTCCTCACTTTGACTATGCCTACCTTGTTTATCATGACCTAACTGATGAACAGAATCTGAAGCTTCAGCCAACGCAGAATGCATGCACCCGCTTTATTTTTGGTACCACTCCCTGGATGGCTCATGTTACCTTCTATCGTAAAGAACTAGATTAGCTCACGGTGAAGGCCCGAAGAAAGTACTTCATGGGTGCGTTGCTTTCACAATACTTAAGACTGGTTGTCCTGATTATCTAAAATCTAATTTTATACTCACAGCAGATAGTGATGTGCGTAGGTCAGCTCGGCTCCGCACTGAAACACGCCTTATCCCTAATTACTCAACTTCCTTATATACAACTCCTTCCCACATTACCTCCCTACCCCCTAAAACTACTTCCCTTCAAACCATCAAATCCCTATTACTTAAGCACCTCATCAGTTGCGATACCGAGTCTGATCCTGCATACAATTGAACTAAAGAGTCTGAAAATTTAAATGTTCCTATAGCTCCTAATGTTACTTATATGTTACTGTTTTCAATTTAATAATTATACTTATATATCTATCGTAATATATTATATTATTAGTACGTCAAATTCTCGGGCCAAAGAGCCACCTAGGTTAGATTATGTCTACACACACGTTTATATATGTTATTATATATTTTATATTTATACAAGTGAATTATTTGATCTTAACTACATCGCTGTTAACTACTATTGTATTACTGCGAACTGTTATGTCGCCGATCACTCCGGTAAGACAAAAAAGTAGATTTCCTATTTATCCTCCCAACGGGTTTATCCGGACATTGTTTAATAGAATTGTTATGTATATTTCTTTATTTAACTTACTGTTTTATCTTTATATTGGCTGCGTGGTTAAGATTGTTTGGCTAGTCGAAAGTGCGATGCGTTCGGACTGCTGACTGCATGGCTGATGCGAGTTTGTATTAGACTTTTAGGGAAGGAATAACTATTAAATAAATTGAACTTTAAGACAATCATAAAGTTAATGTTTGTATTTGTAGTATTCAATAATAATATAACAATAAACAATACAGTTGAATATTACAATTTGACTGTTAATTAACGACTGCCAACTGTAGACTGACTTGTAAGTACTTTTTCACCTAGCAGCGAAGCTGTACCTGTACCTCCTTGGGTGGTTTTCCCATTGTTTACATTATACGCTTTTTGCTTCTCGATAACAGAGTTCTTATGTGGTATTGTACAATATTGATTGAAAGTACTTACATTTCAATTTCGTTCGTATAATCGTTTATTATTATTGTATATGTAATTATTGTTCATATATATTTTATTTTTAATATATATATATATATATATATATATATATATATATATATATATATATATATATATATAAATATTGAAATGAATCGAAGCATACATTTTTTTATATAATGTATTGTATTATGTGTATATTTATATATATATATATATATATATATATATATATATATATATATATATATATATATATATATATATATATATATATAAATATACACATAATACAATACATTATATAAAAAAATGTATGCTTCGATTTATTTCAATCATATTTTAAAAATAATTAAAATAATAATAACAATACATAACAGAACTGCCTTTCTCTCCATTTCTCTCTCTCTCTCTCTCTCTCTCTCTCTCTCTCTCTCTCTCTCTCTCTCTCCTCTCTCTCTCTCTCTCTCTCTCTCTCTCTCTCTCTTCTCTCCTCTCTCTTCTCTCTCTCTCTCTCTCTCTTTCTCCCCTCTCTCTCCTCTCTCTCTTTCTCTCTCTCTCTCTGCAGTATATTGCTACGTTGGATTTCGAAGAATTACAAAAAGTTATTTTGCATGGTTTTCCACTTGTCTACTCGTCGGAGGCACTCAGTCTAGGGGTACGTTTGACACCCACGCTAGACTGGGAAAGCCGAGCGCTGCGTTCTTTAAGATACCATCGGCAAGTCCTGTCGAAAAACCTACGCAAAAACTTAGTAGAAAGCCTCATCTTTCCATACTTTGACTACGCGTGTGCGGTCTATCACGACCTTGATGCCACGCGGTACTTAAAAATGCAGAGACTCTTAAACGCCTGTGTACGTTTTGTATACGGCAAGATACCGAGAAGAAGTCACTTTATCCCGTATCGACTTGAATGTGGCTGGCTTTCCGCGCAAATACGCAGAAAGTATTTTATTGCTTCTGTCGCCTTTACATCCATCGTGAATGATAAACCGAATTATCTTGTACATCGTTTCAGACGCATAGAGGTTGAAATCATTGTAAGAAGATCGACTCGACTTGCCCCTGAAACTCTTATCTATACTACCCCACATACAGAGGCTATGAAGAATTCATTCCTTGTTACTGCTTCAAATTTAATAAATTCACTCCCACCATCTGAGTTCAACATAAATAACATAGCAAGCTATAAGCGAGAATTTTTCAATGTATTTATGTTGCGAGATAAGCATGACTGGGATAGACGTGTTCTGTGCGAAGACATACAGTGCGCATAAACAGATAATCACGTATATATATATATATACAAATGTATTAAAAAATGTATTTCACATAATTCATAATGAATGTTTTGATTTATTACTTTTTATCATGTACTTCGAAATTAACTAGTTCTAATTCAAACTTAAATATTATTAAACAATGTTATTTAGTTTTAACCCTAGTGTGAGAAATCTATTAAATCCGATTCACCAATACAAAAATTGCATATTCATCCTATTCGGAAATAGGATCGTTTCATATTTGGAAAAAGGAATTAATAGGATTTAATAGATTTCTCACACTAGGGAAGTGCAATTATTGTATACTACTCTGTACTATAAGATAGAGACAGATGGAGTTATGCCCCAAGGTTCAAATGAACTTTACCGGTTAACTATCACTAGACTGAAAATTCATCGGGCCTTTTCTTAATAATAATAATTACACTGATAATTATTTAATCTATAATGTACCACAATTTAACCAATAGCGTTGAAGAAGCTAAGAAAAAAGAACATCGACAAAATCTTTTTCGTCAACATCATTTTCATAATTACACATTGCGTGTTAATTGCTCCACAACCCATTACGGATTTCCGAGTAAGCAAACAAAGCGAAACAATTAACTTCCAATCGAGCTACAGCAGGGCACGAAGCGCGAAAAAATCCCGACACACCGACCCCCCGGGAAACTTATTAACTCTGCAGCAACAGCAGCAGCCGCGCAATAAGTGATAAATCCTGAAAGAGCGAGCATATTTCTTGCGCGCTCGCGACTCGTCTCTTATCGCCCTTGCGCTTATTACGCTCCTTCCTCCCGCTCCAAAAGAAAGCAAACAAAATCCAGACGACGCTCGCACACACACACACACATACACATACACATAAACACACACATACAACGTCCTATAAATAACAAAATTCCAACTGGACGGGGCTATTTATCTCCCACAGCGGGAGGCGATCGCGCTCGCTCGTTCAAATGCGAATTTTGCACTCATAACAGAGCTTTATCTATTAACGTCTCTGCAGCTGCCGATCGGTTATGCGGCCCGCGCGCATATACATGCATACGCGCGCGAATACGTCGTTTAGCCGGCTACGGCGCGGGTGATTCATGACGCGTCGCGTGACTCTGCCGCTTTTTAACTCGCTCCCCGTTCCCTACCCGACGCGCTCCGGGGAAAATGGAAAAGCGATCGACACTCTTTATATCCCGCGGCGCGAAATTTGCACCGATATGTGGGCGTACCTATGTGTGTATGTGTGCACGCGTGCGGGGGAATGGAAAAACGAGGAGGAAGATTTTTATCGGCCGGCGAATATAATGAATCGTATCTCGTGCTGCAGCGCGCAGGTTCCATTAAATTCGGATCTGTATGGATACTGCGTATACGTATATACGTGAATGAACCGCGGCGATCGTTCGCGAGGAATGAAGAATGGAGATTTAACTTTTATACTTTTGGCTGCTGCTGTGGCGCACCGTGTTTTGAGATTGGAAAACGCGGGAGTGTGAATGGAGTCGGGAAAGTTCTTTTACGAATTGAGAGAATGTGCGAAAATTATGAAACGTTTCGCGGAAGAGGGATATGATCGAAGTGGGTAATCGGGTGAGTATCGATTATCAGAACATCCATTGTCCTCTGGTATCTCCATTAAGAATTCCAGAATGCAGAACGAACATAATAAAAATTCAAATGTAATACTATTCTGATAATTCATGGATCAGAACATTAATAATCAGAATTTTAATAATTACGAAATCGAAATTACGAAAAAATATTGAACAAAAAGTTGTCCAAAAGTATAACATTTTTTTCTGATTTTCGAACATTCCTATTAATTTCTATAAAATATTGTTAACATGGCATTCGCAATAATGAAATCTCTGAATTTTGGTTGTATTGTAATTAAACCTTTATATATTATGAACTTTGGAACTTTAAAAAAAGTAATTCTATATTTGAAAATCTGAACGGAGATATTGAAGAACAATGAATGTTCTGATAATCGAAACCCACCCGCTTCGAAATGAAGAGATTTAAAAAGTGGATTTTCGTTCTCATGTTAAAAGTCTTTGTAGTAATGAAGTAAAGAATGAGTTTAATTATATAATGAGGATGGATTATTTTTCAGAAAATATAAGTGATAATTATATTTTTTTAAATCGAATTAATATAGAATTTCTAATTAGAAACATTATGTTTCAACTATTAAATTGAATTGAAACTAATCGTGATTCAAAATAGTACAGCCTTGCTAGAAATGATAAATATATCCCCGAGTAGAAACGAAAGTTACAGGGAACAATAGGCTCGGATATGGTGGCGTAACAAAAGGCTCCGGCCCAGATCAGGCAAATGGTTTGGAATTGTGTTTGTTATGGGTAGGTTCTGATCCGGCTTGGATCAGGCTACCTCAAAATGTTTCTTACAATTATTACGTTATTTTGTAGCAAACGAACGAAAGAATATATTTTCTTCAAACTTTAATCTATTAAAAGATATTCATTATCGCTATAATTTGTTCTGGTTAGTTAAAACTATTATATCTTCTGCTGGTGGTATTCCGGGACTGCTTCACGTTAGCGAAAATCCGGGAACCCGGTTCCAGGTCTGAGCTGCACCTATATACAGACATGATCAGCTCCTTAAGGCGGTTTATGCGTCAATACGTACCTGAATTGAAATAATTTGTTCTTATATCACAATATGATAAACGATATAATATAAAAGACAGATACTTCAAGCGTTGAAAAATATTTTTTTTTATTTTTTATTCAATTTTAATTCTGAAGCTCTCACTTTATTCTCTGAAAAATTTCTGGGGGAATTAGAGATATAAAAATTGCAAAAACTCGATAACCTACGAAATTACAGCTAATAGTTTATACCTACGAATTTACAGAGTACCGACTTATAAACAATTGGCTGTAACTTTGCAGGTTCGCCGATTTTTTGCAATTTCTATATCGTAAAGTCCCCCTGAAATCTTTCAAGGAACAAAATGAGACCTTTAGAATTAAAATCGGATAGAAAATAAAAGTCTCCAGTATTTTGTTGCATCTTTATCTAGTCAACGATATTTATACTTTCGCAATATGGAAATTGTGTGGAAATTCTTTTTTTCTGACGTTAATTATGTTATTTCTCATATAGATTTTTATATTTTAGGTACATATTGACGCATGAGCCACCTTAATAGATTGTTAGGCTACCCGGGTACGGGCCTTATGATTACGTCCAGTATGCCGGAGCGAATCTCTATTCGGGTCATTGTTATGTATGGCATTCAATGTAGAATTAAACATTTCTAGAACTTTAATGCAAATTATATATATAGATATAGAATTTGAGCTTTATAAGTTGATAAAATACGATGAATTTCCAAATTTATTGTACTAGGAAAACACCTGTAAACGTTTTATGAATTCTGAACTGTAGATATCAGTGTATTATACGAGTACATTATTTGAGCTAAATTTAGATTTAAATATCTCTTACTTTATTTTCAAAATAAGAAATACTAGGAATAGAATAGTATTTTTAATAAATAGTAAATTAAATATTTCAATATTAATTGTTGAAATAGGAAATTACTTCGTATTCTACAATAAAAGTTGAACGGCCCACCTACACCATAATGATAACATACAGCTGTCAATTTTTCATATATAAAAATGTTGCAAGCTTGGTTTAGTACAAGGCAATATTTTCCCGATCTTGGAATCACGCTTGATATGACGCTAAGAAATCTTGCAAGCCTGCAACTCGCTTGCCGCTGACATCTAAAAATAAATTGACCACGGCATGATGCACTTGCAGACGGTCCCGAGTGAGAAGTCAAAAAAGACGTACGACTGGAGTTCTTATTAATAGAATTCATTCAAGTGAAAATAATACGACTTTTCAAGTTAATGTTTATCGATTTGACAATTTTGAAGTTTTCAAAAATATCTTAAAAATAATCTTTCAAAAAGTAGAAATAAATAAAAATAACATATTGATTCTTTATTTTTTATTATATTTTAAACTTCTTTTGTAAATCCAATAAATCACTAAATAATTAGTTAATAGAATTTAATAAACTCTAAATTATCATATTATAAAGTATTATTCCTCTCATATCTTTGGATAATGTTCTGTTGATTTAATAATAAATTATATGTTTCTTTTCATTTGCTACAAATAAATACACATAAAAATAATAAAAAATATATCTCACGATAATTATAAAAGAACTTAAATTAAATTAATGAAAATAAGTAGTAAATTAATATTAACGAAGATTACAACATTTATTTATTGATCAATATTCATGTAGATCGGAAAGGGCATAAGCAGATGTGTACTACCTTTTGTTTTTTAGAAAGAAAATCCAATTTACGAAAGTTAAGAAATAAAATCCAATTCACGAAAATTAAGAAAGAAAATCTAATTTACGAAGTTAACTATGACTTTATTGCTAAAATGTGCATTTTAATAATTTTTTTAATAATATTTGATGTTCAAAATTCACTTTTTTCAGGATTTTTAATTTTAAAATGAGTTTAATTTAATCGATAGGGGCATAAAAAGGTTTTGGAACCATTTTTTATAAAAAATTCAGAAAATTTGTCAAAAAATCCTTTGTTGCTATTTTTTAAAGAGATTTAATTTTGTTGAATAAATGGAGGTTAATATTTGTTTAAAATGTAAAAAATGGGTATATGCTCATATTTAGCCTTGATCGACCTCAAACCTAAGGATTTCAAAAAATCTGAAAAAATTCACATACATTCTACATACCAAGAGGAACTTTTTTACCGAAGAAATATGAAAAAAAATTTCTTTTGATCTCGATTTCGCAGAGAATCGCCTATATATAAATATATATATGAAAAATGCTTTCTATGTTCTCTTGTCTTCCGTATATCAGCTATAGAGAACAATATGAAAGACGCTTTGAAAATTTAACGAAAATTGTACGATCAAATTTGAAAACTTGATTACTTGCAACTTTTCCATGTTCACATGGAGCGAAACGAACAAGGGCGAACTATGTTAAACTGTGACTAAATCCATTATTAGCCTAGAAACTTATTAGGAAGTAGTAAATATTACTACAATGCTTATTTAGACAATTTCAACTATTAAATGGTGAAAATTTAAGAAAATTGTTAAATCAGTATAAATAAGTTTATCCCGCTTACGATCATTCCGCTCCATGTGAACATAGCAGTCGAAAGACGCGAAGCAGAGGAAACCAAACGCTCTGATTGGCTGGCGCTCGTTACGTGCACCCATTAGGTAGCGCGTCCCGTTGCGGTCCATGTGATTTCAGCCTTAGAGGGTACATCCTCAGCCTAATCATCACCGTCTTGCAGAGTCACCGCCACGCAGCGCTGGCGCTGACTGCAAGTGCAGAACTGAATCTGTTTACACCCGTGCGCATTTGAGCGAACGTTCGCGCGCGGGCGGGTTCTGTGCGAACCACACGGGGAATCCCCCGCTTGCCTGCGCGCACGTGCTCTTCTCGCCCCCGCGTATATACACATTAGAACGGTCAGTTCGAGTCCGGATTGCCCGCGTATATACACATTAGAACGGTCAGTTCGAGTCCGGATTGGACGGGCATTACTCGCGGATCAGCGACTCTATATATCGAGGGGAGAGAGAGAGAGAGCGCGCGAGAAAATGAGAGGAAGGGCGGGAGACAGAGAGAGAGACAGAGAGAGAGAGAGAGAGAGAGGAAGACAGAGACGGAGCGAGAGTGAGGGTGAGATGGGAGAAGTAGATGCGTGAGTGTAGAAAAGCGGTTTGATTGATAGGCGAGCGTGGCGATTGTTCACTCGGCCAAAAAAGTGTCCAAATTGCGAAGGTATTAACGCGCCAGTAGCGACGATAATTCTATTGGAGTGTAATTCGACTGAGTGGATTTTACCGGACGGTGAGTGAATGATTCTTTTTTTCTGTTGCTTGTGTGACGCACATACGTGTGCGCTACGAGCGTTTGGATGCTAACGCGTTTGTTCTGAAAATTTCGTGTATGAATTTTTTACAATTCTGAGGGTGAATGGCATAACGATTTCAGATAATAATACAAAAAATCAGGAAGTGTAAAAATAAGTGACTATATCTGCTATTTGTGAATATTTTTAATCTTGGAATAAATGGAAAATAAGAACTTTAAACCTTAATATCTCAAAAACACAAAAAGTGGACTTATGTCGTTATGCCTTTCACCCACAGAATTGAATTTTAATTTTTGTAATGTACAAATATGTAATTAAACTTAAAGCATACAAGATCTAATGAAACGTTACTTCAATCATGTCAGTAAAGCATGATCATGTTTGGTTTCGTTTTTATCAATGTACACTCGATGGAATTTTCCACTGTCGTGAACGTTTTTTAATTTTTCGTAATGTCGTAGCTTGATAGAATAAATTTGTTTTTTGTTCATTTTTTTGAGTCTTCTTATTAGAGGGGAACATTTATATACATATGTCCTAATGTTACATCTAATAAAATCCCAGTTAACACGTTCCAAGCGACTGTTAATGTTTATACATTTATTTCAGTTCTCGTTCGAATCCTCCTTTTGAGTACGAAAACGAATCCAGTTACAAATTAATTACCATAGCAACAATAATCTATGTAAACGAATTAAAGTAGAATTTCTGAATGAGGAAGGCGATACGGTTATGTTATCATGATTTACGTAGGATCGTGGCTGGATACATTAACACGTCAACATGTAAGTTTATCATTTTATATTAAATTTTAGCATCTATGGCAAGGGCTACCCCTGTCCGCTATACACGTGGTAAACGCCGACAAAATTCCCCACCATATAGTCAAAGCTCTTTTACAGCTCGGTGTATATAAGTCTCTAATTAAAAAAATATAATATATCAATCCGGCCATTAGTCGTTTCTTACTTTCACCGTTAGATGGAAGTACCTTACATGTAACATTTGTTGCACGTTAAAGTACTGTTAAGCATATTACAAAGTTGTTGCTTTAAATTCAAAGCTCCAAAAGTTCTGGGACAAAAAGCCATCACGCTAATTTTGTTAGTGTTGAAAGTTAATTTCCAGAGCTCACAACTTCTTGTATGGATAAGTATATATCTGCATATCAATTCCTGCAAAATATTCAAATCATTAACTGCAGAATACTTCGGTGCTTCGATAATTCCTTATTTCCGTGTATAACGTAAATTGATAAAATTTATTTCACCCCATATGTTTTTGTAATTCTTTTTCGTAATTTCGTTTTTTAATCTGCTTACAACTAAAATTATATTAAAAGATACTGAATTAGTTTTCCCTTAGTTATGAAATTAAAGTCAGATTTTGGAAATTTAATGCAACGTATCCAATACGGCACATTGCAAATTGAAAAACCGCTGCCAATTCATTGGCACTTAGCTTCCTCAAACTAAATTAATTATTCTAATATAAAAATGTTTGTTATAATAAATTAATTTTAATTTGCTATATCTCTTTTTGATTAGGAGCTTAAAAAATGTGTGCTGATTTATAATTGACGGTTTAATTCACAACAGTTAATTCAACTAGTTGTAGGCATAAACTTATTTTTATTATACATTTAAATTTTTAATTTACATCTTTATATAAATTAAATCTGTTTTAAGCAGTTTTTGGTACCATTATTTCTTTAAATTAATAATTTTATACATTTCACCTCAAATTTGAATTCAACAACATCTAAAATCACATAATTAGATCGTTCATACGTATCATTTTTACCCAGATTTATAAGAAATAAAACATATAAAATACTAATATACATTATTTCATTAATCTTCAAATACCTTTTCAATCAATATTTCAAAATGTCAATGAAAAGTTATAAAGAAACAGAAACATCACCGTTTATAAGTAATTTTATACTCTTTCAAATGCAAAATGAAGCGATCATAGAGCCCCCCTTAGCTCAGTGGATAAGACGCTTGCCTACCGATACAAGACGCTCAAGCTGTCAAGGTTCGAATCCCGGTGAAAATTCTCAAGAATTTTTTCTTCGAGTTTTTCGTCTGGAAAAGATCTCCGATTACGCGTTGTGCTTTGTAACAGGACGTATGCGCCCATATAGCCACCTCAAAAGTGTCTGAGACGCTAGTAAGCAGGTGATGGATTTCTCTCTACCGACATCGCACAACACAACAAGCAGTATATAAAATACAAATGTAAAATACAAAATCACATACGCATTGTGACATATCTGAATCCCAAAAAAGAGGGGACATCTGACAGTTAAATACAAAGAAATAAATAAACAAAATAATTTACCTTGTCGATTTCAGAATATCGTAAAATATCGTAAAATAAAGAAATCATTGTAAAACAAAAACGGATCAATGAATCTCAAAATTTATTTCTAATTCAGAATCTTCATTAAAAAAAGGAAGAAGTGAGCCCTGGGTTGCAAAAAGGACAGTGCCGTTCTCGAGATATAAACAATAAAAAATAATTAAAGAAAAAACATAACCTCAAATAACACGGAATGTAAAGGTTGTTATAATTTGGGCTTCTAACAGTCTCGAGAGATAGTAAAAAGTTACCTTATGGAAATTTACAGAAGGAATAACGACAGTTTACTTAAGTTATCGTTCGCCAAAAACGAACGATTTCTTTTAGAAAATGATTTCTTTCTCGAAAAAAGAAAAGTATAAAGGCTTGAAAATTTAACAAAATATTCATATCTATATTCCTAATCACCTCAAATTTTACCTTTTAAACAAAACACGACGTTTTCGTGTATAACAGAAAAGAAAATAGCTTATTTAAAATTTCGGATCGGATAAGATAGGTAATTTTGTGCTCTTTCAAAGGCAATAATAATGAATTGATGATATTATTTCAAACACACCAAAATACCCAAAAGAACTAAATCTCAAAAATCGAAGAACAGCTAAATAGACAAAAATCATCGAAAAACAATACAAATTTGTGTACAGCCCCCTTCCTTTAAAAAAATACACGCACGCATGCACGCACGCACGCACGCATACGCGCACACACACACACATACAGATCCATACAGACTTTTTCTAAAAATAGTGTATTTTGACTCCTAATGTCTCAAAACATGTTTCGACGGGTCCTAAGAGAAAAGACTTATCTCACGCGTTTCGATTAGAAAATACCTATCTTGCGCGTTACGATTAGAAATCTCTTTTGAGATTGTTTCTTACACTAACTTTGAGGTCATATAATTATTATAAGATTATCACCTTCACGTCAGTAAAAGTAAGGTGTCAAATCATTTTATAACAAATTTTCAGCACTGACTAAAGCCTACAAAATAACCTCAAAAGAGATAGTCCGTTTCTAATCGCATCGCGCAAAATAGGGCTTTTCTAATCGTAACGCGTGAGGTAGGTCTTGTCTAATCGTAACGCGTAAGATAAGTCTTTTTTCATAGGATACAAAGCTTACTCTGTGAGGAAGCAAAATTTGTTCACATTTTATGACACACAACCTTTTTAAACTATTTCTTTATACCGTTTTAATTACCCGTTTCAATTCAATTACTCTTACAAAAATTACCTGCATATGAACCTACATGTTAACGTGCATGTGAACATGCATGTAAACATGTATATATAACTGCATATAGATCTGCAGATATACTTGCATGTTAGGCTGCATAGAGACCTGCACGGTAAAGTGTATTAATTAACTCTCCGTTAACTCTTGTCACTTACTAAACAAACGGTTATTACACCACAAGCTTGCAAATGTCTGATAATCATGAATAATTACCATATTATTTTTTACACCTTTCGTAAAAGATAAAGTCAAGCCTTAATTACAAGTGAATCGTGTTTTATATTTTAGTATTTATATCTTTGGAGAAATGAAGATAAGATTTTTCGTGACAGTTTCGCTGGCACACAAAATAAACGAGTAAGAGCTGCGAAAATGCAGTGCTTCCCGAGCACCGCGTGCTATCGGAAGCGGAAAAAGGTCATTGCAGGGAGTCGAGGTAAGGGGGTTAGTCGAACGTGAGCTAAATCAACACGGAAATCCTTTTCCATTTACTCCAACGTGTAAAAGAAATTTATATTGTATACTTATAAATTTATACTACAAAGATTAAAACAAAGTATCATACTACAATTTTATGATTAATCCTATATACGTAAGATTTTAATGCTTAATACCTACAGCAAACTGACAAATATGTTACAAAAAATAATTAAGGGGGATTTTTAGTGTACAACTATAGTAGAATAAAATATGGAAAATTCCTGGTAAAAAAGTCAGTTCGTCTACTTTGTGTATATGCGTCTGTGTGCATACGTATACCTGAATGTAATACATCTATGTTCAAAAACCAGTTATAATTTTATCAAATTTTGTATGCAATAACTTAATCTGCAATAATAATTTTAACTCAACGTTACTTATAAAATTTTTAAGTAAATATAGGATACAGAAATAATAACACTACAAAAATATAGAAGATTGGATATGAAATGAGGCAATTGTGATAATTCATTACCAAATAATCTTATCTTTCGTATCATTTTCGGCTTTTGTGACAATAACTCGAAATAACGTACATATATATGTTAAAACTCGAATAACAGATAACAGTTTTAATATATTATATAATATAAAATAGAAATACATAATATTTAATTTCATTGACTACTATGTAATTGATATATCTTTGAGAAAGCCGGATGCCAAATCGGTTGGCAGCGTTTCTTGCTATATCATTACTATCAAGTTTTTAATAATGTAATAATTGTGAAAATAGCATTTTTTTCGAGAATCTTTTTGCCTTTAATAAAAAAAGACATTTACAATGTATTATCGATTGCCTCATTAAATTACAATCCTTAGAAAGTTGTGAAAAAGAAAAAATTAAGAGATATTGTAAATAGTATAAATCATAACAAAAAAACGTGATTGTGCAAGTAATTCATATATACATACATCACTATGACTGAAAGGGTTAAACAAAATTGATCGATTTTCAAAATGTTTGCAGCTGCATAAAATATTTTGAGATAAAGTTCTGAACAATTGAGTTTCTTCAATATTTGGTATAAAAAGTAACTATTGATTAGATTTCATAAATCCTCTTCTACTTACGTAAACCAAAATAGTTTTCATTTGAGTTATGATGAGTTAATTTAAAAAATACTTTTTTTAAAATTACTGATAAATAAAAAAAAGAAAAGAAATTTTGAAATATATTTACAGTTTTCGCTTTATGTATATAATAATATAATAAGGAATATTTCTTGAAAGTTTCAAAAATACCTTTCAAAAAGAAGTTTTATTAAAGCCTCTTGGGCAAGCTACTTTCTAAAGGTAGAAACTTTACTTTCGAGAAATTCTCATTGACCGTTTTAATTTTGCTTATTATGTAATATAAATTGTAATACTTAGGCGGATATAACTTTGTTAAAACATCGAGTTTTTACATCTGACAGATCTTGAAACTTTTTCATAATTCTAAAGATCATGAAAATACAATTAAAAACGCTGCCCATTGATTTGGCACTTGGCTTTCTCAAAGAGTTATCAATCATATATATATAAATATATAAGTGCCAAATCAATCGTCAGCGTTTTTAATTGAATATATATATATATATATATATATATATATATATATATATATATATATATATATATATATATATATATATATGTGTGTGTGTGGGTGATTCTCTGCGAAATCGAGATAGAAAGAATTTCTTGAACTCCGGCAAAAGGGTTCCATTTGGTATGTGCAATGCTCGTGCATTTTTCCAGATTTTTTAAAACCCTTTTAGGTTTAAAATTGTCAAAAGCTAAATATGAGCATGTAGTCATTTTTTACATTTTTTTGTAAATTTCAACCTCCATTTATTGAACAAAACTACGACTTTTAAAAAAATAGCAAAAAGAATTTTTTATCAAATTTTCTGAATTATTCAGCAGAAATAGTTTCAAGACCATTTAAGGCACTTTTCTATTAATTAGAGCCATTCAAAACCTTAAAATTGTTGAAAAAAAGGCATAAATTCAAATTCACATAAAAGTAAATATAACGTGAAATATTTATTAAAAAATTATTAAAATGCCTATTTTGTCTGTATGGTCATATTTAGCTTTGAACATGTTTAAACATATGAGCTTGAAAACATCCGAAATAATTTACTAGCATTGTTACGAATAGATAAGTTAATTTCTCTCATTAGAAAATTATATAGTTGGTTTTAGAGAGCGATGAGTAGAAATGCTAATAAGTGGAGTTGATAGTTGAGAACAATGGTATATGGATTCCCTCGTCGTAGATATGAAATGGATAGTTGTAGCGTGATGATTGAACTTTGGTGAAAATATGTTCATTCTCTGTAATTTTATCTGCATAAAGCAATTATAATAGGAGAGATGAGCACGCAACATGTACAAGTTGAGCCGCGGGAAATTGGAGTGAATGAAAGCGACTTTAGGACATACGCGATAAAGACATTTGCCAAGGAAATGCCAGATTGGGAAGAAGGTAGTTACCGGAAGTAGCATACGTGGTTCGTCTCGAGTAACACTGGACGGTAATTGGGGGTGCGACCGCGTTCAGTTGGCAATAGTGGAAGCACGCGAGTGAACATAGAGCTAATACATGAATAATGGGGCACGCGCACGGTCTACCGGTACGAGCCAGCCGCGGCGTCGCCTCTCTTTACCTGGTTTGGACAGCCACGTCGCTGCATTGTTTGTCTCATGGTGTGTGGTGGTGGTGTCTATATTGACTGTGCAGTGTTCAACTTGATAGCTTCATATCTAGGAATTAATTCCATTTTTATTTATTCTTCACATCTAAGGCAGGATCTGCCTACGCCTTACTGATTAGTCCAGTAGGCAGACCTAGGACGAAATGCTTTACCCCTGCGAATGCATTCTACATTCTATAAGGAACATTTTTCTCGAAATTAAAGACAGAATTTCTTTTTTGTTCGAATCATGCAAGTTCCCTATTGCGTTTAATCGCAACATTTTAGCTAATTGCTTGAATTTTTGGCGCCGACTCCAAAAACTTGTAGTTTGAATTTAATTAACCAATTGTCGTTGTTCATAGTCAGTTTACATTGTCATAATTACATATTTTATTAAAAAAATATTATTTTTCACTTTTTAGAGTGTTATTTATCTAAGTCGTTTCTATATTAAAAAAATGTTATTTATTACTTTTCAGTGTTATGCTAAAAATAATAAACTTAAAATTCATACTTTATCAGTACTTATAGTACCGGTCCTGTACTGACTTAAAGCAAATAAAGTGTAACTCAAATGGCTGCATCTATTGATGAGTTACATAGAGAAATCATTACTAAAATATGGTATTCCATTAGTACTGGCCTTGCTTCACTGACCCAATATAAGTAGAAGGTTCAGTAGTTCGCAAGAATTTTGCGAACAATCATAAAAATATGGTACCATTACTAGTACTGTCGATGCTGTACTGACCCTGTACTGGAATCATCGGAACTGGCGCAGTCACTTCTAAATAATCGGTATAAACATAGAGGAATTATTCACAAAATATGGTTTTTTGGTTGTATTGGCGTTGCACTAGTCTAGTACTTAAAAATTTTTGTTCTATGACCTAAATTAAACGATACCAAGATAACGCAAAAAGTTTCACGTTGAATTGTTAAAATGCTCGAGAAACTCGCGGACAAACATACATACATACATACATATGCGTCAAAATGAAAACGTCCTATTTTCAAGTCGGTTAATAAGCGACAACACGCACATAAACTCGTCGGTAAGATATTTGCATCCAACGTTTTTGAAATAGAGCGACCTTATTGGTTAATTCCTGTAAATCAAAAAATCTCATTGGAGCATTTCAAAAAACGTTCGACGCGAATATGTTACAGGCGAGTGTACACATAGCCGGCCCTAGAAAAATCACAGTACCGCGATGCTCCGCATTCACAGTGCCTGGAGGTTCTACTGTACTAGAAAATGTAAAAAAAATGTTAAAATTCTAAACCTTATTAACTATAAAATAATAAACCTTTCTATATTAATGTATTGTAATTAATAGTTAAATTATCATCATATTCATTCATATAATTTTCGAAATATACAGATTGAAAAAAATTGTATAAATTATATAAACTTAAATATCTCGGGTGCGTATAGGCTAAACTAAAATTTGAAAAACCTTAATTTAAAAATGTTGCAATTTTGTAAAATGATTATAAAACGACAAAGATTCGATCATATTCACTGAATTGTGTAAGCCCCTCCTAAATATAGATAACAAATATTCATGCAAAAAGTCGTTACGTTTTACCGCGGAGTATATTCGATCACCAATGAGCTACACACACATACAACGGACATCTTTTGAGTGCACCTTTTTTGAACTCTCCAAGTCATATAATATATTTTAACGTGAAAAAATGGCAAAACAAATTTTTCCTATAACAATGCATTCCCTTTGAGAAAGCAAATATAATTCTTGCTATTTTGGTCGAAAATCGCCTACCTATATCTCGCTCGATCCCACCCACGAGCCATTAGCAAACTCGCGCGTGCAGCAAGATAAAATCGCGATGCACTAGCGGCGGCGCGCGTCTCACGCATGAAAGAACCCACGGGTATCTGTATACCGCCTCGCTAACCGAGCGAGCGAGCAACTCACGAGGCGCTCAGCCAGAAGCCCGAAGCATAACATACGTCCCTCTGGGTATACATGCTGTATATGCTCCGCTGCGTCCCCAAAGTTCGCGCGAACTATGCGAGCGCGCTGGCGCAGGAGCCACTTCGGGCCTTCTCCCAGGCGGGGGGACGTTCTTCTAAGCGCCCGCGGCTGTACTCGCTCCGAGACCTCGGAGACGCGTGAGCACGCGCAAGTTGTATGCGCCTAGAATTCGCCCGAGGGAGGATTTTGGCCTCTTGCATGGTGCATGTGCTGAGTGTAAGGAATTTGCAATATTGGAGTTCTCCTGATTACTGTTAGGTGGACTTGTTAAGGTAGGTCTTGAAATTTAAGAGGGATCTAAAGTATGTCATCCAGGGAGGATTAGTTATGATGGTCTTTGAAGTACACGTCTACTTTTTTGTTAAATTCTACCTGGTCAATGCCCATCTTAAACTTTTTCAGAGGCGTAATAATATTGTTTGTTTACTAATAGTTTACTATCGTGGTTAATTTAAAAAGGAATAGCTACTTTAATTACGAAATTTAAATATATTATTGTGTATAATATTAATCATGAATAAAATCATTAGATATGCCTTCCTTGAGGGGGATGGATGCATCATGACTATAGGGAACCATGTCTAATGCGTACAGGTATTAAATTACCTCTGCAAAGTTCACTTGAACTTCGACCTCGGATAAACAGTAAACAATAAACAATAAACATTGCCCCAGTACTGACTTTTAAAATTGAGCCATTCTTATAATTTCTACAGTGATCCAACATTGACACAGTAACTCCTGGTGAACATCCAGCAAAAATTAGTCGGTCAGTATCGATCAATTAGAATATACTTCCAATGGTAATGTCCTCAGTATGAAATATTAAGTTAATTTCGTATCCTGTATTAGAAGATCATCGGTGGATCGAACGTTTTTAAAACTGTATTTACTTTTCGCGCGTTACGTCGCATCACCCCCAAAAAGTAGGATAAAACATTCTCGGTATCTGATGACGCCATTCTTCGTCTTTTCTTCTTTTTTTTCATCGCGCCGGAGTAAAATTTAAGGGTAGGCGACGCTTCGCGGCTGCGGGCCTCGTGCGTCATCACCTCGCGGCGACAACAAAATTAATTTGCGACGAAGGCGTCGCGCGTTTCGACTTCTTGAATTATTGATGACAAGGTGCCCGTGTTCTCCGAGGTATTTCAGTATTTTTTTCCATTTTCTTTTATTATACGTCGCGCCCCGTTTGAATTCCCGCGTCGTCTCCAGCCTGTTTTATGTGTAGGTTTTTTATGGTGCATCGATTGCTTTTTAACGTGATTCTTCTTTCATACGATTTCGGAATGACTGCTCCCGTATTGAGGAAAATCTGAATGGATCTGTACAGTTCTGATCTATACGCCGGCTTTTGTATACGAAGACATTTATATGATTGAGAAAGAATTGTATCTAGCGAAGTGAGATAATGCTTTAGATTGGGAACGCAGATAAATATAATTTAACGAGCTGTAGCAACTTGATGAGGTGTTGATAACGTTGATGAAGTATTTGAAATTCTGAAAATTTCTCTACTACTTCTGGATTTGTACGATTAATTTGATATTTCTACGATTCAGTGCTTAATCAATCTGGCCCTTATGAAATAAAAATAAGGAGTTTCACACTGCAGACTTTGGATATTGACGCTCCCAGTCTGACGATCTAATACTTCAATACATCTTTGAACTCTTGCGTTACCAACTTGGAAGTGAGGCGATGGAATTATTACAGTGTTATGTCGTGTGACGTATCCATCGATTGTACACGTAGGAAATAAACAAATTTGAGTCACACCGGGGCAGCAAAGAATGCACTTGCGAAATACCTACGCATCAGTTATTAATCGAATAAATAAAAAATGCTCGCGAAAGCATTTTGTAAGATTTTGTAACTGACACAATTTAAAAAAGTTATATTTATAAAAATTTGGTTATTATTATAAAATTTATGAAATTCGGCATGCGTATATATTCAAACTGCACATCTCAAGAATATAGTATCTAAGTATTAGCATAGTGAGTTCATTCGTACCCGTGTAAAAAAATTAGTCTGACACTAGCCTGGGATTAATCTGGCTTAACAAGTCTGGCGAAAGTCTTCCAGAAGTCTGGCTTTGGCCACTATGCCAGACTTTAGACAAAAAGTGCAAAACAAAAGCATCGCGTCATGTCAAATTGCCAGTAACCTAAATTTTGGTCCCTTTTTTACAAATATTCATATTTTAAACAAGATTGCAATATGTAAAAAAACTTTTCTCCTATTTTATCGAAAAGTACGTATTTTCACAATTCTAGTCGATACTAATAATTAATGTACTACTCTAATTATTTACTTGTGAAAAATGAGTTATCTTGACATAATTCCAAAAAAAGTCTGGCATAGTGGCCTAAGCCAGACTTCTCCCAGACTTTTGCAAGACTTGTTAAGCCAGATTAATCTCAGACTAGTGCCAGACTAATTTTTTTACACGGGTAAGGCCCACAGTGGTATGTTTTGCAACCCAATCAAATACACAACTGAAACATATAAATCTATTATAAATTTATAAAATATCTATTAAAAGTTAAATCTATTTTTATCAACCTTTCAATAAAAAGACAGAAAATCGAATTTGCAAATAGACAACTTATATTAGCAAATTCTCAAGTATATTACAAAGCAATTGCAGAGCGATTCAATTGTTACAATTATAATAAGTCATACCAATTAATAAATAAATAAAAGAACTGAACTTGGCTACACCCCAGAAAGCAGTTACACAGATCCAGCAGAGATTAAAAGTAAGGAGCATTTAATTTTAAAAATCTATAATAATATTAGACAGGTTGCTGGTAGTGAGAGTATCAGATTACACGGTAGAGCCTGCCACTAGACTATTACATACATATTTTGAATTTTCATATTTTTGGGAGTTCAGGACATAACAACAGTACCGACAATCATTTAAATCGTACACTACGATTTAAAATAAAATTCTGAAATCTCTCACCACCAAATTTTTTTCATTGTACCCTATTAAAATATTAGGACTCATTTTCAGACATTTAATCGAAAGGCTTAAAGGGGCCAGCCTGAATTAAACTCGAAAAGAAAATTTATTTTATAAACTGATCAAAAAAATTTTTTTAAAAGCAACTATTCTGAAATTTTTTTACTATAAATTTAAATTTCTTTTCTTTGTTCATTATGTCACCTAGAATCGTGTGAGGAACAAAGTTCCTTTAATAAATATGGTACTGAAAATAGTGATTTATTGTGACTTGTAAGATCAAGTTTTGAGATTTTACAACGGTAAAATTTAAGATATTATTAAGTATTAATAGCATAACATTTTTCAGAACGATTGCTTTAAACATAAAAAGTTTTCTAGACTCATAAAAAAATCTATTTTTGGGTACCTATTATAAATATATATATAGAATCGATGTAGAACAAAATTACAAAACAAATTTTTTCGATAATTTTGACGAGTATATATGGGGTGCCTTAATGAAATACGCTGTATCTACCTTGCCTTGTAGAAAGGCCCATTAGATAATCCGACGGGTATTAAGCTTCATTTTTAGATACCAGAAACCGATACCCAAAGTTTCATAAAAATCCGTAACATAAACTCCGTGGTCTCCTCTTATAAATATCTACTGGCATTTTCATCAGACCAAATATGTAATCAAAATTTGTTTACTGGCTTGTTCTTTTCTAGTTTTATGGCAATATTGCTAGCAAACTAAATTTTTTATCAGTGAATAGCTAATATGGGCCTGTACGGTCCGGTATAATATTATTATTTTATTTGATTAGTCATTGTTACAACGTACCTTATTCTATTAATTAAATAACGATAAGAAGCTTTAAAACTCATCTTTATGACTTAACCAGATTCTGCCTAGAATTTTATATAAAACATATGTCGCTATTATCGGGTTTCCAGTTACAACTGTAGCTTTTCTAGACGTTTCTAGACAGAAACAATACTATGTAATATTGTAATTATTATTAAACGCCATTTGATAATATCATTAAATGAATAAATAAAACACAAATCACATTTTTAAAAAGTCGATTACGACTGTTTGGATGAGTACACTAATTGCAAGAGTGCCGCTTTTACAAAACAATGAAAATTGGAATCTTCAAAATGTGAAGTGTACAAATTAACCTGGATCTGTCCTTCTCTATTACACATAATAACATTGACAAAATGAAAGCGTTCATCGATTATTCGACGAGTACCCATTCGAAAGCCTTTTTTCCTGGAAATTTCGCTTTTAATACCCAGGCTATGGAAGCTTGTATTTGCACAGCACTGACGCAATGCTTTGGTAGACTTACACCAAGACTAATAATAAATGAAATAAAGAAGCGAAAAAAGTAAAGTAAGCCAGGTAGAAAGAGAGAGAGAGAGAGAGAGAGAGAGATCGTGGGTGGCGTGCGCGCGTTGGAATCTTTTTGACCTTTCAAGCAGAAACGGAATTGCAAATTTTCGAGGAGATTTAAAACGCGGGCCATTGTATAAAATGAGTTACGAAATCGTGGGTTTCGAAGAATAGAGATAAAATTGTGGATACCAATGCACAAATGCAAATGTTGTCTGTTGCATGTGTCGGCTATTGTCCCCACGCAATATTCAAAAGTGTAGGAAGACTCAAAACTACAAAACATTTATTGTAATTAAATCAACAGAATTTAAAAGTTAAATTACTTACCTTAAAAACGTAATCTGTACATATACAATTATTAACAAAAATATTACGTTTTTTTAGACGGTGGTCCACGGATTTACAATTTCCATTTACAGTTTCACTTTTTTCTTGCCTTAAAAAATACGAAAGTAATAATTTTAAACAGTTAAAAATACGAAAACCAGCAATCTTTATCGATTCAGTGACTATATAGTGGAGTCGAATTAAACAAAAAACATGTCACATTTCGAAATAATTCATATTGAAATGATTTTGGATGAAACCTTTTGCAATACCTTTTAAAAAAATCATAGAACAATAAATTTATTTAAAAACTTTACACAAATTATAAATAGATGCTGAAAATTTATTGTATTTATTTAAGGGGATGTGATGCCTCTCAAAATAAATCTGCTTTATCGACAAATGTTGAGAAATGTTAAAACCATTTTTCTTTGGCAAATATAAATAAAATTGGTTAAAATTTCAAGTAGATAAAATGTACAATATTTTTAAAACGAATATATTTTAAAATTAAGAATTGTCGGTAAGTTAGATTCGTATACAGTCATTATTATTAAATACAAGAAAAATAAACTGTAACGCTTATTGATTAACATACTTACAGATTTATAATAATAAATCAATTACTATTTCACTCAAACGTATAAAAACACGAAAAGAAGAGAAGCTTAGCAAATTCATGGGTCTGTAATACACAGGTAGGCTACCTGTTAGAGATGTGCAGTTGGCCCTATTTCTGTATCTTTCTGTATACCAAGATATACAAACATACACGTATGTTACGTTAATTTAACATATTATGCGTATTTCTAGTCAAAGAATTTCTTTTCAGCTTTTATATAAAAGATTTATTTATTTTATAGACCCATTTAATATAAATTTTATGCATTTTATATGAAAATTGTAAAGAATTAAAAAAAATTAATTATTAAGCAAAAGAAAAATATACCAAGACATTTTTCAAAGAAATAGGATATATATACTTACATCCTCCAAATGGTAAGATAGTTCAAACAAATTTATTTTTGTAATTATTGATGTTTATATATATGCTTTAATTTCACGTTTACGCATAGTGAAAGAAATGTTGTATTTGTCTCTCCAAAAAATTTCTTACACATCTTCATTTTCAAGTAAAACTAACTATTGCATCTTAAAGTAAATATTTCAAGCTTGGAAATCATTATTTGCAAAGTTTGAAAAACCTAATTATAAATACTGTTATTAATGTTTGAAGTTAAAAGTTTATCAGCTAAGTACAATTTCTTTGAAAAAACACTATTTTCAGAGACCTGAATTTTGAAAACAAGATTTTCATAATTTTTTTAATTCATTCCTTATTTTTAAATGTATTTTCATTAAATGAAAAAGAAATTAGAGTCGCAAAATAATTTTTGATCGAAAAAGATGCTTCGCTTACAATCACGTTTAAATAGTAAATACTTAAATGGTTTTTTTAATAAAAGCATATATAATAGTTACTTTTTAGTGTTTTCTCAAAAATCCATTTTGATTCTTTTAAATTAGTGTTCCTAGTGAAAAGTTATAGACATTTTTGTGCGCCGCGCGCGCTTATACTTACGATCCGCGTGTTAGTCGCAGTAACACTACTCCATTGTAGAGTGCTAATTAACAAATTTTTGTGTAGGATACTTTTCATAAACAATTACATACGATACATATTCTTTATGTAAAATTTCCTCCTTTTATTGATTGGCGGGGTCCATTTTTTGAAAAAAGTCTAAGCGAAAACAAGTTATTTGCGAAAAACCAATATTTTAGATGTAAAACCAATATTTTACCAATATTTATTAGAAAAACCATAATTTTGGATCTAAGTTGTTAAATAAACAATGAAGCGTTCAGCTTTTTTGAAAAACAGTTTAACTTGACTCCAATAATATTATAATCCAAAAAACGTGAACGAGCTGAAAATAAAAAGAACCCAAGATTCTCCATCCAGTAGAAAAAGACAAGTATAGCCAGACCCGCGTGAGAGCGCGGCAATGCGTATCGTCGCAACGCTCGGAGAGAGACCGGCTCTCATGGCTTTTAGTCCGCGCGCGTTTTACCCTGCTCCTCGACGCGCCTGCAGTGTATACGTGGCGCGGCACTCGTTGCTGGCGCGCTGTACCGCATTGATGCCGCTGCTTCTTTGTGCGAGTGGTTGCGTCCCCGCCAATTACCTCGAGCACGCAGATGCACCGCGCTTTAATGCAGCTTCTTTTTTGCAGGACTTCCTTCTTCGTTTTCTTTTTCTCTCTTTTTTTAAATTATTTTTCAACCTATTTGTGGAGGATTGTAAGTATTATGGAATGAAATGGAAAGCGTCCTTCATTCGGTGGTAATGGGATTAGTCTGCCGCGAAAATTAATGTTTACGCTGATTGGGTAGGGGTATTTTGCGTACGGAAAAGATCAGCTTATTTGCGCGAAGTGAGAAAGATATAGTTTTAGGTTGCTTCCAGAAGGAATGTATTCTTATATTTTTAATTCTTTTCTATGAGAGAATAATGTTTGCGAATATTTATGTAGTAATGAAACTACTACCAAGGTCATATATAAGAAAATTTTATTTTTATGCTATGGGTATCACTCATCATTTCTAGAATTACCTTGATGTATTCAGGATAAAATTACTTTCGAGAGTCATTTAATACATTGTTGAATTTAGAACGGCGGCTTGGCAACTGATTTGTTGCCCTCGTCAAATTTGTGTATTTATTATAGAAATTTGTTGATAGAACTTTATTATTAGTTAATTGGCTTAATTAAAACTGATAGATACACTGTGATATTTCTTGTGTTAGACTGATTTTTATTAATTGTTGAGTAATTTGTTCGCTATTCTTATATCAATGACCCTCACGAAGACTAACAGGTTTCAATTCTCTCAAAAAATACTATGTCTTTTCGGAGAACACTTATAAAAACTAGCTCTTTTAAGATTCTTTGATAAATCTAACGCTTTTTTAAAATATCCGAAAAAGCATTAGTTTTCATAGATCATTGAAGAAAAACTGCAGCCTTATAACGAACAGGGATAGAATAGAAATAACCTAAAGTAAATAACCGATGCATTTCATCCCAGGTCTCAGGTCTGTCTACTGCACTTCGCAGTACACGGAGAGAAAAACACCGCTGTATTAGCTTTGTAGTAGTTACGTCAAATCAGCGGTAGGGTCACACTGCTAGCGCTGCTGTAAAACAAAGCAGTTTTAGCTTGGCTCGGTCCCCAAAGGCGAGTAGCCGCAATGACAAATAATTGAGGTTAGCTTTACGAATATTTGGATTTCATACCTATTAACTTATATTTTTCAAAGATTAATGGTTAATATGTTTGAAAAATGTATTTTCGAAGTAAATAATTGATTTTCACTGTAATAGTCTATGAGAAATTTGCAAAAATTAGTATATTAACGGTAACCCGTTTCGGAATCGCCAAGCTATAACTGCTTTGTTCTACAGCCGACACTGCTTGGCGATCATGTAATTCTACTGTTTGAGCCACTAAGGCTATAAGTGCCAGAGTCTCCGGCAGTTATACCTGAGTTTTTCTCTCCGTGTAAGGCATTGTAGACATACTGCCTTAGACGCTAATATTTAAGGGGGCACACCACCTTTGAACCCAAAAACAAAACTTATTTGTATCAGTCCATAAAAGTACTTTCTTTCAAAAGCAATCATTCTGAATTTTGTTTTACTATAAATACTTGATATGATAATACCTTTAATTTCACCGTAATAAATCCTCAAAATATTGATCCAGCACGTCATATAAAATCACCATAGTTAATAAGCTCATAATTCACTGCCCGCGGGATTCCAAGTGATCCCATCGACCAAATTTATCCAGGTTTGATGATATAACTTTTCAATACACTAGTTATGGTATGAATACAGGAAACTAATTTTGACTACCTAGAAACATGTTTACATACATATTATTGACTTGTTAATTAATTATTTAATATTATTAATTAATTTTACCATATATATGAATGTAACAAATTTTCTACGTAGTAAAAATTAATTTCCTGTATTTATACCATAACTAGTATATTGAAATGTGATATCTCTAAACTTGGATAAATTTGGTTAACGGGATCACTTGGAATCTCGTGGGCAATGGATTAGGAGCTTAATAACTATTGTGATTTTATATCATGTGCTGGATCAAGATTTTGAGTTTTTATACGGTGACATTAAAGGTATTACCAAGTATTTATACTAAAAAATATTTCAGAATGATTGTTTTTGATAGAAAGACTTTTTATGGACTCATACAAAAGTCCTAATTACACGATCGTATCGCCTTCCTTGTTCAGCAATTCTAGCCTTAATCGTTCACGAACAGTATTATTGTTGCTATGGAGTCTAATTTACAACTTGTTTTGATCCGAAATATCTATACTAACTATTTCTAAAGTAAAATGAATTAGATTTCGTACACAAAACAATAATTGAAGTAAAACTAAATAAACATTTAAACTTTTATGTCTTTCAGCTGAATACAATAAATGCTTTTTATTATATCGCCGGCGATATAGTGAGGCTCTAGTAGTATTTTTCCAGAAATATCAAACATACTCGTTTTTATAAGGATCATTGATATACAGTTTTACATAGTATATTTTTTAGCGTAAATACTCTCGATTATTTTTTATGATTTTTATTTAAGATCAACACATTTTTTATATTTTCATAGAATATAATTGGAAACAGAAAAAGCAAATATTGAAATATTACAAATATATGTAACACGGTCTCATTCTATAAAAAAATAATTAATGTGTTGGACTTAATGGTGTCTGTATCACCAAAAGTGGCACCCTACTGCGGTTGATACTAAAGTATATGCTACAGAGTTCGGTGCCACTTTGGGCGACGCAGAATGGTGTTAAGGTGTCGTCGAATATCTCTGTCCTTGTTTAATTGAGTTTTTGTTCATAATTTCATGAGAAATAATTTTGTTGAAAAAATAAGAGTTGTTCCCAACTCGTTTTATGGTAATCAAAACATATGTTCAGGCTGATTTCATATGTCGAGAAAACTTTGAAAAACTTAGCATATAAATGTTAATTTTCACTTATTTGGCCCTCATGATTTGTCAAAGCTTTCTCGAAAACAAAACAATCATATGATACAAGCTTGGACACATGTTTTGATTACTGTAAAACAAAACGAAGACAACTCTTATGTTTTAACAAAAATTATTTCTCTTAAAATTATGTAAGAAAAACATTTCTGTAGAAAACAATTGTGTAAAAAATGTTCAGAAATGTAATGCGTAAAAATAATGTTAAAATTATTCTAAGATATATCAATCGAAAGGAAATTACGCCAAGCTTATGAAAGCGAACATATTTTTGCCAAATTCAACGTATAAAATAACAACAACATTTTTTTAGATTTTTACAAATTATTAAACATTAGTATGTTTGCTAAAATATGAGTTTAATATTATCCATTCAGCTCCAAAATCTAAATCTAATCAGTTCTACGTTCAAAAATATGTCACATGCCATCAAAATTTTATCGCGTGATATGCTTCCCTTGAAGAGTTATGGTGGACACAAATTTTGGTTTCATACATACATACACACATACATACAGATTGTCATTGTTTAAATCTTATTGTAAACCTATTTTTATGACTCAGGAATTTCAAAAATAACGAGATTCGTCGAATATATGAAATTTTTTTTTGTCATCGTTACAAAGCTTTCTCTTGGAGAAAGCAACTTACCGTTGGGGGGGGGGGGGGGGGGTCAAACTTCGTCTTACGTAAGTTTTTTTTAATTTATACGATTGTAGTTATAATTTTATTTCACTATGTTGAATTGAATCGATATTGTCAACTGAATCGAAATAAGCTGTTATGACTTCGGTGATAATTCGTACGCCGTTAATACTCAATTCACTATGAATAGTTTTGTATAAAAGGAGATGTAGAAAGGAAGATGTGAACATTCTCTTTTGTTTTCAATATCGTCGAAGACTCGATACTTTCACATGCCATCTAATTAATCATAATGTTAAAAATGTTTTTAATTATCAATATAAACATGATTAATTATAATGTAAAAATGTTTTTACTTATAGATACAAAACTATAATTAATTATAAACTTAAAAATATAATTAATTATAATTGTAAACTACGTTTTATTATATTGTTATATTTTTATATTTGTTAAAATCTACAACATATATCGTATTAAGGAGTCACATACACGATATACCTCAAATCCTAATAATTGGTATTTTTAGTGCTTGATGAAGAAATTTTTAATAAAAATTTATATTCCTTGGCTTTGACACTGGCTATCGTCACTATCAAAATCTTGAAGACCAAAAACGTACAACTACTATAATCACTCAATTATACACAGAACACTATTAAATTTGTATTGTTAATTAACACATTAAAATTGTATATAGCACTCGAAAGGGTCGAATCTGAATTTCTTTAAAATATAGGTAGTTACTATTGCCAGTGTTAAAACAAAGTGAAAAAATGAAAAATTTACATTCCCTTATAGAAAGATGCTATAGTTTACGACAACGGTACTTTTACTTTAACTGCGGTAAATTTACAAAAGCTTAGGTGGGTCATATTGGGTAAAGTCACCATAAATATTACAAATGTACCAAACATTCATACAATAGTAAAAGAGGATCCCGGGGGTGGTCTATGTCGTCCTCATAAAATATCAATGGGGGGCCTATAAACCTTACGAGAATGAAGGATTCCTAAAATTATAAGTATTTTAACAAACATTTCCTTTTGTATAAAGCTAGAAACATAAAAAAGAATTAATTTTCTTAATTTTTACTACTTAATATCTGATAGGATCTTGATTTTTTCACTTATTTCATCGCATTTGACGCTCTTTTGTTAGTGTTTTCCTTTACTTCAGCGGATTAAATTATTTTTTAACGTTCATATTTTGACAAACTCTAAATAATAAGGTCAGTTTTGTGCGTCTCCCGTATTCCCTGGCTTACCACGCATTCGTGGGTATCCTCCTTTAAAAAAGGCAGGGGTAACAAATCAGTTGCCAAAACGTCTAATAAATTCATCATCTTAATTGGCTCACGAAAGCAATCGTATCCTATATCGCAAGGATGCCAAGAAAATTTATCATTTATACACTTTAAAAATATTTTATGTAATACCAAATTACGTAAACGTTTCTTAATATTTAAATTATTTCAAATCTGGATGTAAATTATTGAAACTTATACTTATGAAAAGTTATTGCACACCAAGCAAAATTATAGGATTAATTAAGGGAACAGGCCTGGGTTAAACCCAAAATAAAATTTTTTTATCTCCTCTTTTTTATCTATGATTGCTTTTAAACATAAAAAGTTTTCTGAACTCATAAAAAGCCTGCCCCCTTAATTGTACTAATTTCCAACAAACGTAAGTATCTCCTCTTTAAAGTAAAATCGAAAATCCCTTTAAACAGGATCACGATTTTAGACGCGAACGTCAGCCGCGGATGATTCACCCGCGCGAAAGGAAGTGAAATTTAGTTCGACCTTTTTGCGCACGAATTGCCGAGCACACGAGGCCACGAGCGCTCTCAAATCCCGATTCCTCGCGCACGGTCTATACATAAGCGCGTATAATGCGTCTGCTTACATACATGCTACTCGCTCTCTTCGAACGTGCATGCGGAGCAGTGCGGAGTGAAGAGCGACGAAAAATGATGCTCGTGCTTAGCTTTATGGCCGCGCGAGAGAGCTTTCGCCAAGCTGTTAGCCGCTCGCGCATGTGTTTGTGCGGCGTGTGTATAAGAGTCGAGAAAAGCGCCTAGCGGCGTAAATATGGCTCCATAAATCTGGGGTTTTATGTTTTTTTATTTTATGGCGGGTTTGTAATATTGAAATTTACGTATCGGAAAAAGATTAATCGAGTGGAAATTATTAATTAATTATTTGATAAGAATGGGATTACTAAAGTGGACGGCGAATGGGTATTACAAAAAGGATTGTATTGTAATGATCATTCATTCAATGCTATCCGCTATTATTGTAAAGTGCAAGGTTAAGATAAACGAACAACAGAGAAAAAATAACTAGAATCTAGAATATTTATAAACTTAAGATAGTTATTGCACGGAAGTGAAAGAGCAAGTAATCACATGAATTTTATAAAGAATGTCGCATCCCAGTATAATATATAAAAACCTAAATATATGCACCTACGTGCCAGAATAATAATGATGATGTAACGTCATCAGATATTTCTTTGGAATAATGTTTAAACCAAATATGGCTTTTAACGAGCATTTATAAAATTTCTTATATGAAACATTTTACAATATTGCACGCAAAGTAATTAAAAGTTTTAATTACACCGCTACCTCATTTAACCGTTGGAGTAGATTACGCAGATGCTTCAAGAAAGCCTCCGAATTTGTATAAAACCTGTAATTCATAAAGTTTATAAAACATTGAATGCGAACTTCATCACTCTATAATTTGGCAAAAATTATTTAAAAACCATAGAGAATGTATGCATTTTCTGAAATTTTCTTCATACTATTGTCGATGGCCACAAGACAATAAAAACTATAATATTTTGCAAACTTAATCATAACCGAGAGGAAAGCGCATAATTTCAATCCATGTCTGTATTATGCTACGCTATTCATTCACTTAGTACCGGTAGCTTAACAATATATTTCGAAACATACTGAATCAAACTCAAAGAGAGGTCCTGATTAATAAATTTATAGAATCTTATTATAGAAATCCGCATTAAATAAATTAATGCTAAAATTAATTCATAATTTCAGGTTTCAGAATAGCCTTGAAAGACATTGTTCGAATAAAACTCTTTACTTTAAAAATGTATGTCTATCTTTTTTAAGGCTTTAATACAAACTGCCGAAAAAAATTATTTTTGATGCTACAAAATAGCTACCCTTTGAACATTCTTGAAACTCTAGTTTTTTCTTAAAAATAACTTAAAAATAGTTTCGAAAAACATAAATTGAAAGGAAATTATATTACGTGTTTTCAGAATTTACGTTAATCTTTTATATGTCTTCAATACAAACTGTCGAAATATTTTCTTTCTTATTTTAACAGTTTTTTAAAAAACGATTGATTTATCAAAAAACGTACTGAATTATCTATTATCTCCAAAATCGAATCAGTTCTAAGATCTAACGTACCTAAAGGCTCATTCTCAGCAGCGCGTCCCACACCGGTACCCGTGCACATCATGCATCACGAAAACGACCTAATACGAGGCTTTTTACATTCCGGGGACTTTATTTGCTTAACATTTAACAAAACATTGTTTCAGGCTAAGTTTAATGTCACTTAAACTATTTTCTTACCAGTAATTATATAGACTTGCACACGGGTACCCGTGCGGTACGCGCTATTGAGAATCAGCCCTAATATGTCTGAAAATTTTCAATCCGTAACGTGCTTTCCTGCAAGTGTGGTGGTAGGTTAAGTGTATATAGGTTTTTATAGTATATATATAGTAACATATAAGGCCTATACAAAGTGATGTATTTTCATAATTTTTAGTATTTTCTTTGATTTTGTTTAAAAAACTAATATGTTAATCTCATTTTAAAAATGTCGCAATCGGAAGTGTGCGCTCAATGTGATCGCTATATCTACAAGATATACTTTTTACAAGATTTTCACATTATTTATGTATGTTTTATGCTACAAAATGGTTTCATTCACAGTTAGAAGTACTTATATAAGCCTATTATTTAGGGATTTAGAATAAAATAAACTTTTGACTACGATTGTAGCACGACTACCTTCTGAATAGCGGCTTGACCTTTCAAAATAAGGTGCAATGAAGCAAAAGTAAAATAAAGTAAAAGTATTTTCTCCTTCTTGGTATCTCTAATACACATATGCTACTTCAACGTAGCATTTATATAGATGACGCAAGAGAATATGACGTGGATGCTGTTGATTCCGCGAGATTAAGGCCGAGCCGTAATCGTGACGATTCCGTCTGTAAATCGCTAAAGTACACGAGATCAAGCTTCGCCCACACGGGAGGTATAAAATTAAAATTGTAAAATAGTAGTATGTAGCATCACGTTCTGCCTTATGAGTCACTTATTTCTCTTTTTCAACGCTTCAGTAATCAAGATTAGGATGTTCTGTATATGAACGAAAAATGATTTTTATAATACGTGCACAATTTTCGCATTTTTATACATATAAAGCGGGCTTAAAGTAGAGGGCAAAAACTAGTCAGCGAGCCAAAATATACTTTTTTTCCCGCTAACAAATAATTTTTTGTTTTCTAGTAGGGTAGATGCACCAGTAGTTGGCCGCTCCTCTATAGTCGACCACCTCCGTATTTACATTCAAATAAATAAGTGTACATGATACATCATGAATAAAATGAAGTTCTATATTATTCTTTGATATCTCTTATTATATGTCTCGCGAATGCGTGCTTAATATCATCTCAAAACAACGTGTTTGCATTAAATAGCGAACCGCTCACGAGTTTGTTTGGACCACCATTTTTTTTTCGTAGTGAAGTTTTCAGGGTCCGTAAATACAAACGACCAGATTTTTTTTCAGAGAAATTTTTGTGCAGACTGCAAATTACACGTTCGGCTTGTACAAAGTTGATTCATACATGGGTGATTCTCTACGAATGTGCATATTTCGATTTACAATTTCGATAAAAGATCAATAAAATTTTAAATAATATATAAATATGTTTTGTTCTACCTCTTAATGAAGATGTATATATATATATATATATATATATATATATATATATATATATATATATATATATATATATATATATATATATATATATATATATATATATATATATATACGCGATAAGGTTATTAAAAAAGTAATAGCGGTTTACAGTGATACATTAGAACAAATAATTTCATATTGGAACGAATGATTATATTTGAGAAATCGAAGTGCCAGTGAATTGACAGCTGTCTTTTAATTCACTCATATTCTTTGTATAAAATTCCAGGTTAGTGAGGTTGCATCACACACTGAATCTTCAAAGATTTTTATTATTAAGCGTGTATTGTCCATATTATTCAACTAGTATGTAATCAAGTAGGTGCTTATAATTGCCTTTGTTGTAGGGGCCTGCGGCGGCTCAGTCGGTAGAGTGTCGGATTCCCACGCCGGTGACCCGGGTTCGAATCCTAGTCTCTGCCGATTGATACAAGCACCTCTGTAAAAATTACATGTGCTTTGTTTACAAACACACCGCAGACCCCCGTCGTCGATTAGCACCACATGGAAGCACAAACATGGCGACGTTAAATAATAATAAAAAAAAAAAAAAAAAATTGCCTTTGTATTAAAATTTGGTGTTATTACTTTATTTATAACGTATATTATTATAAAAATGATTTATAAACATAATCTACAAAACCACTGATAGGCTAAACCTATTATTTCCTATATTATATTTCAAGTAGTACAAATCAAATACAGTCAGGCGTGCTCAGACTTTAACGAGAAAGCTTTATAATAGAGATAATTCTTATAAATAATATGTTTTATAGCTTGGGAGATCGAATACGTTCATTTTAAAAAATTCCTGCGTACAGGGTGAAAGTCAAAAAATCAACAATATAGTGTCCGATGCTTTAAGGTGACATTATACCAATTTTTCTAACTTTACTCCTTTTGGCTTTTGGATGTCCGAATTTTTTTCACAGCTATTTACAGTAAAAACGAAAGTTTTTCAAAAAGTTTGAATTTTTAAATCAGTTTATTCAAAGTTATTCGGGATAATGTGTTAATAAAAATAATCAAAAATAAGCATTTTTGCAACTCGTCGGTTGAGTCGAAGAAAGGCTAACTCGGCGTTCGCTTGAAGACGAGGGTAACTCGGAAATAACGTAAAGAATGGCTACTTCAACTAATTATTTCTCGTATTTAATTTAGTAAAGAGCAACAATAAAAAATAGCAAAACACATGGTTAGCAAAATCATCAATTTACATTTTTTTGTTACTTTTTACAAAATTAAACGCGAGAAATAATTAGTTAAAATAACCATACTTTACGCGATTTTGGAGTTAGCCACTTCTTCAAGCGAACGCCGAGTTAGCCTCTTGTTCAAGCGCAATCTGAATTAGCCTCTTCTTCAGGCAAACGCCGAGTTAGTCTCTTCTTCGACTCAACCGTCGAAATGCTCCTTGCGACCGTACGTACCTCGAATCAAATTAAAAAAATTTTTAATTTTTATAATGTTTATATAAAGCTATATTTATATAATAAAGAAAAATTTGGGACCACATTTTTTAATCCACTTGTTCTAATATTATAAATATAAATGAAAAAGATATTTAAAAACTGCTAAAAAATGGTTACAAAAGCATCTTTTTTAATTAATAAGCTTCCTTAAATCATACTATTTATATAAAAATGAAAGAAGCGTTCCTGTTCCTCCGTGGGGAGACTGCGGTGCGAGGTAAAATTTTAAATCGTGAATGCAGTTATCACTGCATAGTATTGTCCGTGAAAATGTAGTAACTACTATCCACTTCTAAAAACATTAGACCCACGCCACTAAGACAAATGTCGCAATATTCCGCGGATTTTAACTCGCCATTACTCGAATACACGTCAATAAAAGGTTTTGAAAATTTGACACAATATCATTTAAGATATCTAATTCCGTACGGCAAAGCTAAAAAATTCAAATGTATTCCGTAAAAGAATAAATATAAATTTAAAATATTATTTTTAATCCGCGTATTCTTTCCTTCCATCGATGAGAGTCTGTTGGAAATTTTCGAAAAACTAAAAGTTTAAATTGTAGATACATTATAAAATATCTATAGAAGGTGTATGCAAAATTTTTGATCATGATTTGTAATATAACATTTTCTAGACGTTTCTTTGTTACGGATGCATCGGCGGGCGTTAATGCGTATTTTAATTCCTCAGGCACTGACATTCGTGTCTATTCCAGGCATTGTAGCGCTTAGAATACTAGATTGATTTTTCCGTTTTCGCTTATATCTAGAAAGTAATACGATAACTTGGATCTTCTACACGGTAAACATATGAAGAATACATGCACTTTAATTTGCAATGTTTTCTGTTGACATATTCCTCTTGTAAATATTAAAAAGTCGATCGGAAAGCATTAATTTTGGTTTCCTACTATATCTGTGCAAAATACATAAACTTTGATCATTATTATCTCGTAACCAAATAGGGTAAAGCCTCCTAAAATTAACAGAGCTTAGCTTATAACAAAAACAATGTTATACTGCAATATCAAAGAATTATTCCATATTTTACTTTAGTCACCAACCTTCTTAATATACAGTTAAGTAGAAACTTCAAGCAGCAGGGGACGCTTGAATCGCCGGTTTCCTATAAATATATATGCACAACTTGTGTACAATATATTTCCGTTCAAATATACAAATTTCAAGTATTAAATGCAAAAAAGTAACATATGGTATAGCCGAAAATAAATATGTTCACATAAAGAAGTCAACTTATAAATAAACTATATTGGTGCACTTTAAAGTTTAAATTGTGTAGTTTTACGTAGTCCAGGTTTCCATTTGACTATTCTATTAGCGTATCTATCCATGATAAAGAAGATGTATTAAATCCTATTTAGCAATGCAAAAATTGCATATACATCCAGCGGAAGGTGATTATTTTCCGTCACATAACCTAAGTGGGGCTTTTTGATTGATTTTAATCAATTTTTAATCAATAATCCGTACTTAGGTTATGCTACGGTAGGTGGCACTACTATCCACCCCGGCATATTGGAAAAAGAATCACTTTCTGGTGGGTGTTACATCCTATTTGCACATACAATCTTTTTATGCTTGGGAATAGGATTTTAATAGGATTTAATAGATTTATCACACTAGTGACCACTTCGACATTTATTCGCAGCACAAAATCGCCCCATAACAGTTATACTTTTACATACAAGAAACTTTATTGCGTTTAATGTTACATTTTTCTATTCCCAACCAGCAAGATTAAAAAAAGTAAACAAATGATCATCATAACCTAAACTGATTCAAACACTACCTAATTCAGCGCCCCCTGTAGTACAAAGTATCAAACGTTTCTTTTTTTTTTTTTTTTTTTTATTTAACGTCGCCATGTTTGTGCTCCCATGTGGTGCTAATCGACGACGGGGGTCTACGGCGTGTTTGTAAACAAAGCACATGTAATTTTTACAGAGGTGCTTGTATCAATCGGCAGAGACTAGGATTCGAACCCCCGGGTCACCGGAGTGGGAATCCGACACTCTACCGACTGAGCCGCCGTAGGCCCCTATCATCAAACGTTTCTATACAAATTTTAATCTTATAAATCTAGGGATATTTTTACATCGTTCGTACTCCTATTCTCTAGTCTTAATGCCCAGACTGTTGAATGTTTTATGTTTAAAAAAATTGCTTTGAATTCTTGAAACGGTGTATGATAAGAATTGAGTGTTTTTTTATCAAATGTTTAGCTATTTAAACATTAAAATTCTAAATAACTATTATATCTTTAAGTAAAACAAGTCAATATTTGACGAAACTTTAATTATATGATTTTCTACTATGTTTAGACTAAAACTTAATGAAAAAACTTTAAATCATATTCTACATTGCTTTCTGAATGTTAAGTTACTTATTTTGGACATGTCAGGACAACAGAGGGTTTAGTATTATTTACAAAAAGCAAGAAGAAAATGTTTACCCAACAAACCTTACAAATACCAAATTAATTCAAAAGGAACTCCTGCTCCAGGCACCTCGACTTTTCCTGCAAGCAGGCTTCATTTTTCCCCGGCGTATTTCACTCGCTTTGAAATTCGTCCCACACAGGCAGCTACAGCGGCGAGAACGGAAGAGGATGAGACGAAGGAAGAGGAGGAGAAGGAAGAAGAGGAAAACGACGAGAGGGATAGCAGCGGCCGTGTAAAGGGATACGGAAAAAGAGAGATAGAGGGGCCGAGAGCCAAGTTGAATTGCGCCATTCAACTCTTCCGACCAAATACGTGGCCTCGTTACGAAAAGACTCGTGCTACATTTTTCCTACAACGACGTGGAAAAAGAGCCGCAAAAAAGTAGAAGGTGGAAGTAGGGAGAGGTAGAGGGAGAGGGAGAGGAAGAGGAGGGGGAGAGGGATGGGGAGGAAGAGAGAAAGAGAAAGAGAGAGAGAGAGAGAGAGAGAGAGAGAGAGAGAGAGAGAGAGAGAGAGAGAGAAAGAGAAAGAATGAACGAAGACTGCTTCGTGATTGGAATAACTAGCTCACTTTTCGCGTCGCACTGTGAACGTATTGCCCGGGGTCTGCTCCGCGAGGTAAGTGCAAACCCCCGATCAAAAAAAATTAAACAATAGTATGAGGAAGTCGTCGACGAAGAATTTTCACGCCGTTTTTAACTCTTATATATATATATATATATATATATATATATATATATATATATATATATATATATATATATATATATATATATATAACGTATAACCTTACATTGTATCGTTGTCTTATAATGTTTGACTTATTTTATCATTATTTGAAATAAATTGGTTATACGTTTTTAGGTGGAGGATAAATTATTCATCATATATTAACTAGTTTTTTAAAAAATTAAACAAAATTTTTTGATAGACGTTAGGTCTCTTCGTTTGGCTATAATACAACCTTGTATATTTCTTGCTCTGACGCAAGGTTTTGGTAGTCAAACTGATCGGATTGGAGTTTTTGAGGTTCTATAAAGTCCCAAATATATATAATTAGGATATGAATGTGATCATTTAAAAACAAAATTATTGGCCAAAGTTACTGCATATTTAAGCCTACATTACTAAATTTTTAAAAAATGAAAAAAAAATTTTTTAATTTTTAAAACTTGAAATCAAAGCGCGTCGAAGCAAGTATAGCCGCGGCACTCGCGCCTTAGAACACATTTATGGTGAGACACGGAGTTGACTCTCGGTGATGTATATAGGTATACTTCTACATAGCAGAAGGCACGACTAGTATGTGCGAGATGTATAAGGAGTGTGGGATGTCTGTGGGATCTGCATAGGGAGTGTGTGGGGTATGTGTGGGATGGACGCAGGGTGTGCGGAATGTGTGTGGTATTTGTGTGGGATAGATGTAGGGTAAGAGGGTGTATATGGGCAATGTGTGGGATGGATGTTGGGTGTGTTGGATATGTGTGGATGTATTTGTGGTGTGTATACCTTGATAACACATAACATGTTTCGAACGTTCTAAAAACGTTAGAGTTCAAACCTTCAAACGTTGAAAAGCAAAGTTTTAAATACGTCTGAAAAACGTTGGTAAAACGTTTCAATATCCGCAATTTTGTTCCACATACTACGTTGTAAAACCGGTTTTGAAACGTTTGAAACAGGTTTGAAAATTGTTTAAAAAAATACTAACATAGAATTTATCGAAAAAAATCGTTTTGAGACGTTTTACCAACGTTTTTCAGACGTATTTATAACTTTTCTTTTTAACGTTTGAAGGTTTGAATTCTAACGTTTTAAAAACGTTCGAAACGCGTTATGTGTTATGAGGGTAGTGCATACATGTATGTAGGATGTTAGGGATATGTGTGCATGGAGTGTGTGTGGGGTGTGTGCAGTTTGTATAGTGTATATAGGATGTTTGAGATATGTGTGTGTAGGGTGTCAGTGCGTTGTGTATAGTGTGTGATGGATGTTTGGGATATGTGTGGGAGTTGTGTAGGGTCGTAGGGTGTGTGTAGGTAAGATGTACATCGTGTGGGATATGTATGGAACGTGTGTGGGATGTGTGCAGGATATCTGTGTGATGTGCCCACACATATCCCACACATCCCAGACGCTCCCTATACATATCCCACACACTCCCTAAACATATCCCACACACTTCCGTATGTATAGGTACGATTAACAAGATTAATCGCAATGCATCGCAATGTGTTACAACTCTTACAACGCGTTGTGATCAGCGTTGTAACTCGTCACAACTGATAACGGCGATCTTAAGATTAATAGAGTCAATAAAGTCAATTATATTTTTACATTGGTTTGGACATTGATTAATATGTGTTTTATATTAATATTAATCAAACTTTGGATTGTCATTCATTCTATTAATATGTGTTTTACATTAAGGTGATGCTAAAGCCACCTGTCATCAATAAATACGAGGAATCACTTTTCTCATTTAATTTTCAATTTTTAGCAAATATCTTTATGAAACATCTTAATCAAAAATAATAACTTTCCAGAGAGATATTTGCTCAAAATTGAGAATAGAATGAAATAAGTGGTCCCCCGTATTTGACGGTGACAGGGGTTTTAGCATCACCTTAATTGTAATTTAAGGACTCTCTTTTATAAGTAGATGTTGATGTGTCACTTTAGTGTGGCCTATACTTAATCGAGTAAGTAGTACTTGATTTCTTCTGTTATAAGAGACTGCAAGATTGGGGACAAAACCATTTTCTATTATTTTTTATAGAAAATTTTTGTTTGGGTTGTTATACCATGATTCATTCCATTCATTTTGAACAGTAATGTTAATAAGGTTACAAAAGTATTCTTTTTTTGTTTCTTGTCTGACTGGAAAATTGAGGTAGCTTGCTAGTGCTATTGATTATTTTAGTAGCGGCAGTGTTTGAGTCTGTGATATAGAGTAACAGATTACAGTTTTGATTTCTCAAGAGAAAGCTTTGTAGCAATGATAAAACTTTTAATCAGAGATTTGATTAATCTCAATGTTTTCGAGGTTCCAGAGTCATAAATATAGGTTTACAATAGGTTTCTAAAAAATGTCTCTCTGTATGTATGTATGTATGAAACCAAAATTTGTATCCACCATAATTCTTTAAGGGAAGCATATGACGCGCTGGAATTTTGCAGGCATATTAAATATGTCTGAACTTAGAACTGATTAGATTTTGGAGCGGAATGAATAATATTAAACTCATTTTTAGCAAAAATATTAAATTTAAAAATTGTAATATCGTAAAAATATTAATTTTTAAAAATCTGTAAAAATTGCAAAAAAATTTGTTGGTTATTTTATACTTTGAACTTGTCAAGAATATGTAAGTTTTGTCATTTTCATAAAGTTAACGTAATTTCTTTTCGATTGATGTATCTTATAATAACTTTAAGCTTATTTTCATGAAATAATAACAAAGATTTAGTTTAAAAAAGTTGTATAAATAGAAAAAAAAATTTTTGTCTTTTTATACGTTGCACTTGTCAAAAATATGTACGTTTTCATAAAGTTGGTGTAATTTCCTTTCGATTGATATGCATATTTTTGTGAAATAATAACAAAATATTAGTTTTAAAGAATTTTTAATTGAAGAATTTTTTTTGTCTTTTAATACTTTAATTTTTTTACTGACAATACGCTAATGCTTGTATCTAATGAATTAATTATAGCATTAATTTATTAATTGCGAATTTTCATTATTAGATTCTTTAAATCGATTAATCAGGACCTCTCATTGAGAAAGCATTCTGCTAAGGCAGTTAGCAGCGGTTTGTATTTTAATTCATCTAGTATCTTAATGATTTGGTTGACTTTTGTGGTCGTTTTGAATCCTTTTAGCAGTAGCTAATGATTCAATATTAACAATGGATTTTTTAGTACTTTCGACTAAATGTTCTAATCTGTATGCTCTAAATGCTCTAAACTGTATATCTCAAATTTTGTTTTATACTAATAATTTAGTGAAAATTGTTTCTGTCAAAAATTGTTAAAAAGTGTTAAAAAGGTAAAGAAGAATAAAAAGAAAGTATAAAAGAGTAAAATCAATGTAAACTACTTTTCTACATTTTGTAACATTTCTTACACCATTTATTATTTTTTTACACTTCTTCTCTCTCATTTACACATTTTTACATTATTTTTCAGAAAATTACATTTTTTTACAAAAATAAGTTTCACCAGGAAACTAAGGGAGAAGATGACATCCCCTAAGGTGGGCTAGCAAAAGCTCTCCCATATATAAGCCATCACTTTGTAACGGTATTTAACACCTAGCTGTCCACTGTTATCTTTTCCAGTACCGGAAAAAAATCCAGTCAACTAAGAGCTGAAATCGACTCTGCGGTTAGAGTGGCTGCATTTTTTATATATAACCTTCGATCTTCACAAACCTCTGTGGGATATTGCAGGGTCGATTGTCCATTAGCGAGAAATCAGTTAAACAATATTTTTCACTTATAAGCCTGTACAAACCTTGTCCGCGCATTGTAGATAAGTTCGGGGGACAGGCACAACGCTGCGCGCGCGGCTACGCTATAGTTTGTGTGGACACGTGAGCGGGCTCGAAACACAAACTATAGCGCTGCTGCTTGCTCGTGCGCGGCGTCTGCCCCTTTTGCTTACCTACAATGCGCGAACAAGACTTGTACGGGATTATAAATGAAAAATATTGTTTAACTGTTTTCTCGCTAACCACATGGACAATCGACTCTGCAATTTTACACATATATTTGTGAGAGTCGAAGGTTATAACATATATAAAAAATGCAGCCACTCTAACCGCAGAGTCGATTTCAGCTCTTTGCTGACTGGACTAAAAAATATATTCTTCTCAATATCTGTAAAAAGAAAATTGTATAAATAAAAGTTTAAACATTTATTAAGTTTACGAAAATATTCTATCAAAATACACACTATTTTGAAAAGCGGTTAAAAAGAAAAATAAAGATCTAAAAGGACGTAGCCTTTCGACTGAAGACTTTTACGACAAAAAATCCACAAAAATACGTTGATACACGACCTAGCTTCACATAAAACTATACAACTGCAGTAAGCAACCAAGCTGTCATCCTCCTAAATCCCCATCCCGAAATACAAAGCGAAGATAGCAAGCGAGCATCCTGCCAGCACGGCAACAGCAGCGACAGCAGTAGCATCGCCGAACCCATTCTAAAAAGCATCCGAAAAACGCGCAACATCGTATAAATCCATCAAGCGAACAGCTCGATGGTCGCTGTGTCCGCCTCTTCGCTCGAGACATTCCCTTATACCCTCAACTGATCCATCTCTCACTACCTATCCCTCTCTTCTCCTTTTTACGCCCGAGTAATTCTCCAACTTCTTTATTGAGAGCTACCGCAAGGAAATGCGGATCTACGTATCATAATAGAGTTCGACGAGTAATTTGCTTATAGAAACCTTTTTTGCTAAACTTTGCCAAACTTTGGCAAAGTTTGGAAAAGATAGATATAAAATTTGGCGAAGTTTAGGAAAAACAGAAAGTCATTGTTAACTCACTGTTCTCTCATTCACTTTAGAGTGAATCCCAGACATTTGATAAATTCATTTTTATTTCGACCTATTTGCGTAACATTTTTGTTCTGAAAATAATTATCATTTTCCACTAGAATCGAACTCTATGTAATCATTTGTGTAAAAGAAAAATATTGTTTCTACCTAATCATTTTATCCATTTTTATGCCCAATTATGTCTATTAATCCTCTTCTATCATTTGAATACACTAATGATAATTCTGCATGAATTACAAGAGATATATACTTCCTAAATTCTTTATCTCCACTCCAATACAAAGATACTTTAGATCCTATTATTAAAGCTTTTCCTCACTAACCCTGAAGCAGAAAATTCAGCACTGTCTTTAGACAAACCTAAATGCCGAATGAGATCATTGAATTCCATTCGCGAGGCTTCATGAGGCTCATCATTATTCTTTCTAATTTTACAAAGATAATTAAATAATATTAAAAGTTATATAAAAAGGAATTATGAATTTGTTAATATTACATTTTTTACCCTTGCTATTTATTGTACAACTTTTAAATTTTTAAATCCCAAAAATACCTTTTTTGGGTGACTGTGCTCACTTAACTCAGATTTTCCCTATACAAAAATCCATAGTGGGCTATTAATCAACTCCGGCTGTCGTCGAAATTTCCACGAAGACTCGTCTCTGTCTGTATGATTGTCAAGGGATTCTCTTACTGTACGAGGACAAAGGAGGAAGTCGAGCTTTCGTGGTAATGCTTACTTTGTTTCGACGTCCGCTGCTTTCTGGAGCGCGAACTGGCGGGCCAAGTTCAATGTAATATTTGCGTTTGATGGATCGTTTTGCCGACCAAGCGTTTTATTTCTGCTTGACAGAGAGATGACTGAATTTAGTCGCACAAATACGCTATGGATAAAATGAGTGTAGGATTACGCGGGTCGCGGTTATGCTCTGCGTATTAGTGCAAAAGGACGATTTTCAAAGGGAATTTTGACGATTATCTTTTATGTCGATCGAAAATTATTCAGAAATTGTGTAATTACACAATATCAGGATTTTGTATACATATAAATTGTTTGAATACTCTGGATGTGACAGTTATGCGAACGGATAAGCTCTCTGTAAATGACGAAATTCTCTATGAGATATTAAAACAAATGAACACCCGCATTCATTAATGAAAATTCTTTCCAATATTAGTATTTAGTTATTAAAATTTTTATTTATAACCAATTTAATACCGATTTACATACAGTCTGACACCGGCGCACTTTTGCTTTACTTTAAAATAATAATAACGCCAATATTGTTACAAATGGCCATAAACATTTTCGTTGCATCTCTTTTTCTTAAAATTATCATTGAAATTTATTTTATGAACAATATTCTATCAAACAGTATATTTTATTCACATACCTTACGCATATTGTAATTATAATCCAATATAATTCAATTTAACTCATTTCTTCCAATTTAATTCTTGACATTTATGTTTATAGTTTTAAGATTAAAATTATTATAATTATTGCCTTTGTGCATATATTTTGACAAATTTTGTTGTCTCTTTATAAGTTAAACAAACCGCTGCTAATTCATTGACACTTAGATTCATCAAACTTTATTAATTCTCCTAATATGAAAACATTTGTTCTATTTAATTCTGTTATTGTTTATTACAGTCCTGTATTATTAAAACAAATATTCGGGATATTTTAAAAAAAATCTGAGAATGTTACAGTGTTCACTTTGCATAGAAGAAAACAAAACACATTTTTCGGTTGGTCTGCTGAAATCTAGTGCGCAGAAGTCTTGAGACTATCTGTGCAATTTTTTGAAAATTAATGCATTATTTGCATTAATGCTTAAAATATTCAGTAAAAATAACTAAAAATATTCTCAAAATTTAGTTTTATGGAAAAAAGGTTATGCTTAATACTGACACGCCAGTAAACAGCTAATGAAGAACATAACGTCAATTCCGTTTCAGTAACACTGTATCCAACACTGGTAAATAAGATTTTTTCTAAAATTTATTGAACAGCAACTGAAGCTGCTTACCGAACACACCCACGGTTCGTATACTAATTTTTGCTATATGCATGGACACTAGCGCTCCACATATTTTACCTATTTTGGTGGTAAATCTCATAAATATTCACTTACTAAAATATAATATATATATATAATATATATATATATATATATATATATATATATATATATATATATATATATATATATATATATATATATGTATATATATATATATATATATATATATAATAAAAAAAATGAATTTTTTTATTTCTTCGGTAAAAATGTTCTATTTGGTATGTAGAATGTATGTGATTTTTTCAGATTTTTTGAAACCATTATGTTCAAAGTTTATTAAGGCTAAATATGAGCATGTAGCCATGTTTTACATTTTTTAGAAAATTCCTACCTCCATTTATTCAAGAAAATTAAAGCTTTTTCAAAAATAGCAATGAAGGAGTTTTTAGAAAATTTCCTGAATTTTTTATAAAAAATGGTTCGAAAACATTTTAATCCCCCTTTCGATTAATTAATTTCATTTTAGCACTTAAAATCCTTAAAAAAGTTGGTTTGATCGATCGAATCATTACACCAAAAATCATGAAAATAGCTTTTTTCAGTATAAAAGTGACTGACATAATCGCAAAATGGCAATAGTGCAATATTTATATAAGAAAATATCAAAATAACGTGAAATATTGTGAAGAAATTATTTTATACCACTCTGAGTATATTATTCATATATAAAATAGTATATTACGCAACTGGGGCGAAAATGAGTATTTCCAAGCGAGGATGATGATTGAGCACGAGTGGAAGTCGAGGGCGCCGAAGGCGCTAGAGACGTACACGAGTGCTCAAAATCATCATCCGAGTCTGGACATACCCTTTTGCCACAAGTTGCGTACCGTATTTTTTATATCAAGTGCATTAAGAAGGCCATTCTTTGTCGTCTACAAAGTGGATTGAGAATAGAGTTTTTCAAGTCGTCCAATTAAGTCTATGACATATTATATATATATATATATATATATATATATATATATATATATATATATATATATATATATATATGCATGTATATATATACAAATTTTCAAAATATACCAGTATTTTCCAAAATTTTCCAGAATTTTCTAAAAGCTTTATTAAGGAAATGGAGCAAAAATAAATAAAGGATACCGAAAATACTCATTTTCACTACTGAAAATAAAAGGTAGCGAAAATGAGTATTTTCGATACCTTTTATATGACGCTCGGAAAACTCTATTTTCGCTGCACTTTATAGGCACCGAAAATGGTCTTTTTTATTCACGTGTTATAAAAATATATATATATATATATATATATATTGGTAATTCGCTGGGAAATCGAAAACAAAAAAATTCTTTTTAATTCAAAAAATGTCTTCCTTTTAGTATGTAGAATGCATGTAAATATTTTCAGATTTCTTTAAGCTCATAGCTTTCCATATATATAGACATGGATGATTCTCTGGGAAATCGCGAAAAAAAAAATAATTATTTCAGAAAAAATGTTTCTTTTGGTATGTAAAATGGTCGTCAATTTTTTCAGATTCTTTTTAGCCCATATATTTAAAGTTATTTGAAGCTAAATATTTAGTTTCAAATAACAAATCATATGATTCGATTGCTAATATGTGCATTTTAATAATTTTTTCAATAATATGTTATGTTATTTTGATTTGTTTATATAAATATTGCACTTTTGCCACTTTGTGACTATGGCAGTTACTTTTGTACTAAAATCTTCATGATTTTTGGTGTAATGGTTCGAGTGATGAAACCCACTTTTTTAGGATTTTAAGTTTTAAAATGAGTTTAATTAATTGGAGGGGGCATTCAAAGGTTTTGGAACCATTTTTTTATGAAAAATTCATGAAATTTGCTTAATATTCCTTTGTTGCTATTTTTTTAAAAGATTTAATTTTCTTGAACAAATTGAGGTTGAAATTTGCTAAAAAATGGTACCAAAAGGAATATTTTTACTGAAGAAATAAAATTATTTTTTTTAAGTCGATCTCACATAGATTTACCCATATATATATATATATATATATATATATATATATATATATATATATATATATATATATGTGTGTGTGAGTGTGTGTTTACATTCCTAAGCTTTGTAAAAGTAAAAAAAAGTTTTCTTAAAAACATCTTTGATACATGTTTTGGACCATTGGCAATTAAAATACACTATTTTTAGAAAATGTTTGTATGGATATCTGTGTGTGTATGTATGGATTGTGCGTGTGTGTGTGTCTGTCTGTTTGTGTGTATGTGCGTCGTGTGTGTGTGTGTGTGTGTGTGTGTGTGTGTGTGTGTGTGTGTGTGTATGTGGGGATGTACTTCTTTATATCTCGTGTAATACACGGTAAAAATTAATGTTTCAGGGCTTTTTTTTTTGCTTTTCCTAAAGAAAGGTGGTGGAAGAATAATTTTTTTATATTCCAATGCGTTTTGGTTTTTTAACAGTATCTCGATTTTTGAGTTTTAGTTTTTAGGGTTTTTTAATCCCTTAGTTATAATATTATCGGTTCAGTGATAATGCATTTAAACAAACATATAATTACTTATCATTTTCGAAATTTTTGATAAAGTATTTTCCCTTCTTAATTTATAAACGAAAACGTCATTTTGCTTACACGGTTATATCTCGGAAATATATCATGGAAATTTATTGAAAAAATTTCTGGTTATTAATAGCATCAAGAAGAACATTCAGTCAATGCCGATCTTAATACTTTTCTTTTCAGAGAAAAAAATCTTTTTGTAAAAAAAAATCGATTTTCTATGTTGTACAACTTGAGTAAAACGGCATTATTCCTATTACAAATTTTCAAAAAGGTATGGCTTTTAACTATCTTCTGATTAACTATGTATGGATGTGGATCAACATTACTCTGTATATACAGGGTGAAAATTAATGTTTCGGGACTCATCTTTTTTTGTTTTTCTTTAAGGACGGCGACATAATTTTTTTTTTGTTTTTCGATACGTTTTTGTTTTTTAGCGGTTTTTCAATTTTTGAGTCTTAGTTTCTTGGGTTTTTAGATACCTTAGAAATAATATCATCGATTGAGTGATAATGTATTTGAAAGAGCATAAAATTACCTATCTTTTCCCACCCGAAAATTTTGAATGAGCTATTTCCCTTCTTTTGTTACTCATGAAATCGTCATTTTCTTCAAACGGATATTATATCTATGAAATATAAGATGAAATTTTTTTTAAAATAATTGAGATGATCAGGAATATAGATAAGAATATTCTGTAAAATTTCTAAGCCTTTATCTTTTTCTTTTGAAGGGAAATAAATCTTTTTGTAAAAGAAATCGATTTTTATTTAGTAACGAATACTGGAGTATATCCACAGCATTTAATCTGAAACTATCCGAAATGGTAGCTCTTTACTATCTCTTGAAATTAATGTTTAAGGACTATTTTTTTTTCTTTCTTGCGTACAAAGGTGGTTGGTGAATAAATTTTTTGATTTTTCGATACTTTCTTGTTTATTTTATCGATTTCTTGATTTTTGGGTTTAGTTTTTTAAGTTTTTATAATGATTAAAATTAATATAATCAATTCAAATAAAATGAATTTGAAAGAGCTTAAAATTAGCTATCTTTCCCGATCCGAAATTTTTGATAAGGTAATCCCTTCTTTTGTTATAATAAAAGGTCATTTTTTTAAAATGGTTATATCTCGGAAATATATCACGCAAATTTATTGATAAAATTTGAGGTGATTAGCAATATTGGAGAAGAATATTCAGTAACATATTTGAGTCTTAATACTTTTCTGCTCTCCAGAATATTACATTACGAGTATCGTATACTATTTTATAGCACTGCTTGCCTAAATCCGCTGTCACGCCTAGCCGTGCCTTAAGCAGTCCAGTGTTGCACCGTGAGGTTGCGCCCGAGCGCAGATAGGGCGATAAAGATGGTGCAATAATGGACTACTTAAGTCACAGATAGGTGTGACTTAAGTGCGGATTTAGGCCACACAGTGCTATAAAATAATTTTTTTCCCCGCCTCTCAAAAATTACGAAAATATGTAAGAAATGAGCTGAGGACCCATTTCTTCAGGTTGAACCTTTGTTCATGCGCGTAAGTGTAAAGTTTGCTACTAGTCACAAGTACGTAACTGCGCATGCGCAAGTTTTGATTAAAATCTAAATAAAAAAATATGCAAATATTTGTAATGTACGATTAAAAGTGAAAATTAAAAATACATCAATTTTCAACTGCGTTGTGCACGACTTGAATACGCAATTACCTATACCCAACTTTCATGCTTAAAAAGATGCTATCTATCATGCCTTTGTTGAAAGAAATACGATGCGTAACATGGGTAGAAAATAACTTTCTTCCCCGTTTAGCGGGGAAAAATTACTTTCTTCCCCGCTAAACCGGGGTTAATTCCTTTCAACTTCGTTCTGCACGACTCGAAATACGCGATCACCTGCCAAACTTTCATCTCTTCAGACAATGAAATGGGCCCTTTTTCATGCCTAAAAGTAGACTCCGCCTCGTGCTGAACACCTGAACCTCGCTAGAAATAGCTCATTTTATCCCGTTGTTGTACAACGTACTATTTTAGGTAGACGACGATACCTTGTTTCATAATACATTGTAAAAAATGTTTTTATTTTGAGATCAATATAAAAAATGAGTTTTTCTAGTTTGTTACAAAATATCTGCCCATCTTCGGCACTTTTTTTTCGTTGACAAAATATATCCACATATAAGTCACTAAATCCACAAATTCTTGGCTAATAGCGCGACCCATCTTATTAAGAAAAAATCTTAATACGTATAAACTACTTATTCAGCAGAAGTAGTATATTGTGTATCATGGGCGGAAAGTAAGCGATATGAATTGTGATATTCATTATTGTTTGACAATGTTTAAAAGAACAATTTTATAAGCATCATGCTTTTATTTTTCAATTTTTTGTATATTTTGAAATTTAAGTTTAAGAGATTACAAAAATAGTTAACCATGTACAAATGGTTACCCATTAAATATTAAGAGGGTATATAATGGGGCTCTATACTCTATAGCGCTTAAACTGTGATTTTTATCTTAAAAACAAGAAATACACGGTTAATAATTTTGTAAAAAGTATTTCTCACAAGTATATATACTATTTTAAGCCATTTCACCTCAAAAAAGTCCCCTTCGTTGTGCTATCTCTTAGATAATTGACCAGCACCTTTATTTTCCTGCTGGTCACTCAGAATTACAATATGATGTTTTACAGGTTTTGAACTACTTATAATATGTATCTTTATAGGATGATGCTATACTTACAGTCTTCTTATTTTTCACTTACACCATTATCTGAAGCAATTCACCATTTATGAAAACCAAAAAAAATTGAATATTCACATTGTTTTCCATTAATCTTATAATACTTAAATGTTAATCATATGTTGGGGTATTCCAAATAGCATCATCCTATAGAGGCATACATTACAAATAATTTAAGCCCTGGTAGACCTTATTTCATGTTCTTGGCTGATCAGGAGGCTACACGCAGGATCTAAAAATGTTAATATACAAATACATTTAAATAGCATACCTCATTCATATGTATAATATTCTTATTCACTCAAACAACTATTTAGCCTTAAAATATGTTATTGTACACTCATATAACCTGAACAAATTGATATCACATAAGTATATTGTAAAAACATAGCTATACAAACAAAGTGTGAATAATTCACATATACAACAATTTAAAACTAACCTTTTATATATAATTTTTCTGAAAATAAAAGTAGACACACAGAAATCAAATTTTTTAAATACTCAGTTTAGTAATTACACTTTGATACTTATCTCAATTAATGACTTTGTTATAATAATACACTGTTTTCCATCCACTCTTTATACTGTCAAAAATAAAACATTTAACAGCTGATACAAGTAAGCTTGGAATTGGCTGCGACGGTAAAACAGATAACGTCTTATATGATAAACTATATATAGTCTATACTGAAAGAGATGATATGAAACTTGCCGAATTTTGAAATAACAGTATTAACAAAATGATAATTTAAGGATTATAACTTTTTTATTTGACTTTATTAGAGCCTAAAATTCCATTTCTAAGTAGTAAACACCCTATAAATCAAGAATACACGTTAAAAAAAATATTTTCTTGTAATTTATAGGGTATATACCCCCTTAAATAATATATAAATGAGGCTGTACCAATAATAACTAAATTTTCATATTGAATTGTTTGTAATCTTTAAATAAATCTAATCAGTCTTAAACTATTTTAAATCATAAAAATAAAGTTATGTTTAATAATTATTATAGAGTTACAATAATGGTTAATATAGGAAGTGACTGCACGGTGGTATTATCTATCCAAGATCTTTTATTACTTTGTGCATATTTTCTGGTCTCCCTAGTTCGAGAGCCCAAAGAAATGTGTGTGCCAAAGGTCTTAAAAAGTGTTTCTTTACCAATAATGGTTAATCTACTTAAAAACTTGTCTTAATCCAGCATTAGGTTAATAAAATTAATATCGAAATCGAATTTGTCGTATAAAAATATACAAAAGGCAGTTTGCTGTTTAATTTTGTATATATCCTGTGCTTTTAACTAAATGATTAAAAAAAAAGAATATTTACGGTGTACAAATGTCCTCTCGGTCCCATGGTCGGTACATAAACAACATTCTAACCCATAAGTGTTAAATATAGTTTTTAATATTTTGTAATGAGCGATACAACTTTTAATTTTTGATAGAGGTGAAAAACTATATATATATATATATGTAAGGTAATACATTTTTAAGAGGGCGTCAAAGTCAATTTTTATTCTCTCTACCTTACCGACCTAAGCATTCTAAAATATTGACTATAATTTAGAAAATAAACAGAATTATGAAAAACTAAGAGTTCATTGCTCTTCGTTTTGTAATAATCTACCACTGTGTAAAGTTTCAAATAAAAATTTTACGACTTGTGGCAATGGCATTTGAACGAAATTTTGTGATACTACAGAGATCTTTATATATCCACTGATATTTATCCTGAAACTTAACACATTGATAGAATGTTACAAAACGAATGGCAATGATGTTCTGGTTTTTCATAATTCGGTTTATTTAACTATTGTAATCCGTTATTCATATCTCGGTCAAAGATTTGAGGTTAGCAATTTCGGCAGGAAATTTGACAGGGTAATAAAGTTTAATGAGCCCTAGTGGAAATGAAAATTTTGCCAAAGTATGCCAAACTGTGCCCAATTGTGTCAAACTGTGCCAAACTATGCCAAGTCATGTTAAACCTATGCCATTTCGGACGTTTCGCACAGTTTGGCACAGTTTGGCATAGTTCGGTACACTTTGGCATAGTGTCGCACATTGTGGCACTTTGTGGCATAGTCACAAATTTTGAAAGAAAATACTTTGTCTACCGTTTTTTTAAGGTTGGCATTGCTTAGCACGAATCTACACAGTCTGGCACAGATTAGCACAGTACGGTACATATTGGCATAGGGCGACATAGTTTTACACAGTTTGGTATGATTAGGCGTAATAGAATTATTAAGAAAATACTTTTTCTATTTTTTTACAATAAATTGGCATATCCTAGCACGAATTGGCATATTTTAGCACAAGACGGCATAGTTTAGCATTAAATGGCACACTATAGCACAATTCATTTATAATAATAAAATTTATCATTTTTAAGTAAAATTGAGCACGTTTAAATAGTTAATAGTTGAGGCAGGGTTACTAAAAATATAAAAATAATTAAAAGCCTTTACAAAATAAAGTTTTTTTATTAATTCATGAAACATGAAATCATGACATTAAGCTTTCGTTGAGTTTGAAAAAACAGATAGAACATCGCAATAATAATGCTAAATGAAAAATACCTTATAAAATATATTTTTCTTTCCAGTACGTAATTACTTAGTTTGTAATGATCATTTTGTTTATTGTTTAATGATCATTATTGATCATATATATATACATATACCTGTAAACTGAATCCATGTTTGATGTATACGAAAAAACCTTTGGGCGTGTGGCGGCACCGACTGGTGTGGCGGCTGCATTTAGCACACGGGCAGCGGCACCACTTGAGGTTAGTTCGTCTGCGCTCCCTAAGCGGGCGTCGGGTATACGGGCACGCAGGTCGCAGTGTTTCCAAAAACGAACGCGCCATCGCAAACGTTATTGTTTGACTTGAAAAGATATCGTAAATTGTCATTAACTGTGTAAACTCCATAGTGTAAACGTATAATATAATAATATAAAAAACGTTAATGGTATTAATCACAGCAAGACTATATAGACCAAGAAATTTTGTAAAATTCAACAATCGAAAAGCCGTTTGAGGTACTATGCATGTATGGGGTTGACACGATACATATATATATATATATACTGTTTATTTTTGTGCTATAATTTTGTGCAACAAAAAAGTATTAGAATCATTTTTGTCGAGTTTTTGATACGATTAAATCAAAGCCTACTTAACTGCCTAAGTCTGATAAAAAATTATTAAGAAAAAAGAAGTATATATAAAAAGCTTATTAATGGAAAAAGGTTACGTTGACCAACGAGTAAATTTATTAATATATTCTATTTTCAAAGTAAGTTAACATTTTTTATAAGTGAATTGTACTTTAAGTTCCTTTGTATTAAAAGATTTTTATGAAAAAATTTGTCGTATTCACAGATATATTCAGCACTATGAGATATCGAACATACTATGATAGGTTTTCTAATAAAACAATCCCTCACTCTACGATTAATTCCCGTAAAATGAAACTATTAAAACGATGTAGAATTAAATCTACTAATGTTATACATGTAAGATTTTAATATTTACATTTTTTGGACACTCAATTTATTGATCTAGCTTGCATTTACTTATATTTAAATAATTATTGTAGAGCCATAAGTTATTAATTGCGGACGAAGTTGAAAACTATGATAAGTACACAACTTCTAATAATAGTATGAACATATCGGAGCCAATTGATTTTCAAAAAACTACTGAAGACCAGCCTGTCAAAGTAAAGTTTATTATTAAAATATTATATAAACTGTGAATATGTCCAATGTCCAATGAATATGTTAACTATACAACTACATTATTATAGTATATATATTTATTATAATTTTATTTTATATTTTTATAAAATCTACTAATAATTTATGCAAACTTTTTATCTATTAGGTGAACGATGTATCCAGTCATAATAAACAGCACAACGACCAACTTTGTAAACCTGTTTGTGCTTGTGGAAATGTTAATGTTGCAGAACTGCTTCTAATGACTCTAAAAATTGCAACAAAACACGCATTGACGTGGAATACAATACTTGATATCTTTGAAATGCTCACCTGTGCTTTTGACTCAAACGTTCTACCAGTAACAAAGTATATGGTAAAAATGTTATTGAATGTTAACAGCGATTTAGTTACTTATCATATGTTATGTACTAAATGCAATAGACGTATTGACAAAACACCAAACTCTATATGCAAGTGTGGCACTAAGCAGGATTCAGGACAAGCTGCATCTTTTTTCATTGAACTAGACATTCGTAAACAATTAGAAAGTCTCTTTTTAAATGAAAATGTACAGAAAAATATTTTCCACAGATTTCATAGAAAAAAACAAAATGAAGATGCATTAGAATATATTTATGATGGAAACATTTATAAAAATTGTGCAGAAAAATATGATCTCTTAGGCAATAAGTTTAATTTCTCTTATACGATAAATACCGATGGTTGCCAGGCATCGGATTGTTCAAAAATATCTATTTGGCCTATCTACATTATGATACATGAAATACCTGATTATCTACGAAGGAATTATATGCTACTTGCTGGTTTATGGTTGGCAAAAAAAGAACCCACCATGAATCTATATTTAAAATCATTTGTTGATCAGGCCAATCAGTTATCATCAGAAGAATTTAAGTGGTATTGGAATGGAGAAGAAATAATCAGTAAAGTATTTCCACTTGTTTGCTGCGTCGATTCGGTAGCTAGTTGTGCTATGCTGTCAATGAAAAAATTTAACGGAACTGATGGATGCACATACTGTGAACATCCAACTGTATCAGTTGATAGCGTAAGAAAGTATCCTATGATACTACCAGTTCCTGTTCCAAGAACTGATGATTCAATAAAAGAAAAAATGCTTTTCGCACATAGGAGTAACTCACAGGATATTACTGGAATTAAAGGCCCATCATCTCTAATGAATCTCAAACATTTTGATCTAGTTAATGGAATGATTGTTGACTTCATGCATGCGTGTCTTTTAGGTGTCACGGAACTTTATACAACGATTATATTAACAAATGCTAAAGAGAAATATTATGTTGGCTCTCCAAATAAATGGCACATTATCGATCAGCGTTTATTGTCTATAAGGCCTCCGAATTGTATTGCAAAAATTTCAAGAAGTATCAAGAAAAGAGCAAATCGGACTGCGTCAGAATGGCTAACATGGTTAATATTTTATTCCTTGATTTGTCTGCATGGAATACTTCCAAAAAAATATTATAATAACTTGGCTACGTTTGTTTGTGCTATGAATATTTTGTTAGAAGACTCTATAACACCTGAAAGGTTAGAAAATGCTAGAAAATTGTTAATAAATTTTATTGTGAATTTTCAATTTTTATACGGAAATAAGTACATGCATTACAATGTGCATTTATTAAATCATCTTACTGAAACTGTGAAAAATTGGGGGCCGCTGTACAATGCAAGTACTTTTCCATTTGAAAATGAAAATAAATTATTGCTGCGAATGAAGAAATGTAATTATCGCATTGCTACACAAATTGTCTCTAAAATGTTAATATATCAACAATTGCCTCTTTTACAACAAAGAGTCCAGTCATATTGCAATAAATTGACGCGGCAAAGCACACACATTAACTAAAACAGAATTACAATCTCTTCAGAAAATAGTTGACGTAACTGCTGTGACCGAATGTAAAATATTTAAAAAAGTGATCTTTAATGGAAATCGATATACTACTAATAAATATTTGCGTTGTCAGCGAACAAATAACGGCATAGCGCGTTTCTTACACGTAAGAGTTATACACGTAATTATTGTACACAATTTAGCATTGGTCAAATTATATATAGACTGGGGTTACCTCAAGAGTGAAGTTTATGCCACTAAACCAAACAATTTAGAGGATCTGCGCAATCGGATTATGCAAGAGGCTGCTAGAATTGATAGAGCAATGATTCGCGATGCTGTTACTCATTTTTACAATCGTCTAGCTTTCTGTCAAGAAGTTGAAGGTTTTCAGTTTGAGCATCTCCGTTAAACTTTGAACCTTTGAGTGAGAGGCAAGGGGACTCACGTTAATCAAGCACCCCAATCGTGAGAGGCAAGGGGACTCACTAATCAAGCACCCCAATCGTGAGAGGCAAGGGGACTCACGTTAATCAAGCACCCCAATCGTGAGAGGCAAAGGGACTCACGTTAATCAAGCACCCCAAAGGAAACAGATCTTACTACGTCCACGTCGTTGTTTCTGGGTAACGCTAAAAGTGAGAATAAGGACTGAATGTAAAATTTCTCGCTCTATCGGTTTCCGGTATTATTACTGGGATTTCCGATTAAAAAAACCAGTTGACCTTCAAATGACCTTCAAGGTCAAGTCCAAAGTCAAATTGAAGGTCACAATTACATCCCTTGTTCAACACATCCATACTTGAAATTTCTCGCTCCTTCCGAATCCGGTATCAAAAATAAGGGTTTCCATTTGAAAATATGAGGTCGACCTTGAAACAACCTTGAAAATGAGGTTCAAGGTCAAATCCAAGGTCACCGTCGGGTACCCCGTAAAGATTTACCTAGGGTATGACCTTTGTTTGTTTTGTTTTACCACTGAACTCGCGAGATTTTTAAGAAGTCATTATTTTACCTCTATTTGACCTCTAGGGGTTACCTCAACCCCATACCTCAATACATATCCGGATGTAAAATTTTCCGCTCTTTCCGATTCCGCTATAAAAAATAGGGGTTCCCGTTTGAAAAAATGAGGTTGACCTCAAAATAACCTTGAAAATGAGGTTCAAGGTCAAATCTGAGGTCACCGTTGGGTTCCTTGTTCAAAGTTACTTAAGGAATGACCTTGACCTCTTCCAGAAAAGCAGTACTTTAGAAAATATTCAGCCGTCCCGGGACTTAATTGACACCCTGTATATATCACGTATTGTAATAACATTATAACTATTATTATGTAATTTTTTAATAATAAAATTTATACATGACTATTTGTAGAAATATGGTTGTTTTAATAATTATATACAAATAATTGATTAAAAAGTATACACAAATGCGCATAATTACACCATCTCATGGCATAACATGGTAAACTGTGCCATTTTATGCCAAGCTATGCTATTTTATGCCAAGCTATGCCATAAAATGTCAAGCTATGCCATAAAATGTTAAGCTATGCCATAAAATGCTAGATTATGTGCATTACGCCAGGTTGGAAGCTACGATTAAAGGATGTGCCAGATTATGCCCAGATATGCCATATTATGCCACATTGTGCCAAATTGTGCCATTTTGTGACAGACTGTGCTATCTTGTGTCAAAGTGTACTAGCTTTTCTGTAAATAATTCAGAAAAGTAATTTTGTTTAAATTTATAATGTGCCAAGTTATGCCAAATCATGCCATACTGTGCCGAATTGTGTCAGTCTGTACCAAACTGTGCCAAACTGTGCGAAATGTCCGAAATGACACAGCTGTAGCATATTATAGCACAATTTGACACAATTTAGCACAATTTGGCACAGTTTGGCACAGTTGTGCACGATTTAGCACGATTTGGCACAACAAGTTTTTTCCACCAGGGAGGAGGGTACACAATGAAAACACACAGAGTCCTTTCCTTAATCCTCGAACGAACGGAACGAACTGCCGAATGATTGCGCGTCGCGGTGAAGCTGAAATTCCCCGTGAGGCGGAGAAATGGATATTCGATTTTTTGATGAAGAGAACGTCGAAGACGGCCGATATGATGCGGTCCGTCGGTCGTCGATAACTGAGCCCTTTGCGTGATGCGCTCGGGTCTTTTAAGGAGTCGGTTCTCTGTGCCGGGGGGCTTTTTCTATACGTGTCCCTAGGAATCCGCGAAAAGCCTAGTCTGCGCCGGCGGCGGAAAGCCATTGCTTCTTCGGGACAACTTTTATGACGAGGCTCGCGCGGGGGGGGGGGGGGGGGGCTATACGTGCTCCTATTTATATGACAAGTCCTTTGGCTTGTCTCGCGTTTCCGACTCTTTTTTCTTAATATTTATGATTGGACTGCATGTTCATACGCGTACTCGTGCTTGTCGCGTTTTGCAGAGAAAGTCGATTCGTTTTCGAGAAACGTTGCACGCCGCGATTTTTATATATGAAAAAGACATATTCTTTTATGTAAAGGTCGCTGCGTGTGGGCATCAACTTTTACATAAAAGTGTCTTTTTATCCTGTCCATTTTCGTTTGCTTTATTCATAGAGTAAATAATATTGCACCATATTTTTTATTTAGGAGCCTTTAATTTTTTTCGTTCTCAAAGAGAAAGCTTTGTAACGTTGATAAAATTTTTTTCAAAGATTCGATGAATCTCGATGTTTTTCAGGTAACTGAGTCATAAGAATCGGGTTACAATAGGCTTTTAAAAAATGTCTGTCTGTACGTATGTATGTGTGTACGTATGCATATATGTATGTTTGTGTGCATGTGTATGTATCTATGACATCAAAATTTGTATACACCATAACTCTACAAGGAAAACATATCACGAGCTGAAATTTTGCAGGCATATTACATATGTTTGAACTTGAATTGAATTGATTAGATTTTAGAGTGAATGGATAATATTCAGCTCATGTTTTAGCAAAAAATATATTTTTTTTTAAATGTCAAAGATCGAAAACAATTTCTTTTTGTTATTTTATGCGTTGAACTTGTAAAGAATATATATGTTTTCATAAAGTTGACGTAATTACGTCTTTAATATATTATTAAATTAAATTTAATTAAATATTAAAGAGTATATTAATATACTGTCGATTAATATATGTTATAATAACTTTAAACTTATTTTCGTGATAAATAATAACAAAATATTAGTTTTAAGAAATTGTAAAAAGCGAAAAAAAAATTTTTTGTCATTTTATACTTTGAGTTTTTTTAAAATATGTACTTTTTTATAACGTAGACGTCATTTTCTTTCGATTGATGTATCAAACAGTAACTTTAAAGTTATTTTTCTAAAAATTTTTGTTTTTCTATACGTTGAACTTGTCAAAAATATATACATTTTCATAAACTTGGCGCAATTTCAATTCGATTGAAATATCTTTTAATAACGTTAAAGTTATTTTTGTGATATAATAACATAATATTAGTTTTTTAAAAAATTGCTATCTAAGAATCTTACAATATTCTTTAATGTTCAGACGTGTTTTTCTTCATAATTTGGCTCATAAAATACGATACAAAATGTTTGGAAACCCCAGCAATAAAGAGTATTTTTTTTAGATTCGTCATATACTCGCATTTGTACGCAGACCACTTTCTTAAAAACTGAAACTTACAATAAAAACATCAAACTACTTACATAACAAGCTTTTATGAGGTATGCTGAGACGTAACAATTAAAATACGATCGATTAACTTATCAAAGTTCCTAAATAATAATCAACTAGCAAGGTTTACCTCGTTCGCTCACGCTCGCTCGGAGAAGCTTACTATTTTACGGCCAATTTATATCGTAAGATTATTAGGTGAGTTTAACCTTTTATTTAAATTAGTAATAGACTGTTTATTAAAATGAAATGTTTAGAATATTATTATATTATTATTATTTAATAATGTTATTTATTCAATAATAATAAGGTTGGGTGGGGTTCGTACACATAAGAATTATACACAATTTAATTTTACACTAATTTCAATTTCAACTTTTTTTACACAATATGCTTTTAATTTAACAGGCACAAAAATATATTTTTTTTAATATTATTCTACTCGCGAACATTCTACACAATGAAAAACAAAAGATATTGCGATAATATTTATTCTGTAGAATGTACACGTGTAGAATGATATTAAAAAAATATTTTTGTGCGTGTTAAATTAAAAACGCACTGTGTAAAATAGACTCGACATAGAAATTAGTGTAAAATTAAATTGTGTATAATTCTTATGTGTATGAACTCCACCTTACCAATAATAATATATTAATATATTTATGATATTTAATTATTAATATTATTATTATTTATTTATACATAATAAAAAAATATTAAATAAATATTCATATTATTAATAAATTGTCCTACTATATACAGTGTAGGTTATATACTTTACAATTCATACTGACTTTTTTGACAATTAATATTAGAATAAAGCTAGATAAATTAGAATTTTCTGTCTTATTTAGATAAAAATAAAAATTTAAATATATATATATATATATATATATATATATATATATATATATATATATATATATATATATATATATATATATATATATGATTTTAAAATATTTAAACTTTCTTCCAGAATCTATGCCATTTATTAAAAGAAAAGTCTAGAAATAGTGTCTATAAGTATACAAATTCGCACAAACTCTTACTTAGGTACATACTTACACGCACACATACAAGTCCCTTCTCGCTCTTTGCCTCTCTTTCTCTCTCTCTCTGTTTGTCTCTGTTTCTCTCTCTCTCTGTTTCTCTCTGTTCTCTCTCTCTCTCTCTCTCTCTCTCTCTCTCTCTCTCTCTCTCTCTCTCTCTCTCTCTCTCTCTCTCTCTCTCTCACGCACTCACCTGTACATGAATTTCATTTGGCCGAATATCCTGTATACTTTTACCTCAGCAATACTTTTAAATGTATCAACAGTACTATTGTGCTTTTGTAAATAGACCAGGCTACAAGTTGTCTTTCTATTGTAAATTTCTATTTTAGTTAGGACAATTCAAGTTTGCTTTGATTATTTAACTATTATTTAGTATGTCTGATTTTGAAGAATTATGTGAAAGTGTTGAAAGTTTGGCGGTGGACAATCTTATAAATAATGAAATAAGTATGGTCATATTTAAATGTTCTTATATTGAATTTGTTTATATTAGTTCACTTTTTTTTTAATAGATTCATTAGATTATTCTAAGAAACTGTTGGAGGTAACAAAAAAGCTATCTAGTTACATGGAAAAAATGATGAAAATGAAATCGCCACGTATGATATGAAAAATATTTGTTATATCAAATTTTTGTATCTTTTTTTCAAAAGTAAACGTATAATACATAACTGGGAATTTGATAATAACTGGGAATTTGATAATTGGCATTAAATAACAGTTCGCTGAACACCTATAAATTATGTCGAAGAATAAAATTATAGTTTCATGTTAAACTTTCTAAACTTAGTACATTTCTTGTAAAATCCTTTAAAAATAAAAAAAAATCAATCTGAACACTGTTATATATATATATATATATATATATATATATATATATATATATATATATATATATATATATATATGTGTGTGTGTGTGTGTGTGTGTGTGTGTGTGTGTGTGTGTGTGTGTGTGTGTGTGTGTGTGTGTGTGTGTGTGTGTGTGTGTGTATGTGTGTGTTTAATATATGTTCCAGATAATCGACATTCTGGACTTTCCGACGAGTCTAAGTGCAGAGGTGAGTATAATATTAAATTTTTTCTACATTATGTATAAAAATAATATTTTGTAGTTATAAAACTTCTTATTTTTTAGATCAAACTTTTTCTACTGCCAACCAGACTATAAACTTACCTGATCGACGTCAAAATTTTGGATTAAGAACATCGCATAATAAGGAATATCTACAACAACGAAATGGTATTATTATACGGTTCTTTATTAGTTATCTTTGTTAGATAATATTATATATGTTTTTTTATCTGTGGTCTTTGTTAGGTAATATTGCACGCTTCTTTATTATTCTTAATAAACACTTTAAATCTCTAAATATATACTTATGTAGCCATTGGCTTATTTTAAATTATGTTAAATTATTTTATTATAGAGGTTTTGGTTCGAATATATTAGAGTTCTTTCTGTCGCAAATTATTCTGAGCCTTATTTGTATAATTATAATAATAATATATTTCAGATAAAACATTCTCAACAGTCAACCGGACCAACTGGAAAGATCGTCATCAAAATTTTAGAATGAGATCATCGCAAAATAACGATAATCAACAACAACAAAATGGTAATAACTAACTTTATTTTATTAGTGTTGTTACTTATTCTTTAAAACTCCAAATACATAGATAAGTAGCTATTGGCTTATTTTAAATTAGTCTTTTGAAATAGGTCAGTATGTATTAAAAGTATACTACTTAAATTAATCGATTTGCAGAATTTTGTTTCCTAAGTAGCTTGAATTTTGGCATTTAATTAATCAAAATAAATTATCAAAAACAATGTTTCTATTCATTAATGATTTTGAAAATATAAGTGGAAACATTTTTGTATTATTTGAAATAAAGTTTGTTAATAAACTTAATAACTAACTTCGTTAATAATTTTCTTATGTTTAAGACCATAAATTTTCTACTACCAACCAGACTGTCAACTTACACGATCGTCGTCGAAATTTTAAAGTGGGAACATCGTATAATAAGGATTATCTACAGCTACAAAATGGTATTATTATATGGTTCTTTATTAGTTATCTTTGTTAGATAATATCATATACGTTTTTTTATTATTGGTATTTGTTAGATAATATCGTATTTTTATATCTAAATATATTCTTAAGGGGTCAAGCCTGGGTTGAAGCTTGTAAAAAATAGGAAATTATTATTGTCCTAGAAAATAACTTTTTATTACTATAAATTAAAATAACTTTTTTTCCTTAATATGTATACAAGTTTTAGAATAGTTTACCACTTTATTATTATAAATATAGTCCTTGAAGTTGTTGTAACCGCTGAAGCCTGAAAGCAGCTGATGTTGATGGATTTAATCAGTTGCCGCAGCTTTTTGTAGCACTCGGGGCATCATTTGAGGTCTATCTGGGCTTAAATTGCTCCTTAAATGTGTACTCACAGACCCATTGAGACAGATTTCTGAAAAAAAGTCAATTTATAACAATTAGTTACATACTTATAGAAAATATTAGTAATGTTTTCTTAAAAATTACTAATATTTTCTATAAGTATGTAACTAATAATTATAAATTGACTTCTTTCAGAAATCTGTATCAATGGGTCTGTGAGTACACATTTAAGGAGCAAGTTAAGCCCAGATAGACCTCAAATGATGCCCCGAGTGCTACAAAAAGCTGCGGCAACTGATTAAATCCACCAACATCAGCTGCTTTCAGGCTTCAGCGGTTACAACTACTTCAAGGATTACATTTATCGTAATAAAGTGGTAAACTATTCTAAAACATATATATATATATATATATATATATATATATATATATATATATATATATATATATATATATATATATATATATATATATATAGGAAAAATAGTTATTTCAATTTATAGTAATAAAAAGTTATTTTCTAGGACAATAATAATTTCCTATTTTTTACAGGTTTCAACCCAGGCTTGACCCCTTAAGTAGCCATTGGCTTATTTGAAATTAGTCATTTAAAATAATTTTGTGAGTAATTTTGTTTTTTTTTATATTAATTAACTCAATTATTAAAAATGAAGAGGGTTTAGTTCGAGTATATTATCATTCTTCCTTCCGCTACATTTATATAGTTAAGCTTCATTAGTATAATTATAATAATAATACTCGTATATTTCAGATAAAACATTCTTAACAGTCAACCGGACCAACTGGAAAGATCGTTGTCAAAATTTTAGAATGAGATCATCGCAAAATAACGATAATCAACAACAACGAAATGGTAATAACTAACTTTATTTTATTAGTGTTGTAGTTACTTATTCTTAGAAAATCCAAATTCATAGCTGAGTAGCTATTGGCTTATTTTAAATCAGATTTTTGAAATAGGTCTGTAAGTATTAAAAGTATACCACTTAAAATAAATTTTGTTTCCTAAATAGTTTGAATTTTGGCATTCAATTAATCAAAATAATTTATCAAAATGAATTTTTGTGTTCATTATTGATTTTGGAATTATAAATAGAAACCTTTTGGTATTATTTTAAATAAAGTTCGTTAATTAACTCTATCAATTTTTTCAGAGACTTATAGAGGCACGAAAGGTGGACGAAGACATCGTCGTTATCGAACGAATAGAATTCAAACTAATTTACAGAATATATTCACTGCTATGTTAAAAGCAGCTAAATCAAGTTAAAAATGTAAAAAATATGAATAAAAACATGTCCTTATGCATTAATTTGTATCCATTTTTATAAGTATATTAGTTATTTTTCTGACTGCTGTTACGTAGCGCGAAAGTAAAAATTTTAATTGACATTGGAGCTTCCTTTTGTTTTTCTCACTCTTGTCCTTTATCTTTATTTAGTTCATTTTGTTTTGTATGATTATTATCTCTTTTTTTAGTTTATTGTCATAGAAAGCTTTACTAAATTGAATTTAGAGAATTTTTTAAGCTAATTACCTAGACAAAAAAAAATTCAGAGATACCTACAGAGATATCTGCAGAAAAAATTAATTATTAAGTGAGCGGAGCTTTGATCGAACTCTTGAATTCCTTCATTTTACAGTTTAAAGTGAATATAAGATTGTTATAACATATATATATATGACTCTGAAAGTATTTTTAATACAAAGTTCAGAAAAATTTACAAAAAAAAAAACTATATTTATGTCTATAGTGAAAAATGCTTCCCTTTGGAGCTATGAATTAATTAAAATAGGCATACAAATCAGAAAATGCTTGAAATGGCAACTTTGAGCCTCTGTAACTCGGTGGAAAGTGATGGAAAAAATCTGAAATAATTCAGGGATACTCACATGAACCAAAGATTAAAAAAAAATTTTTCTAGAGAGATCGTATATATATATATGGGCGATTCTCTGACAAATCAAACGCTAAAAATTTCGATCTCTCTTGAAACTTTTTTTTTAATCCTTGGTTCATGTGAGTATCCCTGAATTATTTCAGATTTTTTAAATCACTTTCCACCGAGTTACAGAGGCTCTAAGTTGCCATTTCAAGCATTTTCTGCTTTTTATGCCTATTTTAATTAATTCATAGCTCCAAAGCTCCATATGTATATATATATATATATATATATATATATATATATATATATATATATATATATATATATATATATATATATATATATATATTAGGTTGACCCTTATTTACCAAATTGCCTGGATACTGACTCCCCTCACCGAAATCGATAGTTTCTACCTAAAAACTAAGAATGCCGCAAAAAAGACCGATTAAAAAAGCTTTTAACCCGTTTCACTTTCATAAAAACGCTTTTTTTACTGTTTTTTTCAAAATTTTCATGTTTTTGAGCTCCCCTTCTCTATAAATTTTTTTAGGAACTTCCAATCTACTTAGATAATTGATGTGGGTGTAAACAGAGCCTCTAGTCGTGATTTTGGGAGAAAAATTTTTTTTTGGCCAAGATTGAGGGATTTATTTCAGTTAAAAAAATCACAAAAATTCCCTTTTTTCACGGTTTTTCTAGTTTACCGATGGGTTACCGCCCATCAAGGTGGAGATAAGTTTTATAACCAAAAAGTAGAGTTTAAAACCTTGAATTTCGTTTTTTAAACAAGTATCTAAGAGCTTCCGTAACCGTTATATGAACATCCGAAGATGGGAAGAAAATCGAAGAATGAAATCTGTGAACCAGCTGTTCGAATTATTAGGTTATTTAAATCCATAAATCATCACCCGATCGCAGCGCTGCCAAGGCTTCATGCGCCCATTTTTGAAAGCTTAGCTAGTAGAGTCATAGAATATATATCAATAGATTACAAATTTAGACATAAACCGATGGCGGGTGATTGGCGGGTGCTGATTGCGCGTATAAAAAACTATCGATTTACATTGCAAACAAAATTTTTTTTCTATTTTATTCAATAAATAATAACAATTTATCATTTTATAGCACCCAGAACATTTTATTTAACAATTAAAGAACTATCCAACGCGAATGTGTAAAGTTAGATTGTTAATAATTGAATTCGCAAGTTAAGACGTCACTAGAGAGCGCTGACATCAGCTCTGTAAGTTATACGAAAACAACGTGGCCTTAAGAGGCATGATACAAATTTTTTATTAATTGTAAAAATTTGTCCGGTTTTCTCAAACTTTTCACATTATTTTTTATATTTATCAATAAAAAATATATATTACAATATTTTAAATATGCACTCAGTATATAGAAACAGTGAATATAGACTTATAAGTTATGGGTTACGTTTGCTTGGTATAACTTACAGAGTTTCCATTTTTATCCGCTAAGCTTGCCACCCTCGCCTTAACTTGCGATTGTGAGTCTGTTATTTTTTACGTGCAAAGCCCCTTAATAATACCGTTGATAATACTATCTGTATGTGTTTACCACTTAAACGTAAAACTGTCAACTGTATGTGTTGTTTTGCAGTTGTAAAGTAAATATCGGTGATTCTCTGACAAATCGAGTGCTAAAAATTTCGATCTCTCTTGAAACAGGTTTTTTTGTTATTAGGGTTCGTATGAGCATCCCTGAATTTTTTCTGATTTTTTCCATCACTTTCTACCGATTTACAGACGCTCAAAGTTGCCATTTTAAGTTTTTTTTGCTTTTTATGCCTATTTTAATTAATTGAAAGCTCCAAAGGAAAGCATTTTTCACTATAGACATAAATATAGTTTTTTGTAAAATTTTATGAATTTATTTTCATTAAAAATACTTTCAAACTCATATATATGTTATAACAACCTTCTATTCACTTTAAACCTCAAACTCAAGGAATTCAAGAGTTCGATCAAAGCTTCATTCACTAAAAAATTCATGAAGATACTTTTTTTAAGTACAAAAGTAGCAGTATATAGGTCAAAGAGTGGCAGAGAGCCTGTATCTCTGTCTAAAAATAAAGATATACATCAATTTATGCTTAAGGGGACAAACCACTTTTAAACCCTGAAAAATACAATTCTGATAAATAATTTTAAAAACAAATTTTAATTAATAGATAATTTTTGTACTAATATTCACTTATACCCATTGTGGTTGGTACGGCTTTTATCACCTATAAATAAAAAAAGTTAATTAATCTATTTTAACAAAATATGTGCAAAAGATTAGTTTATTCTGGTAAATGTTAAAAATGTATAGTTATCTTTTTTTTGTCATTGTGTGGTGTCTTGAAACTTGAACTTTAAGAAAATTATATTTATAACCTCCAACTGTCATACAGCTGGTTAGCGTTACACTCAAAAAGATGAAATAAGTGTGGTTCATGTACCTTGTACGATTCTTCATATTATGCGGTATATATGGTTCATCCACGCTGAGCATGGTTCGCAGAAGCTATTTTTAATAGCAACATCCGATACTTTGCCTGTATAATAAAGAGCCATGGGTCTCGAACAATCCATCAGCCGCAAAAAGTTGGTTGACCAGCGTGTCCAAGCCTAAGTGCACGAAATGGAAACACTGCTTTTTTGTTATTATCACACGCATAGTTTTCAATGTCAACTTTTTGGCACGCGTTGGTAGAAGGTAATTGCCCACATTGCACAAACACTACTTGAAACTTAATCTTCGAGCTTCCGACTCGCCAAGATGCATTTTGCCATGGCACTGATTACAAGTTAAAAGTTCCTCGAGCTCAGAAAATAGAATATTGATATCAATCATTCTATTTCTGATCTCAGAGGTGCCATGCGCTGCTGGAATTTGGACTTTTCTTGAAGTGGTTGACGAAGATCTTGGTCACTTATTACTTGGTTCATTATTTTAGTACGTCTGGTTATATTAATAGTTTAGTATAATTCTGATTAGTATATCCGGATAATCTTGCCTCTTTCTTGAGAGAACTTTTTGTATGTCAATATGCGTATCCCTTGATATTTCACTGTTAAACACAATATCACACATTTTTTAAGTACACTTTGAACACCACACTTTATAAAAAACTTTCTAAATTATCACATAACTGCTTTGCTATTTTACACTTTTTTGTTTTTTTTCAGTTCAGTTCTGTAGATATAATACTTTTTAAATGAGAGCAAAAACAAAATTTTTTAATACAAGTATTCGAATACAAGTGGTCACAAAAAGTTTTGTTTTAGCTCTCAGTTAAAAACTATTACATCTACAGAGCTGAACTTTGGCATGTAAATTGGTTTTAAGGTGTTTAAACAATAAATAAAGTTGTTGTTATCTCAACTACTATAATTAAGATTTTTTTATCAAGACCTATATGAATTTTTTTAGCGTCAAGCTATGGGGTTCAGCTTAAGAGTGCGAACCAAGACAGTTGAATAAAAACTGTTCGTGGTAGCTGTTTCAGCACAATTTCATAAGTATCTGTGCAAAAATCAGATGTTTGACTTTGCACACTACAATATCAAGAAGTTCACCGGACGACTCTGACAAGATTTCATTCTGATGTGCAAATATCTTTGAAAACTCAATATATTTTTTAGATACCTTTAAGTGTAAGTTAGATTATTTTACTAGCAGGAATACGTAAACACCTATTTCTTTTTGTAAATTATTTTAGATTGACACTTTTTTTAAATTTGTACTTTACTTGCTCCCTGCTGTAAAAACAAAAATATAAAAAAAGGGTCAATCTAAAATAATATACAAAATGTGCCAAAAAAATTTACAAAATATACGTATGATTTACTACTTTCAACAAGTATATTTTTCATAGTAAATTAATAGAAAGAGCATGTCGATAACTTTTACAATCTATTGTATCTATTCTATGAAACTTTAAAATTTATATTATTTACAAACCAAAAATTTAATTTATTGATATTGTGTTAGCTGTGCTATTACTTTATATGCTTAATTAATGCAAGAATATATTTTATACGATTGCCAGTTAATTTTTTTTAGTCAGATTTCAACATTGAATAATATAATTAATATTTTTGTTTTTACAAAAATATACAAAATACAAAATATATAATATAATATACAAAATGTTGTATTTACTTGGACGAAGGAAGATACTTTTCACTAATACAAAGACATAGTGTAAGCCGTGCAAAATATTATTATTGCAGATTATTATTACATCAATTACTGTTATTCTTACTTGTTGTACTTAATATATCTGATATTAAATTGTTTTGAAATGATAAAATAATATAAAGATTGTGTGTGGTTATCCAAAGTCAATCAAGTATTGTAGTTTATTTTTCAAGTGATATAATTTATTTCGTCCGCTTCTTTAATATACATAAGGCATTGTTATAATGAAAATGCACAAAATCTATAATATGCGTTGACTATGATATAATTTTTTCAGAGCCACGTACCCAGTATGTTCTGTATGTTTGTGACCAAAACAGCTGGCCATATGACTTTTTTTACAAGCGACAAAAAGCAGTTATTAAAATATACACTTTATGATTATTTATATGTGCGAGTAGCATTTTTTCAACGGAGTACAACTGTAGTATGAACTTGTAGCTATGTCAAATTTGTTTTCCATGACTACAAACTACTTTTATGATTATTTTAGGAATGATACAAGTATTTTCATAGTCTTCAGCAGTAGCTTAAATATGAATTTTATGCATTTAAGCATAAATTGATGTATATCTTTATCTCCTATAAAAAAACTTTCTAAAATGTAAAATATTAGCAAGTAAAAGTTTCTTTACAAAAGTAGTGAAATCCCCAAAACAAACATAACTGATGTCAAGTAATTGTTTTTAATATTTTTTAGGTATACGCATGCAGGTACATTATTTTATTAAATAAAATCTACATCTCCCTTGGCATCTCCAAAAACATATTCAATCATATACTCCGAGGTACCTGGTGCCCAGGGTGGACAGTATCAACCCCTGAGTAGCAAGACTGGACTCATTTCCATCAATATTTACCGAGTTGTAAATTTTGTATTTATTGTCTTTTCGAAATGCATTTCTAAAATGTATATTTTTTATGTAGAAATGCATTTTTTAAAAAGTAATTGATAAACTTAGTTCACAATGTTTGTGAATGCTCTCACGAATCGAACGCAAATAACCGCATTCCATCTTACTGCTCAAAAAATCTATGGTTCATTGCTTTATTTTCTCGCCTATTCAAACTTTTGCGCCTTCAATGACCGGAAGCCACGTGACCGGATGGTCACTGAAAAATTTCACGGGAGAGGATGGTCGCTCTGAATGAAAAGAAATATTTCAAGCTAAATTTCAACCCGCAATATTTCGCTAATGAACTAATCTTTTAGAATGAATCTTTTTCCTCCAGAAAGATTAGGTAAATAGATTTCAAGTCGATAGCGATAGAACGGGCATAGGTGCAACAATAATGATATAAATTCGTTTGGAAAATTATTTTGAGGTTAGAGAACCCCAATATCAAAGTATATTAGGGACGCGACCCGCGCCGTCATCGTGTCGTATACTTCGTATACTTTTACTCGCCAGCGCGGCGCTTTCGCGCCTCTTGATTTTTAGCCAGAGATACAGCCGATACAGGTTCTCTGCCACTATTCGACATATTGGGAGTTTAAAATAAGGTTTCGCGCGCTCACCAGATCAAAGATGGCGGCGTCCTACCTACACTCTACATATGATTTGTATGGAGTTGGTTAGAAAAATGTAAAATTATAAAAATATAGTGAACTAAAAGCCCTATCAGTGCATATACATGATGTATACGATCAAACTTATATTACGGATGATTTTATTTGCCGAGACAAAGTGTCACGTAGTGGTTTCGTTTGATTTAAAGTATGTACTTCGCCGTGTAACGCATATAGTATATCTATATATACTCTATATATAGATATACTTTACATATGATTTAAGCGAACTATGTACTTAAATCGATCGTAGCCAATATCTTTGGTTGATATTGACGTTTTGCAATTAAAAATACTTAATTTATATTGTTACACACTCTCAAACATTTATTTATCCATTTAATTTGATAAATGAAGATGAGTTCCATGTGTAAGCAATACAAAGTGTAGGTAGGACGCCGCCATGTTTTCTACTTCTCTCAGCGGCCACTAGTGTCGCATGGTAATTTTAAACTCCCAATACTGCTACTTTTGTACTTAAAAAAGGCATCTTCATAAATTTTTTGGTGTACAAAGCTTAATTCCTTAATATTAAGGTTTAAAGTGAATATAAGGTTGTTATAACATATATATGACTTTAAAAGTATTTTCAATGAAAAATTTAGAAAATTTTACAGAAAAAACTATATTCCTTTGTATAGTTACTAATATATAGGTTTTCGTCGTAACTTTTTCCATAAAATCGATTGAGCTAGTTAGTTTCGCAAAATAATTAAATTTTTATCATTTCGTTTAAATAATATTTTATAAACAATCGAAAATGCAAAAAGAAAAAGTAGGGGTGAATTTTTGTTTTGATTATGCCATGGATTTAGTAGTTAGTTTGGGGCGGCCTAGCCTTGCTTTGGCTTGGGAGTATTGATGGGTTTAGAACTAAATTTCAATATTAAGATGTTAGTTCTTCATTTCAAGAATCAATTTACTTATACAAAAGCGATTCTGAAACCTGAAATTTTTGAATCAATAAAAAAGTAATATTTAAAAAAATTGTTTTTTTCATTTAATGAAAAGGATTATTGATTTGAGATAACTGGGATAATTTTTTTGTTAAAGTAAGAAAATTTTAATAAAAAAAGATAGTTCAGTTAAAAATGGTTTTTATTGTTTTTTGCAAAATTGTCATTGTAACATATTACAAATGCCTTTATAAAGAACAAACGTCAAACAATTCAAAAGCGATTCATGAGTTGAATTTTTTTTAACCTTGTCATTTGGTGGTCAATTATTGTAACTAGGTGATTATTAATTTTACAGGTTGTCTAATTCTTTAAATCTTCAAGAATAAATTGAGAAAATTATGCTGAATTCTATTAGAGACTAAACATGAGTTCTAATCAACAAGATTCGCAAATATTCGATATAACAAATAATTTTATTTCGGAATTTGATACGCAATATTTACCGTCCAATTTAAATGTTCTTCAAAGGCTATTATACGAAACACAAAAGAAAAATATCAAAGTATCTGATGCTATTAGGACAGTAATAAAGGAAGTTATGTTTATATGGGAGAAATCATCAATAAATATGAAAAGAATTGATAAATGTAACGATAAATTGAAAAGACTGTACGAATCCTTTGCGGACGTTCGAAAATTTCAGAATAGGGTAACTAAAAAATTACTGACTTTCATGAAACAATGACTGATGTTTTTGACATTTCCAAAGATGACAACATCAAAGTACTTGGTTCGATGGACGACGGCTTTGTAAAAATAAATTTTCTGTTACAACCAGTTGAATATATTAAGAGCAAATTATCTCCTATAGAACCTACAAAACTTTCAGGTAGATAATATACTTATAACATATTTGATTATTATTATATTTGGTATTTTTTTTAAATTACATTTTATTTCAGATGAAGACACTTCAGTCCAAAGTGATATTGAGATGCCTAATCAATCTTATCCTCCTAAAGTAGTTGAGTCAGAAGTGAAACTTGACATTTCGGATCAATCTGCATCTGAAAGACTTTTTGGACCAGAAGAGGAACTTAGTCAGAAATTTAGCCAAAATGTACTAGTTGACGATGGTGGATCTGATGGGAATATAAGTATTGTGACAAGTAAATATATTTTTACATCAACTTTTCAACCTTGATTAATGTCTGATTCCAAATCGAACAGCGGTTAGACACTTTAGCCGCCAATCACTGTGCAAGTGGAGTATGTTATTCTACTCGGAAAATACGGGGACACGTATTTTTTGGTTTCATTGTAGCGTAAAAATTGCATGAAATATGCGCATTTGAATATTGCATCCAAAACTAGAAGTCAAACTGCATTTTTCTTGCATAACTTCAGACTGCTACCATTTCACGGATTTTAAATGCATTTTGGTTTACTTTTTTTTATTTCAGTTAGCTTTGTTTCCTCTCTAATCTTAAGCAAAAAATTTAAAAAAAAATTAAAAAATGACGGAGATCTATGCTTTTTATTGAAAACTATACTTTTTATGCAAATGCATTTTTCTCGAAAAGGCCATTTTTTTTGCTCAATTTTTTTTTGTATTGTTAGAAGAGGGAAGCATCTATCAAATGGTACATGTTTGATCCCGTACTTTTTTGTGTGGAGAAATTGTAGCCGTCTGAAATTATGCAAGAAAAATGTAGTTCGAACGTTCTGGTTTTGGATGCAATTTTCAAATGCGCAGATTCCGTGCAATTTCGACGCTACAATGAAACAAAAAAATACGTGTCCACTTATTTTCCGAGTAGAATAATATATTCCGTTTGGACAATAATTGAAGGCTATTGTCAGACCGTTTTTCGATTTGAAATGCAATCAGTCTAATATGTCAAAAACAATTCTTATTTCAAATTTAAAACCACCATAATCTTCCAGAACTACAACAATCTTCCAGCGAAGAAACATACAGTTCGAAAGGTTTTGGTATAGTTATTGAATTAACAGGGAGAGATTATGAGAAAAAAACAGCAGAGGAACCATTACTGTCATGACCCCAGAAATTGTAGCAGCATTTGACAAAGCTAAAGTTTTTGACAGAAATGCTTTTTTCATAACCGCCCTTATTGCTAATACATTAAAAGTTGACGTTAATTCCTTAATTCTCAATCGAACATCCATAAATCGTGCCAGGGCTGAAATAAGGAAGCAAGAATATCAGAAAATGAAGCAGTTGATTCAGGATACTCCTGTGGCCTATTTAATTGTGCACTGGAACGGAAAATTAATTTCAGATGACATAACTTGTAAGAAAGTAGACAGATTGCCAATTTTAGTATCGAGCGATAAATTTACAAAAATTATCGATGTTCCAGCATTGCAAAATCAGATGGCACGTACGACAGCTTCAGCAGTTTTTGCAGCGTTGAAAGATTGGGGACTTATAAATTTAATAAATGCACTGTGCTGTGATACCACAAATGTAAATCTAGGATCTAAAGGTGGTACAGCTTTGCTTTTAGAGCAGCTAATAAATAAAGATTTGATTTACTTAGCTCGTCGACGCCATATTTTCGAACTCTTATTAAGAGCAGCATTTGAACAAAAATTTCCTGGCACTAGTGGTCCGGATGTTCCGATGTTTAGAAGGTTTCGAGAACAATGGTCTAATTTTGATCTAAACTCTTTTGAAAGTGGGTTGTCAGGACTAGAAGAATCTTTGAAAAATGAAGTCCCTTATGTAATACAAAGTATAGAAAACTTTTTAAAAGGGCAGCAACCCAGAGATGATTATAAAGAATTATTAAAGCTCTCTTTAATTTTTTTGGGAGTTGAAGAAGGAATAACTTTTAAAAAGCAAGGAGCAATTAATCATGCACGGTGGATGGCTAAAGCTATATACTCAATAAAAATGTTTTTATTCAGAAAAGCTTTCAAAATTAAAAAGAGTGATGAAGAAAAATTATATGTTGTATGTAAGTTTATTGTTTTTAGATATCTCACTCGATGGTATACTGCTCCTTTAGCTATTTCTGCTCCCAACAATAATTTAAAACTTATCAAATCATTAATTGCTTTCCAAGATATCGATAAAGGCATATCAGATGCTACTTTGCACAAATTTCGAAATTACTTGTGGTATCTATCACCGGAACTTAGTATTCTTGCGCTTTTTGATACTGACGTTGAAATTACTATTAAAAGAAAAAAGTTTAATCACTGAAAAACCAACCGTTAAATGATGAAGATGATAGTGTAAAGAAATTTGATCCCTCTGATGAGGGCATCAGGGCATTGCATGATAAAAATCTTGATTATTTTGTAAATAGCCAAAGTTTGAGTTTTTTTAGTAAATTCAATTTAAACAATAGTTTTCTGAAAGTTGACTGTACTAAATGGGAAAAAGATACTTCTTTGTGGATTGTCGCGAAAAATTAAAACACCTTACTGTTGTGAACGATTGTGCCGAAAGGGCAATTCATTTGACAGAAGAGTATCTAAATACCAGGTCTCACAATGAAGAACAGAAGAAGTATTTACTTCAGTTTATTGAAGAGAGCAGGAAAAATTTACTGGCCAGTTCTAATAAGACAGAGTTGTTAAAGAAATTAAAAACTCAGTGATAAAAATAAATGAAAGTCATCTATTTTATATATTTATATTTCATGTATTATATTTTTGTAAATATATTGTTTATACGTGTAAAAATTAATAATAATATTTCGAGTATTAATCCAGTTCTCTCATAACCAATATCGATGATTTAAAAAATAAATTTTAGTATTTTATATTCGGAGAGGAAATAATTAGTTGTCCCCACAGGTAAATTTTTTCGGCAAAGAATTTGCGACTGTCAAACAAGAGATGTTGAAAAAATAGAGAATTTATCATTTTCAAAACCCACACGGCAGTTAAAAATGAAAAAAAACTAATAATTCGAATAGCTGGTTCACACATTTCATTCTTCGATTTTCTTCCCATCTTCGGATGTTCATATCACGGTTACGGAAGCTCTTAGATACTTATTTAAAAAACGAAATTGAAGGTTTTAAACTCTACTTTTTGGCTATAAAACTTATTTCCACCTCGATCCGCGGTAACCCATCGGTAAACTAGAAAAACCGCGAAAAAAGGGCATTTTTGTGATTTTTTTAACTGAAATAAATCCCTCAATCTTGGTAAAAAAAAAAATTTTCTCCCAAAATCACAACTAGAGGCTCTGTTTACACCCACATTAATTATCTAAGTAGATTGGAAGTTCCTAAAAAAATTTATAGAGAAGGGGGAGCTCAAAAACATGAAAATTTTGAAAAAAACAGTAAAAACAGCGTTTTTATAAAAGTGAAACGGTTTAAAAGCTTTTTTAATCGGTCTTTTTTGCGGCATTCTTAGTTTTTAGGTAGAAACTATCGATTTCGGTGAGCCAGTATCCAGGCAATTTGGTAAATAAGGGTCAGCCTAATATATATATATCGTTTTACTAACCCACCTGTACCTTACCGTTATATTATTTTCCGATTGAATAAATGATATGTTCTATTTTGAAAACAGATCTGTACATACTAGTGTATATTAGTTTCCAAACGTATATAAGTATATATATATATATATATATATGAGTATTGAAGATAGGAATAAGTTTAGGGAATGTTAAAGTAGACTGTGGAAAGTCGATCAGTAATCATTGAACAGTTATATAGTTTTCATTTAAGTATTTATTAACTCATAAAAATGAGTAAATTTGTAAAAGTTTTTCTCAATAAGTATCGCGGAACGAAGTACGGAAAAATTATTAAAAAATACCGAAAAAACAAAATCGTAAACCGTAATATTCGTAAACATTTATTAGGTAATAAATGATTTATAATTATTAATTAATTGTTATAATAACTATAATTAACTAATTTTAATTGTTACCGTAGATACGAATGAAATTATTTTTTCTATGAAATATGATTTTCAAATTGGATTTAATTCTAATAAATATAGCTTTCATAATAGTAAGTCATAGTCAAAGTTTCTCTACATAACTAACTGACGTTTACCTAAACTTTTCACTTTTTTATTTACAGTTAAGGATTCATTTGAGAATTTAATGCAAGATTTATAAATTTATTATAATAGAGTGTTGTATTTCAAGACGTTAATACGTACATAAAATGTATATAAAGTATTTTAATATAATAATAAATATTGTAATCAATAAATAATAAATAAACGTAAAACAAGTATTTTTGAGAAAGTTGTTTATTTTTGATAGCACAGTTTTCGCATACTATGACGTATACGTTCGTAACTCATATTTACCAATACTATTATAGTAGGTACTGTTTATCAATATTCGCGATAACTCTTACTATTACAGAATTGTTTATGTTAAAAGCTTTATAAATTTATATTTTTAAATATAACCTTATTTGTCATATTTTCGTCATCTAATTAAGGAAGGAAAGAAGGAAGAGGGGATATATTGCTACAGTTCTATCGGTTTTTATGTTCATCGATTGCTCGGTTCAGATTCATTCGTCGAAGGATCTTGCTATAATACGGTTCGTGTTACGAGTTAAAGCTTGCTACTCTAAAATTTCTACTTTTTAGTGTAATCATGAAAGAGAACGTTAATAAAAGGTCTTCTGAAGAGGTATTATGTAATAAAGCTAAAAAATTTAAAGAAGATTCTAGTATTATAACGTTCAAAGAAGCTGAACAAATGATTACTTAGTAAGTTTAATATATATATATATATATATATATATATATATATATATATATATATATATATATATATATATATATATTTCTTGTACGTATATTTATACACATTATTTTCTATCAAACTTTTATACAAATAAGACTAATATTACAAGACCCATTAGATTACTGTATTCACGGATTATTACACACATTCATAAAACAGTTTAAATACAGAAGAGTTTTTTAATTTAGTTCTCAATAAAGTTTCTCATGCTAACTACATTATGAATAGAAACTATACATATATTTGATAAAAATTAATGTAAATAAGTGTGCGTACATTATAATTATAATTGTCATATAAATTAGTACGTATTCAATATTTTTTATATAATGTTTACATTGTTGGTATTGAAACATTAGTAACATGAGTAATTTAATTGATGTGTAATTGTTTATTTAGAAACCGGTATACGAGTAACGCGGTACACAGTATACAGTGTACTAACGCGTGATTACAAAGTTTATAATGTGTTTGTTTTCGTTGTAGTCAAGTAAACTACGTGTCCGTAAAGGTATACAGTATTGTCACGTATACAATATTAGTCTTGTTTGTATAAAAGTTTTAGTATTAGATTAGCAATAATAGTGATTATTTTAAAAAATACGTTACTTATTCCATTTTATAAAATTTTTCAGTTGGACCTTCAAAGCTCGAGTTACTAATAAAACCGAGATTAAAACTTACGCAAATGGAAATTTATTTTCTTTCGATTTAATTGATTCTTCTGGAGAAATGCGCTGCACTGTTTACCATCCATTCATAGAAATATTTTTTGATAAAATTGTTGTAAGTAAAATTTACTTTTCTTTTAATCTATACTTTGAAAATTAATTTTTACCCGTACGAAATAAAATAGCATAATATCGATCAAGAAAAAAACTTAATATTCTTCACGTAATGGTTAATTATGATATATAGTTATTGTAATACAGAATTGAACTCTGTGAGAGCGTGTATGTGTAAGTAAGACTGCGTATCCCATTCTTCCCCTTCTTCTCCTGTCCCTCACTCCCTTTGCTTATTTGCTTACTCTTATTATTCAAATCGTCCCAATAGTTCTACTTATATACGCTACTTATTAGTAAATAAATTGAATGTAGTGCTTGACACAGTCACAATAGTTTTCTTATAATTATTCCAGCAATATTGAGTATTGAAGAATAGTTGAAGAAAGCCGATACATAAATCAAATCAAAGTTTTCAATTTTTGTATTTAAAATTTTACGTAAATATTGCAATTTTATTTACATAAATTATAACTATCAGTCATATATCTAGTTAATAACAGCAAAACAAACGTAAGTTATATAATTTATATACAAATTGTGATAAATTAAACTTATCGAATTGCCAGTGAATTAAATTAAGCTGCTCATTTCATTGATGAAATTAGATTATTTTTATTAAGCTTTATGATATTAAGGACTGCGTTATAAAAATGTTGTTAGTCTCTTGTAAATGTTTAGCAGTAATATAGGATTGACCCAAGTTCTTGAAATTACTTTGTTTACTCAATTTTACCTAAATATCGAATTTTTTTAAAACATGATTAATAACATTGTATTAAGAACAAAAAGTTATCAGCAAAACAAAATTAAGTTGTATAATTTATACACAAATTTATATAAATTAAATTTTTCAATTGCCAGTGAATTAAACTAAGATGGATAATTTACGAACTAAAATAAATAAAGTTCAATAATTTAGCTTAAATCAAAAAGTCTCTACACAAAAAATATTGTTTATCACGAAATTTTATAACATAAAAAAAAAATCTTGCGGCACAAATAAAATGCGCTGTAAGTTGAAACACTTGCGGCAGCAATAAAATGCGCTGTAAAAATTGAAAACCTTGCGGCAGCAATAAAATGCGCTGTATGTTGAAAACCTTGCGGCATCAATAAAATGCGCTGTATGTTGAAAACCTTGCGGCAGCAATAAATTGCGCTGTAAGTTGAAACACTTGCGGCAGCAATACGAGAAGCGTCCAAGACAGGATCTGTGTTTAAAATGAAAGTCTTACTGAAGAGTCCAAATAAACAGATCTGGGACGAAACGCTATATTTGTCCAACACGGTGAAATTGACAAACCAACACGGTGTTTTAAAGATCAGTTTTCGATAGTAGTTAAAATATATTAATTAAAATATGTTATTAAAATTATAAGGCCCAAAAATTATAAACCCCAAAAATTTATAAGGCCCAAAAATTATGAGGCCCAAAAAATTGTGAGGCCAAAAATTGTAAGGCCCAACATTTATAAGGTCCAAAAAATTGTAAGGCCCAAAATTGTAAGGCCCAAAACTTATAAGGCCCTAATTATAAGTCCCATTTCAGGGGATGTAGGATAACTTATTTAAGTCACACGACACACCGTTAGCTGCTTAATATAATAAATAGATAGATTACTTAATAAGTATCGAAATTGAAATTCTCTAAATAAAAATTTTCCAAATTATTTTTGAGCTCGTGATCGGAAAACTTCTTGATTATTTGTACTTGATCCCCATAAGTGGGAAACCGGCTTCGCTTGACATTAGCGTGTTCCTAACCGTCTTGCAGCGTAAATGGCGCATCAGCGCATCACGTCCCATAGTCAACACATCGAAAAAAGTTACGCTAGACACGTCGCAAACTTTAGTTAACTTCATGCTCCGGAGCGTCGAACAACATACCTTATATATCTCAACCATGTCCGCGTGCTTGTTAATAACCTTGCAGTTCTCCTTGTGAACAGGAAAGCCGCGCTCGGACAGTAGAGCAATGCGCTTCAGCAAGATTACCGCAATTGTCGGATCGCTGTTTCGCTCTCCAATAATGATCGCACTCGTCAGCGGCACTCGCCGTGTGACCTCGTACAAGTTGACGCTGGACGCCGCCCCACACTCGAGAAGGTAGCGAACCACAGGAGGATTCTCGCAAGCGATGGCCCACTCGAGCAGTGATTCTTTCCCCGCGGCGTCATACTCGCAGAGCATGGAGTCGACGTCAGTGATTCCTCCAGCCTGCAACAAAAGACTCATCGGGTTTGCGTCCTTAGCCGAGGCGGCAAACGTCGCGCCTCGTAGGACCAACACCTCGGCGAGTCGTAGGTCGCGACGCGCCTCTAGCGCCAGGAGTAGAGGCGTCCTGGTCGTCCGGTCAGGATCGTCGAGCCGCGTCCCGGGTTTCTTCAGGCGCTCCAAGCACGCGCTGTAGCGCTCCTCTGCCCGGTCGTAGAGCCGAATGACTAGGTGTAGAGGACTCTGCCTCTCGTCGTTGTTCTTGTTGAGGTCAAGTAAGCGACGAACCGAGTTCGCGACATGTTCTTTCATTGATACGTCGCTGTTTTTCCACATTGCATATGCAGTTCGGATTGCAGGCTCCGTGAATTCCAGATGTCTTATTCTGCAAGGTTGTAACGCTGGGTTAATACTGACGTTAGATACGAAAATCGGTCTCAGCACATGCGCAGTATAGCGTTTAAGCTCTAACAAAACGCTGCGTTGAACTTAAAATTTTATTTTTGTCTAAGTAACAAGATAATGTACAATTTAATCTTGAATTTATTTTTATTTGTACAGGTCAAGTGCGCAATGTATATATAACGTTTGTACACTATAAGGCTCTTAATACCTTATACGAACTCTTACGCATTCCAAAAACGAATACAATTGTAACATTAAGTAAGAGTAGATGTCGATGAAGCGTATACCTGTGCATGATTACCTTAAAAGGAATTCTCATTAATTAATCCATTTGTGGTTGTTGGGGATTAGGTCAAAGCGCATTACATTATTAAATCCTTTGAGTCATCGTGGATATGTGATAGGAAAGAGTAGTACACGTTGGATACAGTAACATTTATAAAGTCCTCAATTTGGTATTTTATATATAATCCTTACAAGTAGAGTATACAGATGGCAAACTACACATAGAACATAATATAATTCGTAGAAGCTGTAAAAGACTTAATAAATTAAAACCACTGACATTAATGAAAAATGGTACACTATGAATTTTGTGCACTTATAATCTACATAATGAATCATTATCTCAATCTACTACAAATACTAGGTATATAATAGATTTCCTGGAAAAAATATTGAAAATTTGTCTAAAAAATAGAGTGAAGCGAAAAGAACGTATTTAGATCATTAACGTTGAATCATATCTTCTACTTCTACTTCTACTACTGATTGCTATTAACTGTACAGTAAAACCCCTTTTCTCTGTATATAAAAGACACCTAATTTGCCAGAAAAACATAGTCACATAACCAATTCTCATTGTTCAAACACATTTCTCTTTATAAATTGGCCCATAAAAGAAGATACAAAAGGTTTGGAAACCCCAGCATTAAAATTTTCTTTTGCGATTTCTGGACCCGAAAAAGTGTATTTTTTATTAGATTTCGCTATATCTATGTAAAATTCTCCGTCGTCTTAGTTGAGTATACTGTTATTTTATGGTTTTGTATTTGTTATTAAATTTCATCTGATAATTAGTTTAATAAAGAATTTAAAAAAATAAATACATAATGATCATTTACTGAATAATACTACAACACTATAAAAATGACAAAAAAGTGTGATTTATTTTTAGATTTTGTCATATCTATGTGAAATTTTCCGTAGATTTAATATATCATACTGTTATTTTAATGGATTTGTATTTGTTATTAAATCTCACCTGATAATTAATTAAATAAAGAATTTTAAAAAATATATACATAATGATCATTTACTGAATAATACTACAACACTAAAAATGACAAACTTTATAGATTTATTATAAAGATCCATGAATATAATATTTAAAATAAAAATTCTTTTACAAATTAAATGGATGTGAAATTGTCAAGCATTCAGTCACAAGACACATCTCTACAGATCTATGATTAACTTTTTTAACATGCAGTTTTTATTAGATTTATTGTCATGGATACTTTTTATTATTTTTATATTCTCTAATTTCTCTGCACAAGCTATCTGCAAATATTCTGATTCTTGTTTTTATATAGATTCTGTTTTGATATTTTAAATAGGGGAGAACGGGGTAATGCTGGTCACTGGCTAATTCCGGTCACCCTTAGTTTCATTAATCTAAACATTTTTAGGTAATAATTCGAATAGTGTATCAAACGCAACATAAAATGCAATTAATCTAATGACCAAATAACCGTCTATTCAGTTATATTAAGGAATTATACACAATCAAAGTTTAGGCCTATTATTTTATGCATATTATTTATTACTTTATGCAGTTATTTTCTGCAACCATCTTAATTTGAACAATCTAAGAATACGAAGTAGTGAAGAAAAAAGAGTATAAACCTACTGCTTTTTTATCATTTCAATTTAAATTACTAAGCAGAATTATTGGAGTAATCCCGGTCACAATGTTATTTATATGATTCTCCCAAAAGTAAGGCTAAGAAGCCGTTGCATTGCGCTTTCAGGTAGGCAACTTTGCTTAAGTGTTTCTGATTGAACAGTGATTATATTATTACATATTTCACTGTGTAAGTGTGAATAATAATGCGATGGATCATATGAAGGTTCATATAATTGATTTAAAGAAATTTTTCACCTATAAACGTAACTTTTTAATAATAACCGGAATTGTATCAAGGCTGACCGGTATTATCCTTTGATGTGGGGTAAATCTGGTCAAAATGCCTTTTCTTATTTCGACTTATAGCTTCGATATCTTAAATTTTTATATTAATTCAATAAGAACTACTTTAAAGTTACTGTTTGAAATCATCATCATTATAATATGCTTCATTACTTTTTAATGATTTTTAAATGGAAGTTCTTTTAGAAACAGTCATTCTCTAATGAGAAAATCCCATATAAACTCACTTGAATAATTATGTAATTTACACGCGCTTTCTTTACATATGTGTTCGGGCCGTTTGCACTTGCAGCGGCCCTATTATATTTCATATTTTCGCGCGCACTGTGTTTCCCTCTCGCGCGAGAACTGAAGCGCTCGCTCGCACGATTTCTTGCGAGAGAGGACACAGGTGCGCGCTTTCTCCCACTTTCTTCCTACCTAATTTCCGCGAAGCGAGATCAAAAACCAATTGTTCTCGCTGAGCTCTCTCTCTCTTCCGGCTTGACCGCGACTATGGCAAGTTCGGGACCTTAACGCGCATCGCGGCGCCTGTTTTCGCGACCGCGTATAAAGTCTACTTTCTTTTTACACACATACATCGAGTCATTGTTAAGTTTTTATTAATTAACAAGTATAATTAAGACAAGCAATAAATGCTATTAAATTGTTTTGTACATAAAATCAGTGCATTCTACACATTCACTCGCCTCACACTCCCGCTTCCTTACGTACGTAAATTTACCAGCGGAAATTGGTGTCTCGCTGCACCCGCTCAACGCTAATACCGCGCCTGATAGTTTAAATAAAGTTCAGCCGGTTAGCGCGCGATCAATATGTGAATCATAACTTCTATCCGATGGAATTCCCTAGAGTAGGTTTGTGTATTACATAAACCAGTCAGATTGGAAATATAACGTGACCACGTCTGCGAATTTAATTGGCAATACTGTGGATCATGCAGAATATTTTTTTCCGTGGGAAGCGCTCATTTACCGTGGCACGAATTCGTCGAGCAGTGTACGTATTATCGTGACATCAGCCAGCGAGGTGGAGACATAACCTCGTTCCTAACCTGTATCTCTTCAACTTCCTTCGGTCTTTATTTACAAGATGATTTTCAAACAGAAATATCCTAATTATCGTGTAGAAATCGTGTAGAGAAAATTACAACAAAATCTACCTACGGAAAAGGAAATTTAATAAAAGCCAGTTGATGCGATTATACAAGAACATCTATAGCTGCCACTAGGTTGTGGAAGATTTAGCATGTTAGAAAGTGTACAAATTAAAAACCTGAGTCCCATATATTTTTCGAAAAATGAGTGCACAAAATGTGTACTCTAATTTATGTTTAAAGTTGTTAACCTGTTACTAGATTAAACTACTAGAATAAATGTGATAATATTACTATTTTTCATACTTAATATTTAATACATAAGAATAATAGTATATTGTGTACAATGGGGAAAATGTAGGCTTTTTTCGCCCGCGTGTGAGGTTTGCAATACAAGTCGAAGACGAACAAGCACGAGTTGAAGGCGAGTGCATATTGCGACCTGAAGACGAGTATTGCAAACAGACAAGGGCTAAAAAGCCGTATTTTTTGTCAACTATGTATTGATAACGTGTTTCTGTTATGCCTATGAAGCGAAACTAAATTTGGTCGCTCTTCGATGCGGTGCAAACACACGCTTGTTAGACTGTAAAATCAGCCTACTCTCTAGTAGAGTGTTTAGGCCCACCTAAATATGTGGTGTCATCCGGACGGTACTTGATGTTTAGGGGTGCCTAAACCAACTTAGAGCTGATTGTTGTAAATTTACTTTTGCGCCCGCCAGTCATAAAATGGCCACTTTAGTGCTGCTATATGGGCATGAAATAACGCGTTTTTGTGCAAGTGTGACAAAAAATACGTTGTTATCATTAGTAATATTAATAAACATTAAGAAAGTTGGACGACACAAATAAATTTGCAAATGGAATACATAATTAATTCCTTTTCACCCTATTTATGATTAAATTCCATACCGTGATAATACGTACACGATAATAGGTGCAGGGCTGTTATCCGTCCGCGATAATACGTTCAAAATGCTACTTTTTCAATTTCGAGATATTTTCGCATGTTCCATTAGTTTTTAACGTTAACTAATTTTTTACGCATTAAAGACAGCCTTTACTTATATAAAACCTGCCATAAACTTTTATTTCATTAATAATAAAATGAAATTGCATAAAGAAAGTCCAAAAATGCTAGACACCGCGATAATATGTACACTTACCCTACTCGGTGGTCCTCGGCAAAATTCAACCGAAACGTGTTTGCACTTTGGATTTTCCTTTTGCATATGATTTGAGGCCCTTTCAGGACCACATTTCAATAGAAACTAAAATCGAGGAATGAGCACTTTTTTAATTCAATTTTGAAAATTTTTTATAGGTAGTCAATGACGAAAATTTTTTTTCATGGGTAATCTAGAAAATTTATTTTTATTATAGTGTTTAACAATTGAATTATACATTAATTACATATTTACAGTACACTTTCTCGCAAATATGTACAGAAGTGTATGTTACATTATAAATATAAATTTAAAATAATATTTTTTTTCTGTTGAAAGTATTATCGTGATAAAAGTTAATATAAATCATATACTTTCAAAGTATTTAAAAAAATTAATTGACACTGAATACTACTGGGCACTAATACATTCTATAAGTACCTTGTAAGGATGAAAATGTGTATAGCAATATACCTTCAGTCAAGATCAACACCATTTGTAAACAAAGCGTATATATGTGTCGCGTATATTCGTGAGTGTGTTGTCGAGCATGTGTTTGTATATCTGAAAATCCCAACGCTGTTAGTTTACAATAATTCAGTCAGTCCTTTTGTAGCAGTCTATTTAACACCATGCCGCCGATTATTATAAAAAATCACGCGCGTACTCATGAGGAAAATCGCTCTATTATTTGCTTACTTTGTTGGGATAAAAGTAAACGGATTATTGACATAACACCAGCTTTGAGAGATAAAATATGTAAACTGTTTAAAAGTTATGACGAAAAAAATGAGTGCCTTCCAAAAGTAGTGTGTGCATCTTGCAAGTCCAATTTGTACCGTAAAAATCTCGACGAAAAAAAGATCTCGCCAATAGATTTTTCGCAATATGGGTTGCAGAAAGATACAAGATCAAATGCAAGTGCAAAGTGTAATTGTTATTTTTGTGAACGAGCAGTCAAGTTTGGGATACCGAGTTGTGCACTTCGAGTGTCTCAAACACGGAATTCGTGTAAACTCATTCCAAGTTGCGTTTTCGTGCGTGCGGATAACTATTCGAATACTTGCGAGCGTAGTCGCGGTATTATCATTTTCTTTTGTACAATCATACGAAAGTCTGAAAAATACACAGGAATTCAATTTACTCTCGTTCAATTATTTAACCTTCCTTACTTAGTTTTACATTTTTGAACCGCGTGCAGTGTTTGATAGCAGTAGCTACAAGATGCGTTCAAAGATGCGTATCTATCTTTAGGTATATCTGTAACACCGAAAGTCCACGCAGTTTTTTTTCGTGTATAAGAATTTTGTGTTGAACATAATCTCGGTCTCGGCTTTTATAGTGAGCAAGCTATGGAAGCAGTGCATTATGATTTTTCCAAAACATGGGCTAAGTATAAAGTATCAAAAAAACATCCAGATTACGCAAATAAATTATTAAGAGCAGTCTGCGAATATAATTCACAGCACATTTGAAATGTTCTTGAACTTATTAATCTTATTATGCTTTCATTGCAGCATAAATTGTGATTATTTCTGTATATATTTGCGAGAAAGTGTACTGTACATATGTAATTAATGTATAATTCAATTGTTAAACACTATAATAAAAATAAATTTTCTAGATTACCCATGAAAAAAAAATTTCGTCATTGACTACCCATAAAAAATTTTCAAAATTGAATTAAAAAAAGTGCTCATTTCTCGATTTTAGTTTCTATTGAAATGTGGTCCTGAAAGGGCCTCAAATGATACGAGTATGCAAAAGGAAAATCCAAAGTGCAAACACGTTTCGGTTGAATTTTGTCGAGGATCACCGTGCCTAGTTTGATTACAAATATCTCAAAACGTGTTTCTAACATGTTTTTCTTTTCAAAAAATTTTTCTTTACTATTTGCTACGTGCAGGAACTTTTGGTTTCGAGCTGTCAGTCGGCGATTCTTAGAACTGTCTTACATCCTTATTATCTAAGAAATATTCGTAAACGTTAAATAAAAATATTCTTCGCTGATCAAACGCTGCGTCAGTTTTATAATGCATAAAAGTCTGAAAATTATCGCTCTATCCCTCTCGCTCCTATGAGAACACACGCGCGTAAGCTAAGCTGGTGTCTGCTAAAATTGATTTTCATATTAGTTACTATGATTAATTCAATGAATTCGGGTTTCGATAAAGAGCGAATTTCCAATATAGAATCAAACTCGATTTTTCAGGACCTCTCATTCTAACTAAGTGTTCTACGTGATGAACTCGAAATTCTGTAAACTGTGTTTTCGAGAAAAAGCGGTTTTAATGTTTGTACTAATATGTAAGATAGAAACTCAATTAGGTACCAAATACCATTACAATCATAGTAATAAGCTTTGGATTCGCTTTTTCCTTTTTACGTAAACTAACCAAACAGTTAAGTTAAGTCATTATTCCAGGAACTTTGCAGTTAAATGTTTGTAAACGGGCACTCCAAAATTAGATTGTTTCGCAATGTTATTTAATTAAATTCATACTGCAAATCATCGAAAGGATCTTTGTACAGTTATATTCTATTGAATGAACCCGTACCTACCCTCATTTAGCCTCTTTTCCTGTGCGGACACTATGCTATGCCCTTGACTATGCATCTAGGTTGAATTTTGGGTTGAACTCTGTACCTATCTTATTTCATAAATCACAGGTGGTGCATTTGATTAAGCGGTTAGGAAGACATGTGTAGTTGGAAAAATATAAGGTATATTATACCTATATATGCCATTTATATAGATAATGTACAGTGTAATACATTTTTCTAACTAAGCGTTTTCCTTACACTCTAAACCTAAAAGAATAAAAATTGACGTTAGGAAGAATAAAAGTAGCATTTTATTCTTTTAGAAAAGTATAAAAGTTTGATTTTATTCTGTACAAGAGAATTTGACAATGACTTTAAAAGATCAAATTGTACAATTTATTCTTTTGCAAAGAATAAAGTTCAGCTTTTATTCTTTTAAAAGAGTAAATGATGAATTTTATTCTTTACAAAGTCTTATATTCTTCACAAGTCAAGAAATTATTCTTTATAAAAGAATAAAATACTACCCTGCTATTTTAAAAGAATAAATAACGGATTTTATTCTTCCGAAAAGAATAAACAGAAAATATTATTCTTTATTTAAGATATATAAATATATATATATAGGAACACCTATTTTGTAGTTTTACTGCTGTACTAACCATCAAATCCTTAGAGATTACTTTAAACCTAAAAAAGTTATGACACTCGCTGATCACCTCAGTCAGAGTATAATTCCACCAAAAAATCGTATCTGAATAACTAAAAGACCTTGACACTCTAAATTGTGTATCGTAGTTTATTAGGCTCAAAGAAGAAGGAGAAAAATATTTCCAAGGCCTTCGATAATCTTATTTCAACTTTATCAAAAAAAGTCTTATACACAAAATAGCACATAGGTATCTATATCTGAAACTGTTAAATCTGTTGTAAAACTTTCAGCAGAGTGATTATGTGATTAAATCATGTAATATTGTACTTCAAACATATAAAATAAGCCTTATTTATTTAACAGTTCTAATGAAAACTAAGTTTAGAGGTGATTGGACCATTTGACATATATAAGTATACATATATAGGTATACATATATGCTATTTTGTGTATAAGAATTTTTTTTTAATAAGATTATGTAAGGCCTTGGAAATATTTTTCTCCTTTTTTGATCCTAATAAACTATGACACAACATTTTAAGTGACTAGGTCTTTTAGTTTTTAAATATGATTTTTTGGTAGAATTACTCCGACTGAGGTGATCAACAACTGTTATAATTTTTTTTGGTTGAACAAATTCTACAGTTTTCATTAGAACTGTTAAGTAAATAAGGCTTATTTTTTATGTTTGAAGTACAATATTACATGATTTAATCACATAATCACTCTGATGAAAGTTTTACAACAGATTTAACAGTTTCACATATAGATACCTATGTGCTATTTTGTTTATAAGACTTTTTTTGATAAATGTGAAATAAGATTATCTAAGACTTTGCAAGTATTTTTTTCTTCTTTGAGCCTAATAAACTATGACACAAAGTTTGGAGTGTCAAGGTTTTTTAGTTTTTAAGATATGATTTTTTGGTGGAATTACTCCGACTGAGGTGATCAATGAGTGTCATTACTTTTTTTGGTTGTAAAAGTTTCTACAGATTTCATTAGAGCTCTTAAGTACATAAGTCTTTATTTTATGTTTGAAGTACAATATTACATGATTTAATCACATAATCACTCTGCTAAAAGTTTTACAACAGATTTAACAGTTTCACATATAGATACCTATGTGCTATTTTGTGTATAAGACTTTTTTTGATAAATTTGGAATAAGATTATCCAAGACTTTGGAAGTATTTTTTTTTCTTCTCTAGGCCTAATAAACTATGACACTAAATTTTAAGTGTCTAGGTCTTTTAGTTTTTTAGATATGACTTTTTGGTGGAATTACTCTGAATGAGGTGATCAGAGAGTATCATAATTTTTTTAGATTTAAAGTAATCTCTAAGGATTTGATGGTTAGTACAGCAGTAAAACTACAGAATAGGTGTTCCTATATATATATTTATATATCTTAAATAAAGAATAATATTTTCTGTTATTCTTTTCGTAAAGAATAAAATCCGTTATTTATTCTTTTCGTAAAGAAAAAAATCCGTTATTTATTCTTTTAAAATAGCGGGGTGGTATTTTATCATTTACTCTTTTAAAAGAATAAAAGCTGAACTTTATTCTTTGCAAAAGAATAAATTGTACAATTTAATCTTTTAAAGTTATTGTCAAATTCTCTAAAGAATAAAATCACACTTTTATACTTTTCTAAAAGAATAAAATGCTACTCTCATTCTTCCTAACGTCAATTTTTATTCTTTTAGGTTTAGAGTGTACCGTAAATCGATCGCATAAATATATTTTTTTTGTATTGAATCAATGAATTGATTGAACGCTACGAGTCAAATTCTCCTGTTATAGACAATAGAGTGATTCAATCTCCCTGAATGGACAGGTATACTGTCTTATTTACAGTATTTACCGACCGCCGAAGATATTGCGAATATTCCTATCTAAATGAGGCCAAATTGAAACAAGGAACAATGTATGGAATAAAAAATGTTTAAATTAAAAGAATTTTTTGATCAAAAGAAAATTCAATAGTTAATGTGTATTTCGGCAATCAGTACAATCAGACGAGAAACCCCTATTGTAGATACACAAGATGGTAAAAATTGAGTGGCTTACTATATAGGAGAAATGACTAACTTTACTAGTGGAAACAGAAAACTGGTGTCCATCTAGCGGTATTAAGTGAAATTCCAAAGATATTAAGACATATTCGTGATCCAATGCCAACAGTTCAAGAAAATTTATTCACACTTTACATCATGCTGTTGAAATATCGACAATATGATATGAAGTGCAAAAGTAAATAGTTGCTCGTTACATTTCTTATTGAAACAAATAATTAATTGATCGCTACGAACCAACAAAATGTTCTTAAACTATTAGCATTGGATCACGAATGTGCGTTAATATCTTTGTAATTTCACTTAATACCGCTAGATATATATGCAAATATTTTTTTAAAAGAAGCAAATGAAAAAAATCAATCAATAATTTTATCGCACTTATTTTACACAAATTAAAGTGATGTACCTACTCAAAAAATCAAATGATGGATCACATGATAAATCAGTTGAAAATCATCTTTACGCTTTGACACAATAAATAACGTGACGACGTGCCTTAACTGATCAGGAACTGGGTCCTTGACGGTATATAATTTTTTTTCTAATAGTCAATTAAAAGGGGCATAACCACCTTAAGTGATTATTTCAGTCAACGTACAGTTATGTGGTTATGCACTTGGCTGGCATTAGCGTATATGTGCATTTTGGTACGTCATATGACTTTACAACGAAAACGGGTCACAAAAACATGTCAAATTTAATCTAAACTCAATTGTGAAAATGCAGTTAAATGCTTATTCCAGAAAGCCACAGAAATAATTTTTGGTTTATAAAAGCCAAGAAAGCTCTAAAAATTAAAGAAAAAAGTTTTTGTAAAAATTTCTTTAAAGAAAGTTGAAATGCCTTTATACTTTTCAAAGTATTTTTAATAACTGTTTGAGGGTCTTCATGTTAAGTGTTTTAAAAGAATTATCTGGACAGTCTAAATGGATATTGACGATGACGTTTAACTGAATAACGGCTCTTTTATATTCCATTCAATTTTAAATAAAGTCGGTAACTTATTTTACCAATCTCCGTAACTCGCAAACGAATTTACTAAAGAGTATGTTATCACCTATTTCTCGACAAAATCCTGCAACAAACAACCCAGTCTCTCGATCCACTGCACTTTAAAAAAGAAAAGCTACATTCTCGAAAATTGGCTACGACCCACATTCGACATCGATCACCCTCTCCGGTAAAGCCGCGAGCGCCAATAGTATCCTATACTACGTACTCAAACGTGCCGCGTCCAGCATTTCGTTCGATGTCGACGTCTATACGTCACAATCCCCCGAGGGGAGCATAATCTCTTTCTCTCGAATTCGCGTCCGCGAACGTCATCGCGTGACGTCGCGTCACCCGGAGCACGACGAAACAGTTGCCAGCACTATATACGCGATCTGCACTCACTCTGCACGACCAACCGACTATATCTACATCACGAGAGAGAGAGAGAGAGAGAGAGAGAGAGAGAGAGAGAGAGAGAGAGAGAGAGAGAGATAACTGCCTTTTTGCCACCAGAGTATAAGCACGGGAGACTACGAACCCTCTCGGATCTCACTCTTCCGATGTCTTAAGGAGTGTGCTGCTAATGCACCAAGAACGAGTACAAAGGATCGCCGCGCGAGTACTGATTTTCCAATTTGTGCGGTAGACCGGCGGCGGGGAAGGTTTCCGCGTTTCAAATCTTAGCGGACTATGCGGAGAAGGAAACGTTAAACTGTACGACAATGAGCTGGTTTGGAACTCTATATAGTTTTAATGTGTGGTTCTTTAGATTTTGCTAGTAAGAGTCTTTTTCTTTCTAATTTATTGCATATGAATTGTATTTACAAAAAAATGGAAGGTGTGTATGTCGCTGACATTGAAAATCTACAATCTACAGATACAGGGTAGCTGCTGATTAAAACTTTTTCTTAACTATTAGTTATTTCCTTTATGCAACATAAAAACTTGCATTAGAAAATTAATATTTAAAGCAGGTAAGTCCGGGGCTATATATATATCATATACAAGTATAATTTTATAATTTGTGTTTGTCCATACAACAACGAAGGAAGTCTCGACAACTTACGATTGTATTAATGAGGCTCGAACCCAAATTCAAAACGAACTGAATTTGTTAGAAAATTTAGATTCATCAGATATCTACTAAAATAATAACATATTAAAATTTCATGCAGTTTAGAAAGATTGTTTCGGAGATATTTGATATAAAAATTACATGCGTTCTTATAGAGAGAAGTATTTTTTCGTTGAAAATACTAACGTCTTAATTGATATCTCAACTCAAAACAGAGAAAAAGCTATGAAATTTTAAGACATTCTAGTTAAAGTCATCAAGAAGGTACATGGAAATTTTAGAACAATTAGAAATCCAGATTTTGAGAAATAGGACAGAAAACAAATAAAAATACATCACGAATTATGGAGATGCGTCAGATCTACTTTACCCGCCGATAGAATACATTAAAAAATTTCGTTTTTCTCAAAAAATACGCATTAGAACCAAATTTTCTTTTCAGAGTAGCTTTATTTACGGAAAATACATAGCGGAACACTCAAATTACTATCAGATGTGACGCCCGGTATATTCACTGATAATCAAATCAGTGACAAATATCAAAGCCTCACTTTGATAGTTGTTTTTTTTTTCTTTTCCACTCTCTCTTTCCCTCCGATCGTACACGCATATATAATTTCGGCTCTGGGAGAGTTCGACAGCTGCAAGCTGAATTATCTCTTTATACATAATAACTAAACACGTTTTGTAATTAAATAAATAAATAATATAGTATGTCAGTTAAATTCAACTTGTTGTTAAAACATCCTTACTATATAAAAATATAAGCTAATACTGTTTCCAAAAAACTTAAACTAAAGACTCAAAACTGAATAATTGTTATAAAATAAGTTGCTACCAAAAATAATCAGATATTACTTTGTTAAAATGTAGAAAATAAGATAATATTAACTTTAAGTTTGTAAGTTAGATTGTAAGCAAGATAATGCCCCATTTTATATTCGAATCTACGTAATTGAAATAAGTTCTAGTATAAATAACAATTACCTATATTAAATCGTATATTTCTAGTTAAAATAAACTCATTTTATAATCATTTTAGGCATCGTTCGATAAGCTCCACATCAATATGAAATAGTCTTCCTTTAAAAATATTATATGCAACAATTATTATGTTAGAAAAGTTTAAATTAGGGGAGGATGGGGTATTGCCGGTCACCTAAGCAAACGTGCTTGTTATTTCCACTTTCAAATTGTTTCTTTTTACTTTAAATAATTATTATGTTAGTTCAAACCATTGACTATCAATATTTCTCATTGGTTTAATATAAAAATGTAAGATATCGAAGCTATAAGTCTAAATAAAGAAAAGCATTTTGACCGAATTTACTCCACATCAAAGGGTAATACCGGTCAACCTTGGTACAATTCTGATTACTATTAAAAAGTTACTTTTATAGGTGAAAAATTTCTTTTTACACTTTTATTGTATATATTTTCTTAATAAAACTGAATAGAAGGTTGTTTGGACATTGGATTAATTGCATTTTATGTTGCGTTTAATATACTATTCGAATTATTACCTAAAAATGTTTATATTATTGAAAATAAGGGCGACCAGAATTAGCCAGTGACCGGCATTACCCCATTCTTTCCTATACAGTAACATTAGAAAAGCTATGTATGTACATCTTTTCTCTCTCTCTCTCTCTCTCTCTCTCTCTCTCTCTCTCATCGATCTTCCCTCACTCTCTACCTCTACTCCGGAAAAGAACAGGAAACCACCGGTTCATCGCACAGAGCTAATTAAGGATACGCTTTCCCAAATTAGACCCATGACAGCAGGCCCCGATTCCCCCCTCCCCTACACACAAGTATCTAGAGGGCTAGGTCAGGGAGAGGACCGGAGGGTAGGAGCCTCTCAAAGCTCTTCTCAGCAGTCAGTCTTAGTCGAGGTGCTGCCTAGTGCATCCCAAACTCAGAACAGTCACTCGCCAACTTTCCAGCTAACCACTACTACCTCAACCTACCTCCGTATACTCAACAAACTCCTCTCCAACTCAGCAGCCAACTCCAGTCATCGAGGCATAACCGCGCCAACTCCAGTCATCGAGGCCAAACCACGCCAACTGCAGTCTACGGGTCTACTTCTACAGGCCCTACCTCGACCAAGAGGCCAAGCTCAGCTCTACGGATTCTTCGCATCCAGCTCAGCTCACCAATTTATCTCCGCTTCATTGAAGAGAGAGAGAGAGAGAGAGATAGCGAGAGAGAGAGTCGAAGTTCAGACTCATTTTCTTCGAATTAAAGTAAATTTTAAAATGTTGCTATCTAATTTTTCCTTATCTAAAGTATAGTACAAAGTTTTATAAAAAGATATAAAACCCACGCTATTACACGAGAGTGTAGGCGTAAAATAAAAATAAATTAAATAGACAAAATAACATCTACTTAGGACGTCATACAGAATCGAAAATTGACAATTATGTGATTATGCTAATTTTCGATTCTGATATCAATTCGAGTGTTCTGTTCTGTATTTTCCCTAGATAAAGTTATCCTGAAAAATAAATTTTATTCTGATGCGTATTTTTGACGTAAAACGAAATTTTCGAAGAACATTTTTCTTTCACTTTCCTATCGTCATGCTCCGCGACATGGTTCGAGCCCGAGTCTCGCCACTTTTTTCATACGTAACAACTGGCATCCCTTCGGCGGGAGAGTGAGGTTGGTCGGTTGGGACTCTCTCGAATGTTCTTACTTGAAGCTTACTTTGTACATTACAAAGCTCCAAATTGCATTTTAAACCATCCTATAATTTTTTTGAATATTTTTATGATATTTATTTACATTGCCTTATACGCAATTTGCAATCTTTAAAGTCGTTTTTCTCAGCACTTCATTTTTAGCCTTAAAAATGCTTCTTGCGCAAATGCGCATAATTATATTTCGTAAATTCGTGTGAAAAATGTGTATACGAGGGTTATAGGAAAGGTCACACGATGTATCTATTACACTAGGTCATAGTTTTTTTGGCTGTCGGTACTGCCACCCTGATTCAACTCAGGTCGGACTTCGTGAGTCCCTTGTCAAATAAACGCCCTAACTTCCACTTTGAAAGTTCGGTATTAGGCTTGTAGAGTGTCCCCGCCGCTTCATCACCGATTCCAGAGTGCAAAATTAAGAGAGAATCTGTAACTGAGTAAAATGCAGTGCTGAGGTGCCGACAAGGGGGCCGAGGCCGGAATTTGATCCTGGATCTCCGGGACGAAAGTCCAAGCCTTTATTACCTGAGCCACTGCGGCACTTACCTTAAATAAACAGCGGAATTTCAAAGAAATTATAGTAGTTTTGCGATAGGTTTGCTAATTGAGAAAGTGAGTGAGTAAGGGAATACCATCTTTTCCATTTACTAGCAACTAACAATCGATTGTATCTAAATGTCATTGAAAAATCAGTAAAGAAACATACAAGTGATTGAAAAAATTGTTTTATAGAGCGCAAATTAATTATTAATATATATTTAGTTTTTGTTCATTAGCCGTAGCAAGTAGAAACTCTTACGGTTACAGAGAACTAAGCCAGTGTCAGTACAAAGTATATACACTTATTCTCAGATAGTGTGCATTGCTGATGAAATATTTTCATTATGCAAAAAGATAAGGCTATAATTTGGAGGAAGAAGAATAAGAAGAAGGATTTCTAAAGCTAGGTATCCGTATCCAGCTTTGTTCAGGAGTCATCAATTATAAAGGAAACGATATATTCAATTCAAGCGTACATGTTCATCCGATTTCTCCAGAACTGTAATAGTTTGAGATTAGCTTGTAAAAACAAACACTGAGTTTTCAGAGAATTTTGAGATCTTCCGTAAACCTTTCCTATTTTTTAGCATTTTATTTTTGTAGAACATGTATGAGTTCTTCCAGCTTGATTCTCTTTTGATGATAAAACTTAAATTAAAATTAAAATTAAAAATTAACTTGAATGTTTTCACTTCTTACAATGATATGTAAGGTTGAATGTTTTCACTTCTTACAATGATATGTAGGTAGTTCTTTCTCGAGAATTGGATTTACACATTACAATATGAAAAATGTTATACTATGAAAGAGGGGTACTTCAAGTGACAACAAATTTACTTTTACAAATATTTTGATTTTGCAAAATATTAGACATCACGTCAATTATAGAATTCGATTTGACAAACGATCCGAATCTCTACTTTTAACTTGATTTTAATTAAAAAGACCTAATTTTGTTCCTTGAAAGATTTAAGAGGAACTTGCTCATATAAAAATTAAAAAATAATCAAAATCTGGAAAGCTACAGCCAATTGTTTATAAGTTGGTATACGTATTTTTGTAAATTTTGGCGTGAGACGTATAAACTATAGACTGTAACTTTGTAGGTTTTGATTATTTTTCAATTTATATATTGGTGAATTCCCCTATAATCTGTCAAGAAACAACTTTTGTCAAATCATTCTCTATTTGATGCGATATCCAATTTTATATTATCAAAATATTTTTGGTCACTCTTAACCCATTTCTTCCCAAGCGGCCATATTATAGTCGATTGGTTTTTTGCCTAAAACCGACATTTTGAAAATTTCCAACGGAAATGTCAAAATTCTGACTTCAGAATCGGAAAGAGAGGACAATTTTACTTCAGAAAAGTGCTATTGGTTATTATTATTTTTTTTTTCAACAATTTTTTAGGCAATAAACCAGTAGACTATAAAATGACCGCTTGGGAAGAAATGGGTTAAAGTACATTTCTTTCATATTATAAACGTTTCTCATATTCTAATATGTAAATAAATTATCGTAAAATTTTTATATTTAATGTCGAATATCATGAAAGAACGACTTTAAATATAAAACTTTCGATTTAAATATAAAAATCTCATAGTTCTTCGGAAGTTTAGTTATTTAAGGATACCACTCAAGATTCTATTTTCCTCAGATTTGTAATTATGTAATAACGGCAGAAGTCCAAGCTCACATCTTTCTTACGACGTATCTTATCAAGAAATGCAAATACTATATTCAATTATGACAAATGACCGCAACTTTCACTGAAAACTCCTACTTAATTTAAACTTAACGCAATCATTTAAGAATTTCCTGAAAATGTTGCCAAACAAAGTCTTATACACAAAAATAACTCCGCTCCGCGCAATCAATCAAACTCCACTCAGCTCCGCCGGCCATATAGTGCTTCCAAAGTCCGAAGTTCTGCTCCTAATTTCCGCGAACGAACGCCGGACTCTCACCGACTGCGCGACATAATTTGCCTTCCACTCCTATCGGCGGAAGAGGCCACTTCGACCGCAAGAGCAAATTCAAACGACTCGAGCAAATTTTGTGCGCACCCACGCGGCAAATTAATTAATTCGTCGAAAGAGAGAGAGAGAGAAAGAGTGAGCGGGGGGGGGGGGGAGTTAGGTCGTCGTATTTTTGCATTTTTACGGGCTGAATAGGAAATTTCGGTTTGTGTCTTGATTTGTATTATATACTTTTTGATAGGATTCATCGGCGTTGGGGGCGGGATGCTACGCTGTCTGTGTTGGTCATTGTCTTCTGAATTGGAGATTTTAAAGATTTTCTGAGAAAATTGGTATGACATAACGATAAATTCAGTACATAGTAAAATGAACTGTTTCTGATAATTTGAGATATTCAATGTTCTTTAAAAATTACTATATTATTTACAATAAAATACACACTATGAATATATATATATTCAAAGTCCAATTTAATATTCATTTAGCAATTTTGATATTAAATACGGTAAATTTAATTATGAATCTGGTAATTTATTATAAAGAATCAAGTATGCTCCTAATGTAGAAGAAGAAATAGTATATCACTATGGCAACAGTTTCTGATCAAATAAGACCTACTCCTGATCTTTTCTTATTTGAATTTGAATAAAAGTAAAAAGTTTATGTGAAAATATAAACATTTAGATATTGGTTATTCCAAAAACTCACAAAACGTATTTTGTGAATAAATAATTTTATTTAAAAAGAAGAGCACGCGGAAGCTTCAGACTACAGCAATCCATCAACCGATAACACGTCAACTCATTTCAATATACTCACTTTGTCATCTGTATATAGAAGTTTATGAACTCGTAAAAGTATATTGAAATAAAAATACATTAAGTTTTTTGAACAAGTTCAAACATTCAATACAAACTAGAAGTTTGTACCATTAATCAAGATTGTTAATTAAATATAGTTAAAACCAGTTCATGATAGTGTTATCAATTTTTATTTTACAGTGTTACAAAATGTAATTAATTAGCAAGAGTTTTTAGTACATAAAATATATATTATGTAACAATAAACATACTAATTCTTCTGCGCAAAAAGCCGAATAAATAACTTATCCACAATATATGTGCACGTCACTTTTGTGTGTATTTTGTATCACAAAGTTAAAACCTTCCGCCATAATATCGACGTTCTTTACAATGACTAGCACATTTCAGATTTCTCAAAAACACCTTGTTCTTTTCGGTTTAGATTTTCTGATTAATATTAACATTTTCTCAAATCCTCTAAGAAAATTATAGTTTTTGTACAAAATTGAAAAAATTGTTAATTGTTATAGGAGATTCCTGACAAGAACTATTATTTTTCGAGAAATCAGAAATGTGCTAGTCTTCATAAAGAACATCGATATATCTGATCAAGTTTAAATGAAAGCTGAATAATACAGCTTTATTTTAAGAGATTATAGGTGTTTGTAGCACATACTTATGTATGTGTATTTACATTCGATCAAATCCAAATATTTGAAAACTGCGCAGAAGGGCTAAGTGTAGTTTCATCTTTCTTGCTTACCTATTCAGCAAACAGTCCACTCGACGCTACCTCTCGCGGGTGAAGCGGTAGAAAACCGTCGCATGTATGCCAATTCCTCTGCAACCCATCCCCGCCGGCACAATCATCCCCTATATACATCCCCCACGTTCGCAACATCACCGCCCGCATGATCGATTCGATCGAAAACGTCGAGCCGAATTTCCAATCGTCCAACTCTCGAAAAAAAAAAAACTCAAAATGAAGCCGTCAAACTATCTCCGCGATCTCAGTAAAGCGTCGACACCGACACCGACCGAAAGTATAACGTCCCCCCTGAAATCGATTACAGTCCCAACACCTATACAATCCGTGCGCCAAAGCTGCTACCTTATTATACTACTACCCCCAGTGGCACTAGATAGGCGAGCGAAAAATCTCATCTGTCCGCAGGGAAAGTTAAGCGTGTCATAATCGACAGAAGCTCGCGTGCAACGTTGATGGATGGGCCGCCGACACCGGGACTCGCAAGCTCGTTCGAAAAGGAGAAAGAGATTGAACGTGCGGCGCGCGCGCGGAGTGGCCCCGGCGAAGTTATTTTCTCTCCCTGTGTGTGCTATGTAGCTCTGGGGCTACATTCACGCGCTGAGAAAGTCGGCAAACTTCCGGAAAGGCTCGATTGGCCGACGACGCCCCAACTTTTTTCGTTGATTCGTGAGCGAAAGAGAGAAGGAGAGTACGATGACGTCAGAGGAACAGCTGAGTTCGCTGCACATCACGGTGCACGCTTGACTGAATAATTTGATTTCGCGGCGGTGGATCTCTGTTGTGCGATTGGAAAAGGGGAAATATATAAGGTTCTGTAGGGTTTGTATACAGGAGAGTTTGAATACCTCAGAGATGGATTACATCGTTACTTTGTACCCAACTAAAATTTTGCTTTGTTCATTATATTCGAGGAATGTTATAAAAAGAATTCTTATATTAATTTAAATTAAAGTAACTTTTTGCAATGTTGCAATTTATTCTAAATACTATGTAGATTTGTGGAAACCTCGCTCATTCGCGCCACTCCCGCTACGCGGCAACCCAACTTCTGCTCCTCGCAAGTGCCCCCGCGTAAAAAAGTTAAGATCGGAAAGTGATCTTAAAGTGACATGTCTCAAAAATGGCACTATTTAAGACATTTTAAGACATGAAATCTTTAAAAAGATTGAAGCACATTTATGATTGGTTTGATACCAATTATTTTTACCAATTTAAGTGCAATTTGAGATTCAATTTTTGAAAAAATTCGTGACGATTTTGAGATGGATTTGAGACAATATGATGTGATTAAATTGAGCCGAATTTGAGATAAAATTGTTCTCATTTTTTCAGACGATTTCAAGACAATTTTAAGAAGTCACTCAAATTCAGATGATTTTAAGACGCATTTTCGAGAATATTTAAGACGCTTTTATGATTGTCTTAAGGCAAAATCAGTATGTTTTTAAACAGAATTCGGGATAAAAAGGAATAAATATTTATTATATTGTTTCAACGAAAATACAAAAGAAATCATTTGTCAACACAATTTTAAAATGAAGCATATTTTATTTCATTTTCATATATTATGATTTTGACATATATAATAATATATAAAAATACAGACGAAGATTTGAACCAAATACATCATCTTGAAAATCAAGCCGGTTCAAGTTGAATATCAAGGTTTTAGCAGTCTGCAATATCTGTATTAATAAAAATTCAAAATAATGTAATAAAAAATACAAATAAACGTTTTAGTAAATTGTTTTCAAGATTTTGTGACGTAAAATAGATTATACACAATTCTACACAAAAATTTCCTATACTCATTTTTTATTCAATATTGTGCACAATGCGTATATTATTGTTATAAGCTTATTGTGTAAAGTTTTCAAGTGTACAATATTTAATAATTAATGGATACAGCGCATTTTGTTTAGAGTATTTTAGTGCAGAAAAAAGTACAAAAAATTTGTAGAATCTATTAGGTTTCGAAATTATTAGATTTATAAGTTAATATAACTACTGAGGTATTGAAGGCTAAAACCTTGATATTCAACTTGAACCGGCTTGATTTTCAAGATGATGTATTTGGTTCAAATCTTCGTCTGTATTTTTATATATTATTATATATGTCAAAATCATAATATATGAAAATGAAATAAAATATGCTTCATTTTAAAATTGTGTTGACAAATGATTTGTTTTGTATTTTCGTTGAAACAATATAATAAATATTTATTCCTTTTTATCCCGAATTCTGTTTAAAAACATACTGATTTTGCCTTAAGACAATCATAAAAGCGTCTTAAATATTCTCGAAAATGCGTCTTAAAATCATCTGAATTTGAGTGACTTCTTAAAATTGTCTTGAAATCGTCTGAGAAAAAGAGAACAATTTTATCTCAAATTCGGCTCAATTTAATCACATCATATTGTCTCAAATCCATCTCAAAATCGTCACGAATTTTTTCAAAAATTGAATCTCAAATTGCACTTAAATTGGTAAAAATAATTGGTATCAAACCAATCTTAAATGTGCTTCAATCTTTTTAAAGATTTCATGTCTTAAAATGTCTTAAATAGTGCCATTTTTGAGACATGTCACTTTAAGATCACTTTCCGATCTTAACTTTTTTACGCGGGCCGGCATGACCCCTCTCGAGTGTGCATCGTGCGGTTTCTCACGCGCCATTCATTTTCTGTAATAAGTTTTTAATTTAATTTTGTTTCAAAGTTAATAATAGTACTGAATATTTATCCAAATACCTTGACTAATAAGTATATGAATATATATTTTCTTAATAAATTAGTTGATCAATATAGAAATATATTATAATAATTATTCATAAACCATATTCTTGACTTGCATCTCTCATATTTTAATACTGTTATAGAAAATATAATAAACATTTTTATTCATTTAATTATATCAATTCTAAATTAATGTACACTCGACGACAAATTCTTCTGATTAAATGCATTAGAATTTTTTTGAAATCCTCCAATGAACTGCACTGAAAAAAATGTATTACTCGAGTATCCAGATTCTGGTTGATTGAACTAAACTGCGTATTGCCGCTGCAATAGTACTTTGTTAATGTTCTCACAGCAATATTATTTTGCTGTAAAAACTATACAATATCACAGACATCTATAATATAGCTACGGCAGCAATATGTATGGTTACTCGAGCAATACCAGTATAGTTATCATATACATATAAAAGTATTGATGTGAGACCCATTACTTTTACTCAGTATGGTTATATTAGCGAATACGTGCTTCATTCCAATGAACTCGCAGCATTTCAAAAAAATGTTAACGCATTCGATTAGAAGAGTTTATTAATGCGTGACCATACAATGGACCCTCGTTATATTACCCAGCGATATATGAAAAAGATAATTTAATATTTAATGAAAAATGTTTATTTTCAAACAACTTGCAATTAATACATAACCTACTAGCTGTTAAATGTGTGTTGCAAGTAAAAGTAAACAAATGATTTTTTTATTCTCTATTTATATAGAATATTACAAGTGCATCTTTTTATATCACCGGCAATACTACGAGTATCTACTATAGTAATTAATACGTAGCGTAAAATGTTAAATATGATATACGTACTATAAATATTTTATTTCGACAATTTCAAACTCTTAACTTGACTCTTAACATTGTTATTACACTGAACTATGGTGATTCTTAAGGATATAGACCGGTCAAAAACCTAACTTTAGTAGTTTAATTTCTAGTTCAGCCAAATTTTACAGTGTTATGTAATAATATGTAAAAATAGAATATACTATTATTCTTAAGTATTAAATATTAAGTATGAAAAATAGTAATATTATCACATTTATTCTAATAGTTTAATCTAGTCACAAGTTAAAAGCTTTAAACATAAATTAGAGTACACATTTTGTGCACTAATGTTTCGGAAAATATGTGGGACTCATGTTTTTTATTAGCGCACTTCCTTTTAACACGAATACTTCTTATTATTGATTCTAACACGCTTAATCTTCCATTACCTAGTGGCAGCTATAAATGTCCTTGTCTAATCGCATCAACTGCTTTTATTAAATTTCCTTTTCGGTAGGTAGATTTCTTCGTAACTTTCTCTACACGATTTCTACACGATAATTAGGATACTTCTGTTTTGAAAATCATGTTGTAAATAAACACTCCGAAGGAAGTTGAAGAAATAGAGGTTAGGAACGAGGTTATATATCCAGCTTGCTTGGATTCCACGGAATAGAAGTTGTGATTCGCATATGTAAAGAACGCGCGTGTAAATTACATAATTATTCAAGTAAGTCTATATATATAAAAAATACCTTTCTAAAAAGTAAAATCTTGGCAAGTATAAGTTTCATTATTACCCACAATATAAATTAAAAGAAATATGTTATTACTAAAATAAGACTTTCAATTATGAATTTCATGAATACGCTACAATTAAAATAGTAAATTTAAACTAATATTCTATTTAAAAAATAATATAGTTTAAAATATTTCCATTTCTTACTAATTCTGATAATCTTAAATGAACGCTAAAGAAATTAATGAAATCGATTAATAAATTGGCAAGTATTGTATTTTTATTTTTAAATCATTTTCCTTATTTTATTAATTAGTATGAAGTATCTATAAAAAATACCTTTCCAAAAAGTAAAATCTTGGCAAGTATAAGTTTCATTATTACTCGCAATATAAATTAATAGAAGTATGTTATTACCAAAATAAGTCGATCAATTATGAATTTTATTTATAAACTCGAATTAAAATAGTAAAATTAAACTAATATTATATTTAAAAAATAATATAGTTTAAAATATTTCCATTTTTTACTAATTCTTATAATCTCAAATGAACGCTAAAGAAATTAATCAAATCGATTACTATATTGGCAAGTATTGTATTTTTATTTGTAAATCAATGTCATTTTTTTATGAATTACGAGGGTAGTTCAATAAGTCTTTAGAATAAAGTATAAAAACAATTTTTTTTGGGTAAATTTTTTTTTATTTTTCAACATAATCTCCTTGGAGCTCTATACACTTGGTCAATCGCTTTTTAAGTTTTTTTAATCCTTCAGAAAAGTGCGTTTTCGGAAGTTCCTCAAAATAAGCACTTACAGAGGCAATGACGTCTTCGTTGTCCGTAAATCTCTGTCCACCGAGCCATTTTTTCAAGTTTGGAAATAAGAAAAAGTCACTGGGGGCTAAATCTGGTGAATACGGTGGGTGTTCGACCAATTCGAATTTTAGTTCTTCAATTTTAGCCATTGAAACGAAGCATGTGTGAACTCGGGCGTTGTCGTGATGAAAGAGAATTTTTTTCTCGCCAAATGTGGTCGTTTTTTTTTAATTTCTTCTTTCAGCTGCTCTAATAATGATGCATAATACTCGCCAGTAATTGTTTTACCCTTTTCCAAGTAGTCAATAAGTATAATTCCACGTGCATCCCAAAAAACTGTAGCCATAACCTTACCAGCTGACTTTACGGTCTTTGCCTTCTTTGGAGCTGGTTCGCCTGTGGAAATCCACTGTTTGGATTGTTCCTTTGTCTCAGAAGTGTAGTGGAGTATCCATGTTTCATCCACAGTCACAAATCGACGAAAAAATTCCTCAGGATTCCGACTTATGCGCGCCAAAAGAGCCTCAGAGGCGACCACTCTATTGCGTTTATTCTCAGCTGAGAGCAAACGCGGCACCCATCTTGCCGATAGCTTTTTCATGCCTAATTTTTCATGTAGAATTGAAACAACTGCACCTATAGATATCCTTGTGGCCTCAGCTAACTCACGCACTTTTAATCTTCCATCCTTCAACATCATATCGTGGATTTTATTGATGATTTCGGGAGTAGTTGCTTCTACGGGCCTTCCTGAACGTGGTTCGTCACTTATTGATGTACGACCACGCTTAAATTCATTTACCCAGTTATAAACCGTTGCTAAGGCAGGGGCAGATGTGCCATGAACTGAGTCCAATTCATTTTTTATCTCATATGGAGTTAAACCCTTTAAATGAAAATGTTTAATTACCGCTCTGAATTCGTTTTTTTCCATTTTTCTTAACAAGCAATTTTTTTTTTCAATTGGTTATAAAAACACGTAAACTCAGAAGATGTGGACTGTGACTGCACCATATATCTAGTCGGGAGTGGTGCTGACTGAAAACAGATGATTTGGAGCGATTTGCGCGCCATCTGTTGGTCATTCTAAAGACTTATTGAACTACCCTCGTAGTATGAAGTATACAAATTAATACCTTTCAAATTTAATATTGTAAGACATTAAATTTAACATAAATACATGTTGATAAGAAATAGGTAAAAAAATCTAACCTCAAACACTGATCTATAATACTCTCGCTACATTACACTTGCGTTACATGTAGTGCGCATATGGCAATTAATTTCTATTATAGATAAGCTAACTGAAACTTTTTGAACTCAAGCCAATATAATATTACGGACAAACAGTTTATACCTTATCTAGGGCTTTGACTTGCTGCCGTCGTTAATTGCTACGAACCTTAGGTAACTCGGGCACTGTTCGACGACGGGTCCGTCAAGTATGTTCATAGTTATATGTCGAAATTAAAGAGACCGTCAATGCACTATATTTTATATTGAACTACAGTTAAACCTGGAACATTGCTTGAGTTTGGGAAAAATAACCTCGAACAGTGTCCGACGAAACGACTCGTTATTGTTCTGAGTATACGCACCCAAGCAGCGTGACAGAAGGTTGTCGGAGCTGAGTTCATTATAAATGGGTTTTATTGCTTTAAAAACATCCTCATGCATTGGACTCTTGTGCTCGTACGTTGCAAGTGTACCAAGCGCTGTACTGCGCTGCCAAGAACACCAAGAGTCTACTCCGACGGGACACTTCTCGTGCTGTGTATTCTCCTTCGTCGACATTTTATGAAGTAACGTTGCCCAAATTTCATTCCGCATTTTTTCGACTGAATCGTAGTTTCTCCTAATAGCAAGTCCGTAATAAATAGAAAGTTCATCAATTAACTTTCCGGTCAACTTTCCTCGACCGCCAAGACCTTTCGTTGTTTTTTTCAAATTGCGCAGATGCGTTCCCATGCGCTTCTGAACGTGTCCGACACATTCTTTTTTTTCGACGATGAAATCTTTATAAGGTTATGAAGTTTTTCTGAGCGTTTGAACATTTCTATAACTGCGTCGATCTCCATTTTCCCGGAACTACCTTCATGGTTGGCATCACAGTTCTGTTTGTGTGAAGGGTATACCTCTTCGTATTCAGCAGTACCTTTTTTTTGCCAATATTCACACATTTTACAGTACTTAGATTTTACACACACATCCAATACCTTGCCAGTGTACCAACCAATCAAAGTCACCAATCCGAACAAAGACGTAAACCCTCTCTTTCGCCAAGATCCATCGCCTGACACAGTGAGACCTTCTTTTTCACCTCGTTCGATAGAAATTTCTTTTTCTTTAATCGCTGATTTTTTCATAGATATAATTCGAACAGATGAAGTAGCAGTGGCGATATTAGATATGATCTTACTGTAAGTTGTTTGAAAAACAGGCTTTGCAAGATCCATCATAGAGCAGAACTTTTTTATACCGTTGATGCCTATGCCTATGATGCGCATAGCTAAAATAATACGGCAGTTGATCTCATAAACACGGCCATTTATTACAGGACAGCTGTTAATATCAGCATCACCACAGTTCGAATAAGACACAATAATTTTGAAGCCTAGTCCACGCTTGTTCGACTCTAAAAACCGCACGTCACCATTACATTTTTTGCATACTACTAATTCAGAAAGAGCAGTAAATACAACGAAAAAATTGATGATACAGTAGCCGAAATTATTATCAACATCGCGGTCACGGTCTAAATCAGTAGTTTTCAATTTCTTAGCCGAGGTACTAACGTGCATAATTCACAGTTAAAAAGTAAAGCAAAACTCAAAATAACAACGTAAACAACGAGAACGGCTGATCGACTAAACACAGGGCAAGTGTGAGTAAACACGTGCTGTAAAGACGCTGTAACCGTCGTAATGTCATGTAGCGACCTCTATAATTCAAATTAAAAACAAGATATCGATCGTAGGTAACTTCTACTAATTTCCAAAGCCGCGAAATTCAAAAAAGCGAGCATCGCTAAAATAAGCGAAAATTGTGATTTTGGAACATCAAAGCTGTTTGGAAAAAATTGATTTAAAAAAATTTTGAGTTTAAATCGGTACTTGGGCGTTGTAGATTTTGATTCTAGGATTGTTTTGGCACGATTTAAGCCAATAAAAACAAATGGAAAAAAATAAAAAAATTTTGGGGATATAACCCCTTAAAAAAGGTTGCCCTACCTGAAAGCGCAATGCAACAACCTCTTAGCCTTACTTTCGGGAGCATCATATAAATAACATTGTGACTGCTATTACCCCAATTCTGCTTAGTAATTTAAATTGAAATGACAAAAAAGCAATAGGTTTATACTCTTTTTTCTTCACTACTTGGTATTCTTAGATTTTTCAAATTAATAAAATTGTAGAAAATAACTGTATAAAGTAACAAATAATATGCATAAAATCTTATTTTATATACTCGATTTCTGATAAGAAATGTAGGCCTAAACTTTGATTGTGTATAATTTCTTAATAAAACTGAAAAGAAGGTTGTTTGGACATTAGATTAATTGCATTTTATGTTACGTTTGATATACTATTCGAAATATTACCTAAAAATGTTTAGATTAATGAAACTAAGGGTGACCGAATTAGCCAGTGACCGGCATTACCCCGTTCTCTCCTATTTAAAATATCAAAACAGAATCTATTTAAAATATCAAAACAGAATCTATTTAAAATATCAAAACAGAATCTATATAAAAAGAAGATCAGAATATTTGCAGATAACTTGTGCAGGGAAATTAGAGAATATAAAAATAATAAAAAGTATCCATGAGAATGAATCTAATAAAAACTGCATGTTAATAAGTTAATCATAGACCTGTAGAGATGTGTCTTATGGCTGAATGCTTGACAATTTCACATCCATTTAATTTGTAAAAGAATTTTTACTTTAAATATTATATTATTCATGGATCATTATAATAAATCGATAAAATTTGTCATTGTTAGTGTTGTAGTATTATTCAGTAAATGATCATTATGTATTTATTTTTTAAAAGTTTTTTATTTAATTAATTATCAGCTGAGATTAAAAACAAATACTAAACCATAAAATAACAGTATGCTATAATAAGACTACGGAGAATTTTACATAGATATGATGAAATCTAATAAAAAATGCACTTTTCTAGGTCAAAAAATCGCAAAAGATAATTTTAATACTGGGATTTCCAAACCTTTTGTATCTTCTATGGGCCAAATTATAAAGAAAAATGTGTTTGAACAATGAGAATTAGCTATGTGACTATGTTTTTCTAGTAAATTAGGTGTTTTTTATATCTAAAAAGAAAGGGTTTTCTTGTGCAGTAAATAACTGTGCACACAAAGAAAGAAATTTTTTTTTTAAAAGTATATCAAAGTAGAAGATATGTTTCAACGTTAAAGATCTAAATACGTTCTTTTCGATTCACTCTATTTATTAGACAAATTTTCAATATTTTTTCCAGGAAATCTATTATATAAGTAGTATTTGAAGTCGATTGAGATAATGATTCATTGTGTAGACTATAAGTGCGATAAATTCATAGTGTACCATTTTTCATTAATGTCAGTTGTTCTAATTTATTAAGCCTTTTACAACTTCTACGAATTATATTATGACCTATGGGTAATTAGCCATCCATATATACTCTACTCTAATCCCCAACAACCACTAATGGGTTAACTCAACGCAGCGTTTCGTTAGAGCTTAAACGCTATACTGCGCATGCGCTGAGACCGATTTTCGTACCTAACGACAGTATTAACCCAGCGTTACAACCTTGCAGAATAAGACATCTGGATTTCACGGAGCCTGCAATCCGAATTGCATCTACAATGTGGAACAACAACGACGTATCGCTGAAAGAACATGTCGCGAAGTCGGTTCGTCGCTTACTTGACCTCAACAAGAACAACGACGAGAGGCAGAGTCCTCTACACCTAGCCATTCGGCTCTACGACCGGGCACAGGAGCGCTACAGCGCGTGCCTGGAGCTCCTGAAGAAACCCGGGATGCGGCTCGATGATCGTGACCGGACTACCAGGACGCCTTTGCTCCTGGCGCTGGAGGCGCGTCGCGACCCACGACTCGCCGAGTTGTTGGTCCTACGAGGCGCGAATCTTCATCTGCGGGACCTCCAGCATGACCGCTCGCCACTCGACCTGGCGATCAGGTTCGGCTTTCCGGACCTCGCGAAGCGGTTCCTCGAGGCCGGGGCCAAAGCCGACGTACACGCGCTCGTGACAGCCATTGAACGCCGGAGCCAGTCAATGATCGAGCTCTTGGTGCGGTACGGAGCCAACTGCCGGGACGTGACGGCCCTGACGTTTGCCGCCTCGGTTAAGGACGCAAACCCGATAAAACTTTTGTTGCAGGCTGGAGGAATCACTGACGTCGACAGCGTGCTCTGCGAGTATGACGCCGCGGGGAAAGAATCGCTGCTCGAGTGCGCCATCGCTTGCGAGAATCCTCCCGTGGTTCGCTACCTCCTCGAGTGTGGGGCGGCGTCAAGCGTGAACTTGCACAAGGTCACAGGTCGAGTGCCGCTGACGAGCGCGATCAGGATCTGGAAGCGAGACGGCGATTCGACATTTGCGACAATCTTGCTGAAGCGCATTGCTCTACTGTCCGAGCGTGGCTTGCATGTTCACAAGAAGAACTACAAGGTTCTTAACAAGCACGCGGACATGGTTGAGATATATAAGGTATGTTGTTCGACGCTCCGGAGCATGAAGTTAACTAAAGTTTGCGACGTGTCTAGCGTAACTTTTTTCGATGTGTTGACTATGGGACGCGATACGCTGGTGCGCCGTTTACGCTGCAAGGCGGTCAGGAACGCGCTAATGTCGAGCGATAAGTACCGAAGCCGATTTCCCATTTATGGGGATGAAGTAGAAGTAAACTACCGTAGAGCGGCGCGAAGTATGAGAATACTCGAGGAGTATCAGCAGCTCTTGCACGAGCGCGTTTTTGCTTCGGTACTACCCTATGAGGTGACCGTACAAATAAGCAGGAAGTTTTCCTATAACGAGCTTAAAAATAATTTGGATAATTTTTATTTAGAGAATATCAGTTGAAAATTGTTGTATTTTTAATGTTTACTTTTAATCATACAGTTCAAATATTTGCATATTTCAATTTTAATCCAAAGTCGCACATGCGCAGAAAGTTACGCACTTGTGACTAACAGCAAACTTTACACTTACGCGCATGAACAAAAGTTAAACCTGACAAAATGGGTCATTGAATTATTTCCTACATGTTTCCGCAATTTTTGAGAAGCGGGGAAAAAAGTAATTTTCTCGAGAGCAGAAAAGTATTAAGACTCAAATATGTTACTGAATATTCTTCTCCATATTGCTAATTATCTCAATTTTTTTCAATAAATTTGCGTGATAATATAAATGTATAGATAGATGTATAGATCTATACCAATAACCTAATCCATTATTATTTTCTATGAAACGTAAACTTTCTTTTATGTGCGTAAGAATTATGTGAATTTTTAGTGTTTCAGAAAGTTTATCAATGCTTTTACAAAGCTTTATCTAATTCATTGATATAAGCATGAAGTGAGAGACCAACTTTTCCTGAGGTAAAACAGCAATCAACAATTTAATTCATTGCTTTATAAGCAGTAACATAGGGTATAATTTTGAAAACACCTACCTTTTCATATATTTCTGGATCTGTTAATTTGTCAGTTCTTTCAATAACATTCTACACGCATTCACTTCAAATGCATCTCCATGGTTTTCGAAATAAGATTTAGCTTTTTAGTTCACAATAAAGCTTTTTCTTTACCTACAAGAGGAACTAATCCTCTCCAAAATAAATGATTAATAAACCCTGTAAAACACGTAACTCAGGTATAATACATTTTTGTGAAACATAAATATCATCATCTTCAGAAAGAAGAGAAAGATTGATTGTACTATGACACTCTTTACTGTACTTTTTATTTTTACCTGCAAGACAATATTTTTGATAATCAGCTCGTAAATGTCCATACGTTTTTAATTACATACAATTATTTATTTTTGAAGTATTGATTGAACTTGTTGATGCGATATCATCGCTACTGTCTTCAGAAATTGAATCACCTCTTAAAGTACTTAAAGAAACAAAACCATACGGACAGGGAAACATAGAGGTAGCAGTTTGCTGTCCATTAATAATCCGTAAGAGCTTAAAATCGGCAACGAATTTGAATGAAATATTATTCAGTTTTGTTCAATCAACTAAAAGTTTAAAATTTTCATAAGTTTCTTTTATTTGTACTTCTTGAGCATCGGCATATACGACAGGCCGTTGTGGTTTATTTGATGTGCTTTCGCAGTCAAATTCACACAAACCTACTTTATAAATGTCTTTCAATACTTTTGATATATGCGACATATGCTGATAGTAATTTTTAGGGATAGATTTTCTACCTACATTACATCTTAAAAAATTTGTAAGTTTTCTCATCTGATTATGTGATGCTCCTAGTTTAACTCGGAAATTTAAGATTTTCTTCACTGTATGATAATGGTTTTTTATGTCATCATGAACAATAAGTTTTCTTTTTAGACCACCCGTCGCTAAAGTTAAACTTACACTTTTTTCATTTGTATCCACAGCGGAATAACATTTATTTTTTATTATAGAGTCGGAGATCTGTTCTTGATCTTTGTCAGGAAGCTGTTCAACTAGTTTTAATACACCTTCTATAGGACTCTTACAATCATGACGTATACTTTTGCCAATTTGTTGGAAACATTTACCACAGAGTCGAAAAATATCTGGATTATTTTTATTTTCTTCTGATATTGGAACTTGATTACTTTGTACAATTTTGTTAAATTGACCTGAAACATCTATGTTAGTTTGCAAAACTCTTTCCTTCACCTTTCTTTACCTTCACGTGCCCAAAAGAAGTTGCTGTAGAACGTATAAAACAATTACAGGTGCCTTTTATCGATCGCGTCTCTTTCTGAAGCACTATATCATTATAATTATGCATAATTGGTAATTGCCTATTAAAAATCTTTTTTTCAAAATCAAGAAGTGTTAGGTAGCATGATCTACTTATTCTCGAAGGATATTTTTCATTATTGAGATCAAAATCCTCTGACAACCATTTTTTTATAAGAGTTGCAATTTTTCATTTACGAGAAACTTTTCTGCTTTAATTTTACCAAAGACAATTTTCCTACCACATGGAGCGCATATCTTTTTTCTATTCTCATCATGAGAACATTTTCCTCCGTGATTCATTTTGGAATCAGAATAATTATAAAATTACAATTAGATGAGTAAACAGTTGTATGGCAATCATAATTAATAGAAAGTCGCAGGCAGGGTCGTCGTCATCGCCGAGCAGCAATTCCGCAATCTAAGAAGATCGCGGCAGTAACTGTAGCACCAACTAAACTAGACTTATATATTTTATAACTCAACTTCTGCTGCGAGATCGAAAATTTAGGGTCGCTGCCACCTATCGGTGGATTTATAAAGTAAATAGTAACGCGTAAAAAACTAGACGGCTACTGCTCGATAGTCGGTGTTTGGGCCGCGATTGCTGGATAACTGGAGCAGTACATTTGCTGTAACTTTACAAATTACTTTATTATACTGTGATAAAGTACTTTTAAAAGTTATGGAAAATGTATACCCTCAGTTTTCGAAATACTGCGAGTAGAACGCGCTGAAGCCTACCTTCCTGCTGGCGAAACCAACATATATATATAATAATTTTTAATCACTATTTATTTTACATTTAAAATTTTTTGCCTTTGTTTAGTTAATTGAAAAAGTGGTAAAATTAAGAAAGAGATATTATTCATAGAGCATTCATTCGAAATGTCTAAAACAAGTTTTGAACTATAGGTCGTTACCCTCTTAACTTGAAATAGTGAAAATTCACTGTTTCGCAGTGAAAACTCAGCCACTACATGAATTAGTTGCTGAGTTCTCACTGCGAAACAGTGAGATTTCACTGCTTTACAGTGAAATTTCCGAGGTTTCACTATTTCAAATTAAGAGAGTATGTGAAAATCTAAAATTGCACATAGCTCGCGAAAGGGAGCAGCTAGGATTTAAATTCAACTGATATTTAATGTCTAAACGATATAGAAACTTTCTGCTTTAGCAGATCTTGGATCCATTTTAGTCAAACTTTTTCAGTCTTCAAACACACCGCGGGTTACACATACACGTTATAGAGATAGTAGAGAGCTACCGTTCTCGAGAGTTTCAGATCAAATGCTGTGGATATACTCCAGTATTCGCTATTGAATAAAAATCGATTTTTTTTACAAAAAGATTTCTTTCCATTCGAAAGAAAAAGATAAAGCCTTAAAAATTTTACAAAATATTCTTATCTATATTCCTAAAACCAAAAAAATATTAGCCTCGAAACATTAATTTTCACCGTGCATATTCAGAGTAATGTTGATCCATATCCATACATAGTTAGCTAAGTAAAATTGACGGCGAATATAATAATGTTAAATTGATAATAAATAAATATGCAGTGCTAAAGTGATGCAATATATTAACTACAACGTTATGAAAGAAAGAGAACCAAATGAAATCGGCTACGCGTAAAGGTTGAGCATGTGTTCTTAGTCTCAAGTGCATTTCCCGACAGAAGGTCGTAAAAAAAGGGCCAACGTTGACACTCTCGACAACAACAAGGCAGTGCAGTTTAGACTTTCGTATGGTTTACATCGTGTGGCTATTAGCATCGGCTTTTTAGCGTAAATGCATCAGAGGAATATATCGGCTAGGCATTTGAATAAATATAATTTCGAAAGTTTAAATTGTGATTGAATTATTAATTTCTCCTCTCGTGAATCCTGCTTTGTGCCGTAACGTTTGGTGCCAGAAACCCGGGAAATTATCATCGTCGATCACGGAGGAGACATTTATTTGTATCGGTCGTTAATTCAAAGTGATTTTAGTTAAAAGTGTTTTTTATTATCGTGCATACGTTGCATGAGACTGTGCAACGGTGGTTGCTGTATCTTATGACGATGCAAGTACGTGTACTTGAAAGCTGACTGGTCCCCGGAGCGCATCTATATTGATGTTCAACTGGATAAAGCGCAAATAACAAAGCGCTTGGCTAAGTACATTCGTATCATTAAATAAAATGGTTACATGTTATTTTATATTTTTTTAGTTAGTTACACTGTGCAATGGTACGGTTTTGTTTGTTTGGTTTTATATTTATTCTGTGTCTTTATGAAATGAGTAATGATATTTAGTCTAATTGTTCATTTATAGTGATATTCAAATGTTCATAATCTTTTCTTATACAGAATTGTTGAGATTGTTAAAAGATTATACGAAAATAACTGAATTTAGAAATTGCGTGTGCAATTTACTAACGATTAAACTTCATTTAAAATATTTTGAGCACGTATAATTAAAGTTGTTAATTAAAGTTTAATTTTAATACATAAATCTGTTATTGTTATCAGGAATAAGGCAGAAACTGTGAGTATTCACTTAAACATTTGTTGACACGATTCTTTAGATAAAACAGTTTGTCGGTTTTGTTCGTAAATTTAAATATGTAAATGAAGTCTAAAAGTGCTTATTTAGAACTAAACATTCAAAATTAATTAACGTGATATGCATTATTAGTTGTATTTGTTAGATTATAAAAACAGTGTTCCATTGTATTTTCCTTTCTTAAAATTGAACAAGCACTAAAGTAAAAATAATGTGTTGAAATTCGTGTGACGGCACAATGGTATACACTGTAGTACAGTATTGTACATCTGGCACCAACGTTGCTGTAGAAAGTTGCGTGCGGAGCAGAATGTATCGTGTTTACGATCATTGGGACCGCAGCATGTATCGGGCTTCAGCTATACGTCATAGGTACTTGTGATGAACTGAGTCAAGGGTTTAGTTTTTATGAGCAATGCTATTGAGTTTTCTTTGAAATGTAAAATATGAATGCAGAGACTGCCAAGCTTTTTCAGAGTATTTAAATGTTTATCGTAACATAATATTATTTGGAGATCGCGACGTGTTATTTCTACTTGAGCCTACACTGTGATCTTAGAAATTAATTTGGTGTTTTATGCAAAATTGTAATTTTCGTATTTTATTTAATGTAGAGAGGTTTTTACAATTGAACAATGGAGAATTATATACTGCACGTCGAGGTAACAGAGTCTTCAGCGATTAACGAGCTGAGAGCATGCGCGAGATCACGCGGGAAAACGTGCTGTGCTAATCAGCAGCAGAGGATCCGCGATTTCGTGACGACGACGGCAATGCGGAAGCGCGATCTATGTCCAACAGCATCAACGTTAGCACGAAGGGGCGTGCTCCACTGTTCAACAGCAATATCGGCAACGCAAAGCTTTCCAGCAGCGACGGTGGCACCGTCGCCTTCAACAACGAATTGGCAGGACGATTGTCGCGATCTACAACCTCGACCGCGTAACTGCACGCACGTTATCCTCTCCATCGACGGCGACGCGAGGACTCGAGCTGAGTGCTCCGATAACGGCAGCGACGGCGCCAGCGGCCAGAGAGCGCGTCGTGATTTGGGGCCGCTAAGCAGTCCTTCGGGTCGCACCGTGGTTCGGGGCCTTTGAGCAGCCCTCCAGGACATTGTCAGCTGCGCAAGGATCCGCGCCGTCTCACACAACAACGGTAGCACGTAGACGTGGCCCGTCTTCTACAGCGACGGCAGCGCATAGACGCGCCGTCTCCAACAGCGACGGCAGCGCATCGATGGGCGCCGCCTCCCACAGCAACGGCAGCGCGTAAACCCGCGCTGGTCTCCTACAGCGACGGTAGCACGTAGACGTGCCCCGTCTTCCACCGCAGCAGCAGCGCCCGACACGCGTGTGCTCCAGGATCGCGCGCCGCCTTCTGCAGTAGCAGCCGCCGACCGGCGACGCGGCCGGGTGTGGACTCCAGGTCGAGTGCGCGAGGTCGCGCCTACACCAGCAGCGGCAGCGCCAGAGCGCGCACCGCCTTTTAGAGCAACAGCACTTTACGCACTAAGTAGTGCTTGTAATATAAAAATATACTTGCTGTTCCTGGCGTAGGTTTTCTCACAGAGTTTTCCCTACGCCACAGACATTAGTCTGAGTAAATGCAGGAACAGTAAAAATATTTCAGATAGTTTTAATTCCTGTGACGTGTCAGATAGGAAATTCAAATACTTTACATTAAATGTACAATAAACAGTTTCGTTAAAGATTTTAGGAACCTTTGATAATAAACTGATTACTTAATTAACTGAAACTGAATAATTCGAAAATAGTTAATGTTTAAAACATCAGATAGCTTCTAAAAGATATTTGTATTAGAGACAAATAGTGTACTTGTATAATTTCGTAATCAGAACTGAATGTATAATTGCACTGAATTTATTTAAGTTGATTCGTATTAAAAAAGAGAAAGGTTTTTGATAAAGAGCGAATATTTTGAAATTGAAAGAATTAATTAGAAAAATGGAATGCAAAAGTTGAGTGTAAGCTAAAATGACTATAAGCTAAAATCAGAGTGTAAGCTAAAATCAAAATAATTAAAGTTGTTAATCAACTTGCGTATCACTATCAGCAAAAACGAGTTATAATTTAAAAATAGGATTGTAGCGCATAGTTAAAATGAATTTGTGCGTAAATTATAAAATATATGATTGCTTATTAATTTTTTATCTTTGTAGAATTTAATTCATGTATAAAAACGAATTTATTGACGTATATTTAGATAACGGTTAAAAATAGCTATTTAAAAACTGGAGTCAGTTTGATTATGTAATGTATAGGTACGTGCCATATGTGATGCAATGTATTAACTACAGCGTTATGAAAGAAAGAGAACCAAATGAAATCGGCTACGCGTATAGGTTGAACATGTGTTCATAGTCTCAAATGCATTTCCCGAAAGAAGGTCGTACAAAAAGGGCCATCGTTGGCGCTCTCAACAACAATAAGGCAGTGCAGTTTAGACTCTCGTATGGTTCACATTGTGTGACTATTAGGGAAAGCATCGGCTTTTTAGCGAAATGCGTCACAGGATATATCGGCTAGGCATTTGAATAAATATAATTTTGAAAATTTAAACTTTGATTGAATTATTAATTTCTCCTCTCATGAATCCTGCTTTGTGCCGGAACACAAGTTATCGTATGACATAAAAAATCGATTCTTTTTTACAAAATGATTCTTTTCTCCGAAAATAAAAGTATTAATACTCGTATTCACTGAATATTCCTCTTGATGTTACTAATAACCAGAAATTTTTTCAATAAATTTCCATGATATATTTTCGAGATATAATTCGAAATATAACCGTGTAAGCAAAATGACGTTTTCATGTATAAATTAAGGAGGGAAATTACTTTATTAAAAATTTCCTTATCAAGATAGGTAATTATATGCTCTTTTAAATGCATTATCACTGAACCGATAATATTTTACTAAGGGATTAAAAAACCCTAAAACTAAAACTAAAACTAAAAAATCGCAAAACCGTTAAAAAACAAAAACGCATCGGAATACAAAAAAATTATTCTTCCACCGCCTTCCTTTAGGAAAAATAAAAAAAATGAGCCTTGAAACATTAATTTTTACCGTGGATTACACGCGATATATAGAAGTATATCCACACACACACACGCACACACACACACACGCATGCACACACCCATACACGCACACACACATGCACACACAATATCCATACATACACACACACATATCCACAGAAACATTTTCTAAAAATAGTGTATTTTGATTGCCTATGGTCCGAAACATGTTTCTAACATGTTTTTAAGAAAACTTTTTTTTACTATTACAAAGTTTAGGAATGTAAACGCACACACACACATATATATGGTTAAATATCTGTGAAAAGGATAATTTAATATTTAATAAAAAATGTTAATTGTCAAGCAACTTGCAATTAACATATAACGTACCACCGCCACGGACCCAGTTCCGGATCAGCTAAGAGCAATTCCTGATCAACTCTGATTTCTATAAAAGCCAATTACAGTTAAACTTTTTAGACGTTGAATAAGAAAATCTAAATAGTAGATAGTTATATCTGCAATCTTCAAAAAAGTTTTTGTAGCAACAAGTTTAAAGTAATATTTTTTATAAGAAAATGATCAGGAATTGGGTCCTGATCAGGAACTGGGTCCGTAACGGTAGCTCATATATATGTGTTGAAGGTAGAGGAGAACGGGGTATTGCCGGTCACCTAAGCAAAAGTGCTTGTTATTTCTACTTTCAAATTGTTTTTTATTAATCATAAATAATTATTATGATAGTTCAAACTATTGATTTTAAAGATTTCTTATTGGTTTGATATAAAAATGTAAGATATCGAAGTTATAAGATGAAATAAAAAGAAGCATTTTGACTGGATTTACTCCACATCAAAGGGTAATACTGGTCAGCCTTGGTACAATTCCGGTCACTATTAAAAAGTTACTTTTATAGGTAAAACATTTCCTTAAATCAATTATATGAACCTTCATATGATCAGTCGCATTATTATTCCCACTTACATAGTGAAATATGTAACACATAACCATTGTTCAATCAAAAACACTTAAGCAAAGTTACCTTACCTGAGAGTGCAGCGGAACATTTTCTTAGCCTCACTTTCGGGAGCGTCATATAAATAACATTGTGACCGGGATTACCCCAATTCTGCTTAGTAATTTAAATTGAAATGACAGAAAAACAATAGGTTTATACTCTTATTTTTCACTTCTTCGTATTCTTAGATTGTTCTAATTAATAAAGTTGCATAAAATAACTGCATAAAGTAACAAATAATATGTATAAAAGCTTACTTTATAGACCAGATTTCTTATAAGAAATGTAGACCTACACTTTAATTGTGTATAATTCCTTAATAATACTGAATAGAAGATTGTTTAAATACTAGATTAATTGCACTTTATGTTGCGTTTGATATACATAATATCGAAATATTACCTAAAAATGTTTAGATTATTAAAATAAGAGTAACCGGAATTAGACAGTGGCCGGCATTACTCCATTCTCCCCTAAACAAATGATTTTTTTATTCTCTATTTATATCGAATATTACAAGTGCCTCTTTTTATATCACCGGCAATACTACGAGTATCTACTATAGTAATTAACACGAAGCGTAAAATGTTAAATATGATATACGTACTATAAATATTTAATTTCGACAATTTCAAACTCTTAACTTGACTCTTGACTTTGATATTACACTGAACTATGGTGTTTCTTAAAGATATAAACCGGTCGAGGACCTAACTTTAGTAGTTTAATTTCTAAATCAGCCAAATTTTGCATTTCTATGTAATAATATGTAAAAATAGAATTCAATACAATGTATAAAACTGCAAATCATGATTTAATTTCATTTTATAGGATAAAAATAGGTAAAAATTAACCTTCTTTAGTGCACGTTTCGCGATGACATTTTTTAATTTATCCCTTCATCAATGTTTTTTTGCAAATATGCACCAAAATAAGAAAATTTGTAGTACAGATTTTTTTATACGTTAAAGTTAATGTTTTACAAATTTTTAAATAATTTATTCTTAAAAAGTCGTTTTTTTTTATGATTTTTACAACTTCTTTAAAGTAAAAAAAATAATTTATTTCCTAATAATAGCTGTAAATAAAAATCAGCAATCAGCAAAAAAAATTGGAGAAAATTCATTGCAAAATTAATCTTTAAATGCACTTTGAAATTTACAAATAATAAAATCAAAAAAAGTTATAAATAATTTTGTTTAAACAAATTATAGTACAAAAAGTGATTGACTGATACATTAATCTCTTAAAATATGACACTGTCAAAGAAATTACGAAAGTTTTTTTGTAATTTTAAATAATTACAAACCAGAAAATTGTTAATTAACCAATGTGTTTATACTTTCATCGATTTTTACAAATCTCGACCGGACTATACCTTTAAGGGACCACTATCACTATTACTACCACTATCGGTACTCCGTGAGTCAAGTGCGTGTTTGGTCGTTTTTGACTTCCATGGTAGGCCAAATCGTGTGCATAAATGGTTGAGTGAGCGAGAAAAATTGTATTCGTTTGCATATATTAGCTCTTAAAATTGCTGAATCAGCATTTGTATTTTTGCATTACATTTATCAAATATTAAATATATATTTTTCAAAGTTTCGTCGAAATCAGAACAGCAGTTTTCATGAATTTTATGAAATTTCCATACGGCTACATGTTAAAAACGTAAATATAAAATTCTTAATATCATTTTTCTGAGTTGGTGTAGCTTTCTAAAAATTTATATAAGTAAGTTTTAGCTTAATACATACTTCAGAGTTTTTTCAGATTTCAGAGTTTTCTGAACACTAATTTGAAACCGATAGTACTCACTTTAGTGTCACTCTTAGGTTGAGAGTCTACTTATCTGTTACTCCCAATCAGAGAGTTTATTTTCATTAATTAACCCTCAAATCGAGTGTAACACTTAAGAAACGCAAGGTATGCATTCTCAAAAAAAAGACACTCAAATTAGCGAATCCTTCGAATCCAAAGTGCCGGACTCTATACCGACTGAGTCATCGCACTTCTTGAAAATCAACAACAGTGGGAGTATGCAACAAAATATTGAGTATTACGATTAAGATTAAGCGTTACTCTCAATATTAAATTTGAACAGTCAACATTTGATTCTGAAAGATTGCGTCTTGCATTCATTAATCAATTCAATATACCTATAAGTATTACTTTCATCACTTCAGAGTAAGCCCTTGAAATTTTGGAGTTGTAACTCTTAATTGTTTAATATCAACAGACAAATTTCGAACATATACATTTAAAATTGAATGCAAACACTCAAATTTGTTAAACGTTAATGTTTGTTAATTAAAAGATGATTATAAACAAAACTCGGTCAATTTATCTAATTTTTAGTTATTATATTACATCCGAATTAGTGGAACACTTGCAGTTGACTTTCAGAGCCATGATTCTATATCAAATATCGCAAATTGCTTATGGCGTCGGCACGTTTCGCAGGATTATAATACAATTGTGAACGTACACACAGTAGTATGTATACTGTATACATGCTTCGGTTTAGGGACCATTCATTACTTACGTAGGTAATTTTTCACCCTTTTTTCACTCCCCCCCCCCCCCTCTAATATAAGAATTCATTATAATTCTCTTTATAATCTTCAATTGAACTTTTAAAATTTTCCACTTTTCAATTGAATGAACTATGGCTCGATGTGTGTATATCTCACAAGGAGAATCTACACTATCCAAGTCATAGATCAAACTCATACTCTAAAGAACGATTCAAAAAATGGAGATGAAATCCGAGTGTCAGGGTTTGTCAGAATAGGGTCTGGTTTCTGAGATTTGGCGTATTACGTTGAAAATTCTTGGTCAATTTGGAAAAATTGATTTCTAACATAATTTAGTCATATTTATATCTCAAAAACCATTAAAACTATCGTTGTTCATTTGTTATGGCTGATTTCAAAGTTGTATGCATAATCTAAGCTTTTTGTCAAAATTGCACAAAAATAAGAAATTAAATGTGAGTTTATTTATGTACAGGATTTTTCGTACTATGTTTACCATAATTATCCATTGTTAATAATTTTAAAACGAAGCATAATTTTGACATCAAGCACGTTTTATATTAAAACTTAATTAAATCTTCTTTTGTTTTCATACATAATGTATTTCACGCAAAATCTCAGCTCGTGATATGCTTCCCTTGAAGAGTTATGGTGGACATAAATTTTGGTTTCATACATATACACACACACGCACACACACGCACGCACGCACGCACGCACACACACATATACATACATTCAGACGTACATATTTTATTATATATATTACATATAATTATGTATTATTTTAATACGCATGTATTATAATTATGTATTATTTTAATACGCATGTATTATAATTATGTATTATTTTAATACGCATGTATTATAATTATGTATTATTTTAATACGCATGTATTATAATTATGTATATAATATTACGTATAATGTAAAGGGCTATGCCCGTCTAAAAATAAATTAATAATTAAATATAATTACAATCCATAATTCAAATAATTACATATATACAAATGTGGCTAGAGGAATCCATTTTAAAAAAATTAGATTAAATTATCAGAGTTTAGGATTAATCCATGATTTAGACATAGTCGGTCATTGTCGGTGACTTCTAAACTTGCTTTGATTTCTCAAAGAGAAAGCTTTGTATGGATATGAATTTTGTAATCAGAGATTACGATAAATTTCGATATTTTTGAGGTTTCTGAATCAGAAAGACAGGTTTTTAAAAAATGTCTGTCTGTACGTACGTATGTGTGTGTGCGAGCGTGAGTGCGTATGTACGTGCGTGCGTGAGTGCATGTGTGTGTATATGTGTGTGTACGTATGTGTGTGTGCCTGTGTGCGTATGTATGAAACCAAAATTTGTGTCCACCATAAGTCTTCAAGGGAAGACTATCACGAGCTGAAATATTGCAGGTATATTACATATATTTCAACTTAGAACTTATTAGATTTTGGAGCGGAATAAATAATACTAAATTCATTTTTTAGTAAAAATATTTATTTTAAAAAATTGGAAAATTCGAAAAAAAATTGTTTGCACATATGCATATAAACTCAACACACACACAGGCACACCCGTACACACATACATATATAAAGCGTAATTTTTCTGAAAGTAAAGTTTCGTTCCTCAAGTCATATAAGCTGGTTGTACGTGAAAAAAATGTCGAAAAATGGTATCAAAACAATGCTAATAGGCTTATATATCTCTATACTCAAAGAGGATCTTTCGCTATATATAGGACATAAAATAATAGTACATTACGATACGTGTGACTTAAGTGGCCCATTATTGCTCGGCGGGAGGTTAGCGCCCGAGCGTAGCGAGGGCGATATTCGCGCCTTACAATGGGTCACTTAAGTCACTAGTATCGTATACTATTTTATAGCACTGCTTGCCTAAATCCGCTGTCACGCATATTCATGCCTTAAAAAGTCCAATCTTGCATCGTGAGGTTAGCGCCCGAGCGTAGCGAGTCACGGATAGGTGTGATTAAGTGCGGATTAAACTAACTAATTTCTTAAGGATAAATTAGCGAATTTGAACACAAATCGCTATGCTATCGCTAAGGATTCGTCAACGTTTCCATAGAACCTTTATAAACTCTCATATAATTTTTTCTTTTCATATAAATTCTTTTAAAATATCTTTGTCAAACAAAATAATATGCAATGAATCTTAAAAGAGCAATGACTTAAAAATGTATAGGATTATAATTCTACATAGAACTTTCAGTAAAAAGTTAATTAAATTTTATCCTTTAAGGGGGTAGATCTGGGTTAAACCCAAAAATTGCTTTTTTTATGAGTTCAGAAAACTTTTTATGTTTAAAAGCAATCATTCTAAGAAATGTTAAACATCAAAATCTTGATCCTACACGTCACAATAAATCATTATTTTCAATATCATATTTATTAAAGAAAATTTGTTCCTCGCACGATTCTAGATGACATGATAAACGAAAAATTTATTTTCGTTGGTTATTAAAGAGCAGAGTACTTTTTCGTTAATTTTTTTTGTATTATTATTTTATGGAGATCCAATCGATTTTTTGAAAAAACTTTTTTAATATCTTTTTAAAAATTGAAAGGATCTACGAAAAAGAATAATAAAAATAATTTTAATGAAAATGTGCTTAGCTCATTTTGTAATACACGTCAAAAGGAGTCGAATAACTGTCGAAAGAATGATTTCCGTTTATCATATCACCTAGAATCGTGTAATGAACAAAGTTCCTTTAATAAATATGGTATTGAAAATAGTGATTTATTGTGACGTGTAGGATCAAGATTATAAGGTTTTACAACGGTAAAATTAAAGATATTATTAAGTGTTCATAGCATAACAAATTTCAGAATGAATACTTTTAAACTTAAACAGTTTTCTGGACTCATAAATAAAAATCTTTTTTTAGGTCTAACCCAGGTCTGCCCCCTTCATTTTCGAGTTATAAAAACTAGAAACAATTTTCCAAACACACAGTATAACAAATAAAAAAACATGGTATATTTCGCATCGTATTCGAACTCAAATTGAAGGATTTTATGAGTACCTTATTGTGAAAAAAATTCGCTTCCCAAGAAAACATTTCTTCGTTAAAAAAATTTCTAAAAACATAAATTTTTCAATTTTGAAAAATGGGTGTAATATCAAAATAGAGCGACCATATTCGCTAAAATTTTTAATCCCCTTCTATACATGGATAACAAACATGCATGCAAAGTTTAGTCAGGTTTATTTTTAAGCTTTTTTTTTAAGAAATAGAACGCGAATTAAAGAATGTATCGCATCTAGTCAGTTACTATTAGCATACCTTTTTTGGGTTAATTACAAGTTTTTGTTATGACTTAGAACCTCTTTGGAGAAAGCATGCTGCTAATAAAGTTGAATTAAAATGAGAGTAAAAAATGAAGCAAGTAATGAAGTTGAATTAAAATGAAAGTATAAAATGAGAGTAAAAAATGAAGCAAGTAATGAAGTTGAATTAAAATGAAAGTATAAAATGAAGCAAGTAATGAAGTTGAACTGAAATGGAAGTATAAAATGAAGTAAGTAATGAAGTTGAATTAAAATGAAAATAAAAAATAAAATAAGTAATGAACTGGAATGAAAATGAAAGAATTAAAGTAGGAATTAAAATTTCAAAATGATTTTCTTATAGATCAGTACTACTTACATAAGAAATAGTTTTACTCCCACCGACTCTTTCGTAAAAAATCGTAAGACTTTTACAGTCCCATCCACCCCCCAAATGCCTATTACGTAAGTAATGAAGAGCTCAATACAGGAATGCGTATTACTTACTGAAGGGAGCTCAACCCATTAATGCCCATGGCTGACAAAACGTATATTTAAAAATAAGTTACTATTGGATTCAGGATATAAACTAAAAATAATACCTACTTATTTTATCCGATTATTTTCGTTTTTTAAATTGTTTTTAAAAAATTGTTAAATTATATGAGAAAAATCTTGAAAATTTCAACTTATTTGTCCAAGCCTTTTGTTAGAAAATACTTCCAACTGCTTCAATCATTACTATACTTTTTTAAAGTAATTTTAATAATACTATATATCAAGAAGTATTATATGCTGGCTATGTGCAAAGAGTTAGGGAACTGAAATATGCGATATACTAGAACAGATACATGTACATATACACTAGAGTGTTCGTTATTTCTCAAACTAAACTTCACGATCATGCCACCTCTGGAATAAATCTTTATGTTAATAAAATGATTTTGACACCTTCAAAAAAAATTTTTTTTTCATTGGCACATACGTTTACAATCAATTCTGAAAAAAAAATAAAAAGCTTCTTTTTACATGTACGGATGTGTAGAATTTTCTTAGATCTCTAGATTTCATTTTGTGCAATAATGTAACATTAACAAATATTGACATAACTTGCTATAAGAAAATTACGTCACACCTACTTACTTACAGCTTCATATGAAAGCTGAGATCAAGATCTTTAATATGAGCAGTTAATGTGTTTAGATAATGTGGTCAATCGTTACACTTATTTTGAAATTGGAAACAAAACTTGGTGGTAAATTGAGGATTTTTAGAAATTTAGAAAAGAGATAATTCCCAATTTATCACCAAAATTATTTTCCATTGTGCGTGGTGCGTGGATGGAAAGGTTGAAGAGTAAAGATGGATACATGGATGCGTGAGTGAATGTATGGATAAGTGGATGGATGGATGCATGCGAGTGTGGGGGAGGGGGGGGGGTGAAGTGTATAGGTGGATGAGTGGATTCGTGGGTCGATGGATAGATAGATAGATAAATATACTTTTTATTCATCAAGAGACAAAATCTTACAATTGCATGTACATGTAGTTATAATTAAAATATCAGTCGATTTTATGTATTTGTTATCTTAACGTTCACTTATTGCATTTCTTACTAAAATAATATTATTCGCTTTATCAGTTCGTCAGTTTATAAAATTTAAATGTAATGAACTAGTAATAGTCAGATATCACAGAAACACGCTTCGTCAAAAAATAATACATAGAATAAAATAAATACAATAGAGATAACATATAAAAATAAAAGAATACATACACATACTTTGCTAAATTTTTACGTATACTATCATGTCAAAATTTAAAACACACTCATTCATGACACTTTAACAATCACGCTAATAAATACATTCACACCTAACACTAAACATATTTAATAAATAAATAAATTAATAAATATATAAGTCGAATAAATAAATAAACCAGATAAATAATTAAATTAAGTAAATAAATAAATAAATTAAGTAAATAAATAAATAAATTTAAATAAATAAAGAAATTAAATAAATAAATAATTCAAATAAATAAATAGCTTAAATAAATATCCGAGTCACCTCTATACATTCTCTTCACCATGTAATTGCTTAAGGTGCCTGCTAAACGCCGTTTTAAATTTACAAAAAGATGGCAGACACCTCACACTGCTCGGGATCGAATTCCAGAAGTGCGCACCTTGAACTCTAAATGAGAAAAGGCCCTTATCGGGGCGCGACCCTGGAACCGAGAGCTCTTTCATACCACCCCTACTTGAAGTCCTGGCCTGGTTTTTTTCAAAGAGGGCAGTAAGATATGGTGGCTGCCGCATGACAACCGCTTTGTAAAGCAGCAGCCCCATAAAATACTCCCTCCTCACCTTCAGATCTAACCAGTCCAGTTTTTTCCTGTAGGCGGTGATATGCTCATCTCGCCTAACACCACATATGTATCTCACACATGCATTCTGTAGACGTTGTAGTCGTGTCTGGAGCTCCCCTGACACGTCAAGAAGAACCACTGAGCAATAGTCTAAGTGAGGTAGTACCAGTGCACATGCCAGCTGCTTCCTCAGTATCTCTGTGGTGCTTGAACGGAAAAGTTTTAAGCTATACAGAGCTCTATTTACTTTTCTACTGACCGCATTCAGTTGCGGCTTCCATGTCAACCTTCCGTCCATCACCACGCCGAGGTTGGTGACTGTATCGACAAAGGGAACGTGTACGACGGTCTGTATCTGAATGCCTTGCAAGTCAAGGTTCTGAACCTGTTTGATGTTGTGATCAGATCCAAAAATGATCGCCTTTGTCTTGCCGACATTGAGGCGCAGGCCAGCTGACGTTGCCCAGTTCGACACTGCTTGTGCTACAGCCGACATGCGACTGATACCATCACGAAGACCCTTCAGGGTCACTTGTGTGTAGGTTTGCAGGTCGTCAGCGTAAAGTATGTGTTCAACACCATCTAAATCGAGTGCGTCTTGTAAGTCGTTTATGTACAGGCTGAAAAGCAGGGGTCCCAGGACTGAGCCCTGTGGAACGCCAAGATTGGTGGTTAGCCAACCTGAATCCCCGTTTGTGTTTGTGACGACTATCTGTCGTCTCCCCATAATATATGACTTAAGCCACAGGAGAACACTCCTGGAGAATCCCATGCGCATCAGCTTACGCAGCAGTTTAGTGTGTGAGATGGTGTCGAATGCTTTGCTAAAATAAAACATTAACAAAATAGTCAATAGTTTTTTGTTGTTGTTAATGCCTGATCTTATGTCTTCCGTCAGTTTTAGTAGTGCTGTCTGTGTACTGTGAGGATGGAAGTGTATGGGTGCAGAGGTGACTGCGTAGTTGGATGAATGGATGCGTGGGTGGGGGGTAGAACTATATAGGTGGATGGATGAATGCGTGTGTGGATGGGTGGGATAGTAGCTGTATGGATGTATGCGCGGGTCGGGGAGTTGAAGTGTATAGGTGGATGAATGGATATGTGGGTGGATGGATGGATACGGAGATGGAGGGGTGGAAATTTATAGGTATATGAATCGATGCATGGGTGGAGGGGTAGAAGTGTATAAGTAAATGAATGGATGCGTGAGTGGATGGATAGATGGATGCATGGATGGGGAGATTGAAATGTATAGGTGGATATATTAATACGAAGGTGGAGGGGTAGAAGTATATAGGAGGATATATTAATGCGAAGGTGGAGGGGTGGAAGTATATAGGTGGATGAATATATGCGTGGGTGGATGTATGAATGCATGGGTAGAGGGGGGAAAGTGTATTGGTGAATAATTCGATGCGTGGGTGGAGGGTGTTGGATTAAGCGAATGTCGGGAAATGCTTTTACTGTTTGTACGTGAGACAAACAGGGTTATTACAGATGACCATTAAAATGCATTTCAGGCTATTCATGAGACAATGTCGCGTCGAATTATTTACAATAGTTAATTATGTTAGTTTTTTTTCCCGTTCCTACCCCATGAAAACAGAGAGATTTAAGTATAAAGGTCAATTACCTAATAGTTTTATTACAAACTATTTTCTATACTAGAATCAAATCCTAAAATAGTATAATACTGTTTTAAGATTCTTTTCTATGTACTAGATTTTAGTCCCAAATATATTTAGTAGAGCTTTTCGCGGATCTTTCTAGATCTCTCTAAAATTAAAACTTAAACCAGGAATAAACCACTGTAGTCGCTACGAGAAAGACCGCAGAAGACAAGTTAGATGTAATTAAAGTCTCCTTCTATGATGACTTAAGACGACTATTTAGCCAATTTTCGACTAATGACGCTAAAATGGTACTCGGAGATTTTAACGTGAAGATCGGTAAAGAGGGGATCTACAAACCAACTACAGGCTCTGAAAGTTTACATGACGTCAGTAATAATAACGGATCGAGAGTGATTGGTTTCGCTGCTTCAAGGAATCTAATAGTCGCATTTATAAGTAATTTTTTATGGTCTTTCGTCGAACAGAGTGTTTGTGAACTCTTGTTTGTCGAGAAACACTTCAGCCTATAATTTATTCTACTACTCTCCCGGGTGATCGCGTTTCGTTCTCACGAATATTAGTTTTACAACTTTGCTATTTATTTATTTTAAATTACGCACCAACTTAACTATTTCCGAATAACCATTCCGTTAACCAACTGATTTCAATTAATTATTTATACTATATCATCGATTCCAAAAATGATATCGAGAGTAAACTAATTTCAAGTAATTATTACTTGATTATTGAATTATTAATTACTCATACTATAATTCTAAATTTATATATAATAATTTATACTAATTTTTAAATAAAAACAATATTTAAAGAAAATTCGCCATGTAGTTTTAATTATCCATAACTTGTACAGTTTATTGCACTGTCCTTTATATATTGTCTGGAAATATCTTGGTATTAAAATGACTATTCTGAAGAAAATAGCATCAGAAGATACTGGATTACTTAAGGTGGTTCGAACGCGAATGAAAGTACTTTAGAATCAAATAAAACTTATACAGGTTATTTTTGATCATGAAATTTATCTCCTCGAAAATTTTTAGACCAGGTTGCCGAATAACTTTTACAGAAAATATTACTTGAAAATCGTCTATTTTACGCACGTTTTATGGGAGTCGACGCGTCTCTGAGCAGTGATATTAAGATATTTCTTCACAAATATTTCTGATCAAACTAAAAAACCAACGTACAAAAGTACGAAATCCGTTCTTATTTTTCAGAATCACTTTATTTTACGAAAATAAAGAGCGGATCAGTACAATTGTAAGAGATGTCGAAAAAATACGTGCGTATTCAACGCTACTAAAATCAGCTGATCGCGTAGCTAACTTCACTCGTGTCGCAAAGCAGGTTATTATAATCAAAAGTAAATTAATAATTAAGGTAAAGTACCCAATACCAGGATACATTTTAGAGTAGGAAGTAGACGCTAGTAGGTATAGTTGGACAATGTTGAGGCAGCAATACTGGGACAGTAATAAACTTGTAATTAAATAATTTCGTAATATATTTTATAATTGGAAACTGACTGTTTAACGTTGAAATGATATAAGGAATCATTTTATGTTGGAAAGAAACATTATATTTTGTTAAGAAGCGTTGAAGCAAGACAAGCTAAAAGTCTATGTTGCACAGGTGCACACCGCGGTCTACGACAAAACGTAACCCACGATTATGAGGTTATGAGATTATGATTTGTAATAGCTAGAAAAATGCGTTTATGAATAAAACTTCACCTATTAAAGGTTCCATTTTAATTATTATCAATACGTACATTAATATTTAACACGTTTTTGTATGAATTTTAATATGAATTTTAATAAATAAATATGTGTTTAATTACGCTGCTATATTGTCCTGGTACTAGGTATCTATTGAAAAATTGGGAGGTAAACTTGGACACTTACATTTCAAATAATTATTGACTATTTTTGTAAAATCTGTCGCTAATTTTGTTTATAAACGTATTATCAATCATTAAAACTTTGGTTTTCCTACTACGATAAAAGATTTTTTTATTTTTACTGTAAGAATCAATTGTCAACATTGTAACAATTCGCGTGAAAAATTGACATTAGAGTCGAATTAATCTCATTTCCTAAACCAAATTTTGTATCTTGCATGAATAATATAATTTACATCTTATTCCTGGAAGTATTTGATACGTTTAATCAGTTAAAGCCGAAAACAATAAGAATCTATTAAAAATTTCGTCATTGCGACAATACTTCGACTATTAATTGCAGTTGTTAAGTTGTGTTCCAGTACTCCTCCCAATTTTCATGCTGTCCCAGTATTGGGTACTTTACCGTAGTAATTTACTACTTTCAATTTTCCTTATAATTGGACTGATTCGATCCTCATTTTAATAAAATAAAATGATCCTGAAAAGGAAAATCAATTCTCATGCGTATTTTTAGAATGGGACGCGGAATTCGAGTTGATGGTATTCGGTCGGTACAGTGGGACTGATGCACCCCCTCAAAACTCCAAAAGTGATAAATTTGAATTTTATGTACCGCAGTTGAAAGCGTAACTTTAATAACAAAAACGTTTGTTTATTTAGAAAGACAGCAGCGTTTAAGCATTGAAATATAATCAGGCATCGCAAAAAAACCTTAAGATTAATGCAAACGTTAATCCTATTACGACGGTAGAAGAGTCACGGCATTTTATGGACCTTATAAATTAGCTCCGTGTCTTTCCAGTCTCGGGCATTATATTAGCTACTTTGAATCGATTTAGCAAATCTTTAAAGCTTTTACAATATTAACTATTTATTTTTTATTTATAAATTTAAAGCTGTAAATCTGATAGCCGCAGTTATTATTCAAAATAAAAAAAATTATATTTTAATAATTTTTTAATATATTCAAGAAGAATGCCATGAAGAATTTATTTAGAAGAATTTATGACGAATTTCATATTTATTTATTATTATTCGATTGTATTACTTTAAATGCATTCCTTCTAGAAAACACACTCTCCTACTATTATAGCAAATTGAATCTAAATAAATTGGTAGACAAGATAAAATGAATTTAGCCCGTTACAAGAAATTAAACTATACTCAACGACAAACTTCTGCGCAATTACGATAAAATGCCTGAGGAAGAGTAAGAAAAGTCATAGGACTGCTGCACTATAATAGAAGTAAATTACTCGTGAAAATATTAGGCACAGATGAACATTATGCAGTAATAAAAATAATTAATCTTTTTACACTTGATTCTAACAACTGATCAATAATTAATTACTAATTATATATCGACGCTCCTTACGAAGACTAGCACATTTCAGATTTCTCGAAAAATACTAGCTTTGTCAGGAGGATGCTACGAAAATTAGCAATTTTTGAAACCTCAGACAAAAACTATGATTTTCTCAAAGGACCTAAGAAAGTGTTAGTATTCATCAGAAAATCTAAAAAGTGATAGATTTTTATAAGAAGCCTCTGTAAAGAACTATGTATTTTTGAGAAATCTGAAATGTGCTAGTATTCGTAAGGGCCATCGATATTGTATTATAGATTTAAAATTCTCAATAACCACAGTAGAAAATTATCTAGTTTTATCAAGGCCTAGATTATTTTCCACCTGAAAATCATTATACTCATTCATTTTGAAAGTAAATTTAAATGTTAATCGAAAAAAAATAATATTTTATTAAATAATATATCCGCAAAATACATTTAAGATACTTTAAGTCGACACGAAAGAAGTTGAATGAATCCCTGGAAGTATAATGCTACACTGTGCAATTCCTTTATCGCTACGTGACCTCACATCTGCGATGATGAATATAAGAAGTAGAATAATTTTAAAAATCTCCGGCACCATCTGCTGTCGTACCCGGAGGAAAAAGTCAGGTCACGCGGTAAAGATATTAAATTATTCTTCTCGCATTGTACTTTAATTTAAAGATTTAAATAATAAAAGCTATTACACATACTTTACTTTTTGTTATGTTTTATTATAAAATCGTGACGGTTACTTCGTGATTTTATAATTTGTAAATCTGATGAAAAATAGTGATGCCTCTTACGCTCTATTTAAGGTGGCTCTCTAGTGAAATAAATTTTTCTACAGTTTTGATTTTAATGAATTGATACTTACATATCATATTGGTACTGATATTATGAAGTTATCTTAGGAAGTATGTAAAATTTGAATAAAAATAGGATTACGATGAAAGTCATCCTGGCACAACCTAATTTTTGAACCAGGATAAAATTTTTATAATATGATCTTTAAAGTATATACAGAAAATCGCTGCCAATTCATTGGCACTTAGCTTCCTCAAAATAAATTAATTGTTTCAATATGAAATTCTTTGTTCTAATAAATTAATTTTAAATTTCTATATCTCTTTCTAAATAATAGCTCAAAAAGGGTGTGCTTTTTATCATCGATAGTTTGACAAAAGATAATTTTTTACTAAAATTACGAAACGATAGGTCTCAATTACCGGGTTAATCAAGTTATCTCGTTAGGTTAATCTTTATCACAGCAATTTTATCTCTGTGCGTAATTTATTAAAAAAATTTAAATATTGAAATAACCTGTAATCAGATGTTAGTACGTAGATTCACTGAATTCCTAATTATCTAAAATTTTCGGAATATGACTTTTTTCGTGTATATATAATAAAAGAAAGGGAAGAGACTATCTAAAATTTGCGGTTGTAAGAGATATATAATTTTATGCTCTTTTTAATGCATTTACACTAAATTGATCATAATATTTCTAACATGCCAAAAAACTAGAAAAACTAAAACTCAAACATCCAAAAACAGAAAAATTGTTATAAAAAAAACATGTGTCGATAAATCTTTACATTTGAAGGTATCAAAAAAAATTTTTAGGAATCAAAAATACCGATAAACTAGACATTAAAAATATTGGCTTTATTGAATAAACTCGCCATAATTTTAGAAGACTATTCATTATAAATATATTTTACATATCAATAACTCCTAGAACACATCTGACTAGTATTATACAGTATTTAACCTTCAATACTTGAAGCATAAAGTGAGAAAATCTTTTCGTAAAGCGTTTGTTTTTCATTGAAAAAAATGAATACCATGACAAAAATATTTTTATTTGATGAGTTAATAGTTCAACAAAAAATTCTCTTTGAAATTTTTGGTCGAAAATTACTAGAGAGCTACCTTAAATTTACTAGACACCTCAATGGTGTTACGCGTACTACAATGTCAAACATAGACAACTGCCATTATTAACATTTTCTTCAAATAATGCTATTATTAATGTATATTGCGAAATAAAATGCGTGAATGCATCATGCTTCTGCACTATTTATAATATAAAGAAAATGGTTTTATGCCCATCTCAACGAAAATGGTCACTTTTTTCCCGCATTTGAGGGAAAAAGTGACTTTACTAGAAACTAATCCAAATTCCTTTATTTTATCAAGTTCTACCAATAACCCTGATTTTCGATTGTCTTTTAACAATATAAGTTATGTTTTACCCAATAAAATTTAATACGAAAAACTATTACTTATAGAGTAGAGCAGCGCCGTCCACACCGCGCACCGATCACATTTTCAAACATTCTACGTCAATCTGTACGTCCCAAAAATAGCGCGGGCTTTATAATAGAAAACACGCGTGCATTTACATTTTCTCTATTCCTCTCTTCATGCTCCCACATTAATTTCTCCCTCCTCCGCCACTTTCTCTGCCCCTCCCCCTTTTCTCCTTAAGGCTAATTCTCAGTAGCACGTACAGCACGGGTGCCAACCTATATAATTATTGTTAAAAGAATAGATTAAGTGCCATTAAACTTTCTATAAAACAATGTTTTGTTAAATTTTAATCAAATAAAGTCTCATGAAATATAAAAAACCTCTTATTAGGCCGTTTTCGTGATGCTTATGCACGGGTACCCGCGCGCTGCGCGTTACTGAAAATGTGCCCTTACGCTCTCACTCCCCCGAACCCATCCATTTCAATGCTGTAAGCAGTATTAGTCCGGGCGCTGGGAGGGTTTAAGTAAAACGTTTTAAATCCCCTCGGTAACAACTTGTTGTATCTTTATGTTTATTGATATGCAGAATCCGAATTTCTGGGTTACCAAGCCCAAAAGTGGTCAGATCTTTTTATATTAGCGATTTTTTGTTAACAATGACGATTTTCACTTTTCTTCTATTCAATATATATTTCACATAAAAACTTATGAATTAAATCATTATTATTACTTTACTTTCTAGTTAATATATACTTCATATGAATAAAAATTACTTTTCTATTGTATTTTTTAGTATAAGGCAATCAAATCCAGTACCAAACCGAAAAATTATCAAATTTATGTTATTAATCATTTTATGTTTCAAAAAGAACTTGGTTCACATACTAGCCACCGAATATATTATTTATATGAATATAAAGTTTTAACGAAAACTCACTTGTTTTTAATTTCTTTATATCATCAATTGCATTACATCAAAGATAATTTTTATTTATAGGAAATACATACTTAATATTACAAAAAAAAAACATGAAATTGTTCATTTTTTGCCAGATACAAAAATTTTGAACATTTTCTGGATTGGTAACCCCTAAAAAATGTGAACACGTATTTAATAGAAAAAAATGTAAAAATTTAATTTCTGCAAAACATTGTTTATAACAAAAAATCTAACCTATTTTGGACTTATAAGAAGAGTGTCAGAACTCCGGATCACGAATTTGAATGAAACTCTGGGAACTGATTTCTGGTAAGAAATAATGCAGGAAATCAGTGGTTATACATCCAAGTGGGGAATCTATCTTTATGCATGCAATGTTTATCTATATATACTAAAAACGATATATATAGATATACATTTTACGTATAAAATATATAAAGATGGGCAAATATCTCAAGAACCGAGACTTGTTAGGATGAATAACATATGAATTGTTTCATTATTTGGCACCAGAAAACAGTTCTCAGAGTTTTATCCAAATCCTTGACCCAGAGTCTGATAATCTCCTTGTTAGTAACCACTACCAATAAATTTAGATTTCCCATACAAAGTAACACAAAAATGTAAGTGTTATATAGATGACATACATATTTAACAATAGAAAAAACAAAACATGAAAATCGTATTTTTGACATAAAATCGCTAATATAAAAAATTTGACCACTTTTGAACACAATCATTCTTTTAATACGGGATAAAAATATTTAAATATTAGTTAGCATAACGTATACAATAGGGAGTATATAATATAGTAACACTAAAACAAATGATTAAAGTTGAATCAAAACATAGAAGATGCATTTGTTTCTGACTACACCTGATTACTTCTACTGCAAAACCCACAACCTTTTCTTTTAGATCACGGATTTGCAAAAAATGCTTTGGAAATTCGCGATTAAACGATACGCATACGCTATCAGGGGTCTGATTCACCGTAGATTATGCATATGTAGATGTGTATACATGTGTGTATATCGTATCGCACGCCACCGGTTGCACTCTTTGAACTTTAGTGGAAATTTCATGCAGGTCTCTGGGTGATACGATATAAGTATATACATACAGACATACATATACATATACATATCCCACATTGAATCGGACCCCTGGTGAATTTTTCGATGCGCGGAGCTGTCTAAGAGTAATCGACAGCTTAAACAACATAGAGATAACGGAGTAAACAACGAAAACAGCAAGATTTTGTTGCGTTTTGGACTGTAAAATGTAAAAAAAGACATATATTGGAAGTACCATAAACTCTCCAGGAGATAAAAAGTTATTTAAAAAATGGTGTTGATAGCTTTAACATTGAAGTCTTTAAAGGAGAAATCGCGTGTAGATAGAGAAAAAGAACCGCTGCTAACTGCCTTAGTAGAATGCTTTCTCAAAAAGAAATCCTGATTAATTGATTTAATTAAGGAATCTTATAATGAAAATTCGCAATTAATAAATTAATGCTATAATTAATTCATTAGAAACAAGAGGTAGGTTTAGGTATTGTTAATAAAATAATTTAAAGTATTAAAAGACAACAAAAATTTTAAAACTCTTATTTTGTTATTATTTTGCTAAAATAATTTTAGTTACTATAAAATATATCATTCAAAAGCAAATTATGCCAACTTTATGAAAACGTATATAATCTTGACAAGTTTAACGTATAAAATGACAAAAAAATGTTCTTAGCTTTTTTTTAATTTATTAAACTAATATTTTCTTCTTATTTTACAAAAATAAGTTTACGTTATTATAAGATATATCAATCAAACGGAAATTACATCAACTTTATATAAACGTACATATAATTATTAACGTATAAAAAAAAAAAAATCTTTTTCGATTTTTAAAAACTTTTTAAAGATTAATATTTTTGCTGATGATATTTTTTTAATGATTTTAATATTATCCATTCAGCTCCAAAATCTAATCATTTCTAAGTTCAAACATATGTAATATTCCTGCAAGATTTCAGCGCGTGATATGCTTCCGTTGAAAAGTTATGGTGAACACAGATTTTGTAAATATTGTAAACCTATTTTTATAACTCAGAAACCTCGAGAACATCGAGATTCATCCAATCTCAAAAAAAATTATGATTGTTACAAAGCTTTCTCTTTGAGAAAGCGAAACGGTATTGCTTTCTTAAAGAGAAAGCTTTAGAACGATGAAAATTTTCGGATCAGAAATTTTGATAAATCCCGATGTTTTCGAGGTTCCGGAATCAGAAAAATGTGTTTAAAAGGTATCTGTCTGATCGTATGTATGTACGTATGTGTGTATATGTGTACATGTATGCACGTATGTATATATGTGTGTACATGTACGTACGTATGTATGTATGTGTGTACATGTATGTACGTATGTATGTACGTATGTGTGTATATGTGTACATGTATGTACGTATGTATATATGTGTGTACATGTATGTACGTATGTATGTATGTGTGTACATGTATGTATGTATTGTATGTATGTATGTACATAGGGGCCTGCGGCGGCTCAGTCGGTAGAGTGTCGGATTCCCACGCCGGTGACCCGGGTTCGAATCCCAGTCTCAGACGATTGATACAAGCACCTCTGTAAAAATTACATGTGCTTTGTTTACAAACACACCGCAGGCCCCCGTCGACGATTAGCACCACATGAGAGCACAAACATGGCGATGTTAATTAAAAAAAAAAAAAAATATGTATCTACTTATGTATGAATGTGTGTAAACAAAATTTGTATCCACCATAATTTTTGCAGGGAAGCATGTTACGCGATGAAATTTTGCAGACATATTAGGTAAATTTGAACTGATCAGATTTGGAGCTAAGTGAATATCACTCGGGGCGGTTTTTGATAAAATAATCACTTTTGAAAAAATGTTGAAGTAAAATGTCATTTTGCAGTTTTTATTGAAGATACATAAAAGATAGACATACAGAAGTCTTAAAGTGCGAGTAATTTCCTTTCAATTTCTGTCTTAAAACTATTCTTAAGCAGTTTTTAATAAAAAAGTGGATATAAAGGATTTTTAAAAAGTAGCTATTTTATAAAATCAAAAATAATTATTTTCGACAGTTTATATTGAAGATGTGTGTAAAATATACATAAATTCTTAAAGCACGCGTGATTTCCTTTCGATTTATGTCTTTTAAAACTATTATTAAGCTGATTTAAAAACAAAACCGCTGTTAGTTCATTGGTACTCAAACTAATAGTACATTATGTAACAAGGGAATAAAGTCGACTCTTTATATAGAACTTTATTTCCGACGTTATTGCTTTGAAGAGTGGGACTCTTCGAAAGGGAGAGAAATAGTTTAAAATTGAAAAATAATACAGAAAGGCACAGAAACTGAACTTTACTTTATTCCTGCATTTGAGGGAAATAAAAATGCATTTGCGGGAAAAAAGTAGATTTGCGGGAATTATATGCTACGTTTGTCCCGCTTTTCAGATCAATAAAGTAGCTATTACGGTTGAGTCGGGAATAAATTAATTGTTCCAATATGAAATTCTTTGTTCTAATAAATTAATTTTAAGGTGGCTGGCCTTGATTGAACCGTGAAAAAGACTTTTTGCTTCCTCCTAAAGAAGCTTTGCGATAGAAAAAAAAAGTTTTGCTAAAAGCATGTTAGAAATATGGTTTAAGACTTAAGGTGATTATGTCGGTTTTAATTGACCATTAGAAGAAAATAATATATAAATATCTTGTAAAGATTCTATAATTTAAATAATAAAGTATATTAAAGAAGGGTGCTTAACGAAATAAAAAAAAAGAACTGGTTGACAAAAAATGACGGCATCGTTCTCGAGATATGAGCGATCAAAATTTTTTTTTAAAAAAGACATAACCTTAAATATCATGAAAAATAAAACAAAGAAGTTAGCCAAGAGATTACTAAAAGCTACCTTTTTGGAAATTTTCAGACAAATTAAAGCCGTTTTACTCAAGTAAATGGACGATAAAAAAATCGATATTTTTCACAAATTGATTTTTTTATCCAAAAAAGAAAAGGAAAAGAACTTGAACATTTTTCAAACATTTTCCTTCATATTTTTCACATATATGGCCGTTTAAACAAAACACAAGATATCCGTGTATAATGTAAACAGAGAAATGACTTTTTTAAATTTCGGATCGGAAATGATAGACAATTTTATGCTCTTTAAAATGCATTTAAAATGAATAGATAATATTATTTTAAACATACAAAAAAAAACGAAAAACACACACACACACATCCATACGGACATTTTCTAAAAATAGTGTATTTTAACTTCTTGTGTCTCAAAACATGTTTCTAACATGTTTTAAGCAAAACTTTTTTTTACTATTACAAAGCTTACTTAAGGAGGAAGCAAAAAATTCTATTATGTAAGTATAATTTTTTTTAATTGACAATATTTACACTTCAGTCGTCACGATTTTCTTGAAACAATTTTTTTCCATTTCGTTAAGCACCCTTTTTTAATATATATTATTATTTAAATTATTGAACCTTTACAAGCTTTTTAGATAATTTTTTTTTCTAATGGTCAATTAAAACCGACATAACCATCTGAAGTCTTAAAACATATTTCTTACATGTTTTTAGCTAAACTTATGTGTATGTGTGTGGGGGTATATGTGTACGTGTGTATGTGCGTGCGTGCGTGCGTGTGTGTGTCTGTGTGCGTGTGTGGATGTGGATTGGCATTACTCTGCATATACACGATTAAACTTAATGTTTCAGGGCTCATTTTTTTTCTTAAAGGAAGGCGACACAATAATTTTTTTTTCTTTTTCAATTCGTTTATGTTTTTTTATTTTCGAGTTTTAGTTTTTCAATACTTTAGAAATAAAATCATTGATACGGCGAAAAGGCGTTTCAAAGAGATAAAATTACCTAACTTTTCCGACCTGAAAGTTAGGATCAGGTTATTTTCTGTTTTTATTGTACACGAAAAAGTAATTTTGTGTCTAAACTGTTATATCTCGAAAACGTATGACGGAAAATTTTTGATAAATTTGAGATGATTAGGAATACGGAGAAGAATGTTCAGTCAAATTTTGGAGTATTTTTATCTTTTTCTTACGTCGAAAGAAAAATAATTTTGTAAAAAAATTGTTTTTTTTCTCCTACGATAACTGAAGTATATCGACAGCATTTTATCTGAAACTTTGCAAAAGGGTACATTTTTACTATCTCATCAACCGTATGTTTCTTCAGATCACGAGATCTTTTATTTATAAATTCCTTTCTAAATTTCTAAATTAAGATTCAAAATCCAAAAGAAGATTCAAGATTCATCGACTTGTTTTTGATTTATAAAGATTTTTCGATTTTTTATTTTTAGATTTCCGGGTTTCTTGGCATGTTAGAAATATGATGATCAATTTGGTGTAAATGCATTAAAAAGAGCATAAAATTACCTATCTTTTTGTATTTTAAAGTTCAAGAAATGTTTTATTTAATTCAGAAATTGAGTCTTAACAGCTTAAAAAATATTAACTTTTGTTCTAGACAACATTCTATAAGAAAATTTATTATTTCTGATGGCTTACGAAAATTACGTAATAGCCAATTTGACTATTGTCAAGGAGTGTATCGTATACACTACTACGTACAGTATCGCTTACCCTCTCCTACGAGCATGGAAATTTCCAGTGCCTTACATAATGTTCGCCTTTTCAGCAACATGCAACTTTGTGGAGAAGAGCGGAGAGCGCAGAGAATCAGAAATTTTAACATCACGAGATGCAACTCTCAAATCAGACAGCTTGGAGATAACGAAAAGAACCATCCAGAGACAGTGACCTGGAAGGGTTGTCGAAGACCGCGGACTTCTAGTAGGCGGTTTGGACACATGGGGCGAACTCATCTACTGGCGGCCCTGCGGTAAACATCTTCCATACAAAACTGGATGCCGCTACCTTCCACGCCGTGGGGTTGTTTCTGAACTTTTATTTTATTTTAATTTGTTCAGTCGTATTTAATATTTTTGGTTAACCAGTCTTGAATCATTTCTTGTTTGATATCAAGGTACATGGTATCTCAAGCCAGTGTAAATAGTTATAAAGAAATTGAAAATAATAAAACCAACTGCGAACTGCTCATGCAAGAACATTGCCTTATTGTAAAAGTGCACATATAAGTGACACTTATTTACAAAATAAAAAGTACCTTTTTCTATTTCTATTAAATCATGTAATTTTTCATTTATTTTTATGTTACATGAAAATTATAATTATTTACCCATGCATGTATGTCTAAGGAAAATTTCTTGTTTGATCAAAATTATTAACAATTAAAGTTTTGCTGCGAGTGACACTGCTTTCCGAGTAAATATAGTCATAAACTCTAAAATCTCAGTGTCTGGCGCCCTTTATTTAATTATGCTATTGGCATTTAAAGTGTACACAGAGAGAATTTTCTTGTAAAAATTACAATTAAATTTACGGTAAAAATTACCGTTCAGTAATAGTAAGAGCGGGACATAGCGCCATCTGAGTACATTTTACTAAGTTCACACGATGAATTTTGCTAAACTGAACGGTAAAAATTCTAGTACTGAAGGGTAAAAATGGCCTGATATAATGTAGTACGACTAACATTATTTTTAAGTAGTATAATCTTATATAATATTTTTAAGGATTGTTTTTTATAATTACGCTGACTTATTTATTTATTATTTAGGAAGTGTAATTATTTTATTGGATTAGAAAAAATAAATTTGATATAAAATTATAGGTTAAGTTATGTACACATAAATGTAAATATCGCACTTGCATAATAAAAATATGACAATTCAACATTTTTTTGATCGTTATTTATCTTTATAATAAAATTAATTTCAAAAGGTTTTAACTTAGAATACAATAATGAAATTCATACAATATGGTGCAATACAATGATAAATACAATCAACAAAAAATTTAATTCGTGGAAAATTTACGTTATTATCTTGATTTTTACAAAAAATATAGATTTTAGAGTTGTTATGAACATAGCAACATTGTATTAGCTTTAACAAATAAAATATTTTGTATGTATAGGGAAATAGAAATCTTATACGATTTAGAACCATAGATCATTTATTAATCTTAACAAACTTTTATACATTAAATAAGTACTATAGTATAATATAATTAATAATACTGAAAAAAATTTCAATATTCCGCATTTAAGAGTGGAGAATCCAATCCGGATAATTTTATTTCTATTCTAACTTTATTGTAATTTTTTATCTAAAAACCTTAATATTTTTTCAGTGTAGAGTATTTAAAATATATTTTACATTGAAAATGAGATTATTATTTATAATACTAATTTTTCGTATAACATTTAGTCGAAAACAAAAAGAAATGAAATTATCCGGCTTTGTTTATCACATATTAATTAATATAATGAATTTTTTACAATAAATGTGTTCCCATTAGCTATCCTCACTGAATAAGTGACTTTACATCCATCTAAATTGTCAATTACAACCCACGAATATGAAGGTAACATCATTTCAAACAATCCCATATTTTCATTGAGATATACGTCATGAAATAGTTTTGCAATCGTTAAAAATGCATTTACATTGCTGAGGATGATCTTTTCAACTCTAAAAAATTGTGGACCATCTTCATCAGGTATCATTAAAATGCAGCCAGGTTTGATGGAGTTCCCTTGGTGACTTATTTTTTCAATTACAGATACTAAACGAGCATTTTTAATTTCATCGGGTAACAAGTCGCAAACAAACGAAATTCCTGGTAAATTTTCCATTGGCATTTCTTTGATCGATTTAGGATCATAATCGCTTGGAGATCCCGATGCTTCTTGCAATAAACGATAATTAAACCGTAATTGATGTTTAATAGCAACAGTCCGGCAAATATTGACTCGACTAAGAGCGACTCGAGATGTAATTTTTCCTTCTCTATTTTTGCTCTCGTATCTCATAGATGATATTTTCCACGGTGGGCCAACCACAGAAAATACTGTGGGGTAATGCACTAATAGATGATGTTTTGGCTTCAATGACTCAGGGAACATAGAATTTAGTGATTCCAAGTAATCTGCTATTTGCACCTGCATAACATCTTTCATATTTTTATGTAAATCAGAACTGATAACCAATTCAACGATATTACATAACTGTTTCAATAAGCTCCATACTTTATTTTCGTTTGAAATTAAATGACCAATAATGAGACGGATATGACGAACTAAACACAGCATTTCTGATGCTGACATTATCAAGCGTTTTTTGCTAATATGATCTTCTAAGATTTCAGGTGGTTTATTTTGATTTTCTCCATAATCAAATCCTTTGATTAAATGGTTTAATGTTTCAAGTCTAAACAATTTTTGCACTTTTATATAGTAATGTAAAAAAATACCCAAATCATACTGTGCTATACCTTCTAACACGTCATGCATAATATCAATAGATAAGTTTTGAGTTACATGAAAATCTGATATCGAATGGAATGCGCATTCTTCAACTATTCCACTTTTTTGAGCGTTTCTTTCTAATAAATCATCATCGTATCCTGATTTGGTTCGAAGAACACAATTTTTTTCATCGAAAATGGTTTGGATATCTTCTTTTCGTATGTAACAAAATCTACAAAATATAAATGCATTAAAGCTTGATTGGAATCCAAGGATTTGATTCAATCCCAAGTTATCTCCTAGAACTACACAAAGCTTGAAATAAATTATTTTTTTGCCGTTGGGGTGATTTACATTGATGCCAACTTCTTCTAAGAACTTTAATTCTTGGATTGCTTTCTTAAACACTACTTTATTTGTAAAAACTACGCGATCTAGCGTGTTAAAAAGAAGAAATAGAAAAATATTTTCAAGTTTTGATTGCATATCAGGTGGTAAACAAGGTATTGAAACGTATACAGCACCACTTTTCGAAATTCCCCTATGACTTCCTAAAGGGTTATTATTTTCATAATCGTCATAGTATAAAAACAATGGAAAAACAGTTTTTTCGGAAAATTTCTTAACTGTATCTTTCCATAATGAGCCCTGAATAAAATTCGAAATTATAGTTTCATCTTTTAAAGAGTTCATATAATTGATAGTCGCATCAAATATACCGGGAATTTCGAAAAATACTTTGAAAACTGAACGCAGTGGTACAAATTCTACTTTTACATCAACCATTGCAAGTACTCGAACTCCATTCTTATAAATATAATCCTTTCTTTCTCCGAGAAGGTAACTTTCAGGGCTGATGTATGTATTAAATTCTTCAAAAGTACGAAAAGCACGCCACTCAGTTGATACTTTATCCATTTTATAAGTACTTCCATCAAAGATATTTTCAAGTTCACAAACTATTTTAGAATCATTGACTTTAGTTGCTATACATTTTATAACGTCTTCTTTAAGTTCATTAGTCATACTTTGTACTAAACTGTTCACGTCTTTTATGATATTTTGAGATCTAGTACGACAAACATCAGGATAATCATACAACTTAGCAGCAAATAATACAATATCTCTATTTGCATTATTTTTAGAAACTTGCTTGTCCACAGTCTTGGGTTTTAACACTTCGTGAATTTTTGGTATAGATGACTGGTTAAGAATCTGAGAATCATCGCAATTGTTTTCGATTATAATATTTGAATTATTACAATCATCAAACTTAATTTGATGTTCATCGTTATCTTCAAAATGACTTAAAACATTCTTTCCATTATTATCAGAAACTATTATTTTTACATGAATAGTTTCATTGGAAAAATCGAATGATTCATCACTTGATTTCTCTAAAGAATCTCCATGAAAGCTATGTTTTAACTGAACATGTTTTCTAAATGAGTCGAAAGATCTAAAAGTTCTTCTACAATTTTTGTCACAAGTGTACGTAGAATGGCATTGATGTGAATAACGCATATGCGTTAAAAAACATTTTCTATCAGGAAAATTACTACGACATTGTGAGCAAATAAACATGATTCTATTTAGATAATATTAATTTTATGCAGCTCTAGGTAGTTCGACACTACCTTCAGAAATCACATTTTTTACTTCTCCAATCAAGGCAGTGACAGATCTATTACAATTGTCTGCCTTAAGATTTATATCATATAAACCTTTTTGAATAAACAGCCAAAAAGGTAATGCTCGTTCAGGATATGCACAGTCAAGAGCAGTAAAAATTTTGAAACATAAATCAATCGCGTCTAATGATGAGTTGACTGTATATAATATATCATTAACTGAAACGTACGCTGCTTCAATTCCAGCTAAAGTTCCAACAAATACTGGTATTGGTTGTAATGTAAGATGGGCAGATCTTAATTTATCTTGTAATCTCTTAATTCCTGGTATCAAATCGCCTGGAGTCTAAAATAGTAAATAGTTTCAAAATGTTAACATTTAAACATTTCTATTATAACAATTGAATCTGTAAAATATTACCTGAATGTGTAAAAAAAATGATTCTCTGCGTTCTTCAACGGACAATCGTATTTGATTGTCTGGACAATCATTTTCTGATTTTCTTGTCTTCTTTCTTGTTTGATCAATGAGGTATGGAAGTAAGAAAAAAAGTACTGTATCTTTATTATCTATATCATTGGATAAAATAAATACATTTAATTAACTGAAAATCATTTAAAAAAAAAGACAGACCAGAAAAAATTAATTACTTGGAAACAGCGTAGGTAACAAGTGGACTAACGCTTTATCTGAAACGCTTTTTATTTTATTACAAGTTTGCAAACGTCTTGTTAAATGTTGTCGTATAAGAGGCCATTGAGAGCAAAAATTTCTAGCATTGGGTTGAAGTCGAGCAAAATCATAAGCCAACTGAAATTAATAAAATAATAATAATTTAGGAAAAAGCTCTGACAAAAACTGATAAATATATGTACAACTTTTCTTGTTTTTAAATATTAATCTTTTTTAAAAATTTATTTGATTTGCCAAAAAATAATATTTATTTATAAAATAACCTTTGACTAGGAAGTAAGAAAAAAATTATTTTCATTTTTAAAAAATTATTTTGTTCAACAAATTATATTTATTTATAAAATATCCTTTGGCAGGAAAGTAAGAAAAATTTCAAATATTTAGCTCATCTACCCACCCCTACACCTACACCCATTCATACATACACTACAATGTCCACAGGCACGTACACATATACTCATTCTATCCAGCTACAACATCGGCGTTTTATCCAGACACGCAACTTCGCACAGCGCAGTGCTAGCACACTGAGTGCGTGCATATATGCTGAGTCCACCCTCGCTCTTTCCTCCCAAACCGTAGCTACCGTTGCCTTGATCCTGCCACTATTGATGAATATTACGACGTAAAGGAAGAAAAATCATCGAAACGGAGTCTATAGTATCGAGATCTTAATGTTAAAATTACTGGTTTAAAATTAGTACTCAAAGAAAACCATAATGGAACCTTTATGATGACCACTTTTAGTGCATAAAATAAACTATATACTATTAATTAAATAAATACATTTAAATTTCAATAATTAATCTCGAGTTGTAAAAATTAAGTAACTTTATTTATGTACTTTTTTTAATACTTGAATCCTACTTTACCATAAATATTGCAATAACTAAAATTCTTTTTTTTTCATATAAAATTAATAATCCATAATTTTTTTTTTTTTTTTTTTATTATTTAACGTCGCCATGTTTGTGCTTCCATGTGGTGCTAATCGACGACGGGGGTCTGCGGTGTGTTTGTAAACAAAGCACATGTAATTTTTACAGAGGTGCTTGTATCAATCGGCAGAGACTAGGATTCGAACCCGGGTCACCGGCGTGGGAATCCGACACTCTACCGACTCAGCCGTCGCAGGCCCCAATAATCCATAATATAGTGCATATATTTAAAGAAAATTCTTACCAAGGTTGGACCTTGATTTGTTATAAGACAGCGATATGTACTGCAATATTCATGTATTGATGTATTTTCTTGTTTCAAACGACTTTGACGAGCAATGTAAGTGAGTTCCCATTTTTCTTGAACTTCATTTTCAGGTGTAATGTTTTCTGATAACCAGAGTAAAGCATCATCTACGTCTCCTAAGAAATATAAATAATCTAATTATATTTTTATACAAAATTTGATATCTACATTAACATTAAGCAACAAGTACAAATTATTTCAGTTTTATTTTATTAACTTTTCAGTAAAAATGCTTAAGTAAATATGTAAATAAAATGTATAAAATAAATATATGTTGTACTCACTAGAAATTTGAACATTTACAGTATTATCTATTTGTTCAGTACGACGATTGCAACTCTGCAATAATCCAACTCTTCTTAGTATTTTCTTTACGTATAAATAATGTTCAAATAGAGTTCCTGTAGGATTTACTCGACGTTTTCCAATATACTCATATGGTGTATAATATAAATTAGTATTCTCTCCAGGAAACAACTGAACAATTTCATCAGATAATTGCCTAAAGCGGTTTGACGTGATACTGTAGAAAAAAAAACATAGTTTAGAATATTTTATAACATATGTTACAAGTAAATATAGCTTACACAAATTTTTCTAAACAATTTGGTTGATTTCCAATTGCAACTTCTCGCAATGCCTTATCCTTCTCTTCTTTAACAACAAGTCTTGATAATAAATTACGTATATTTTTACATAAAAATCGATTGTCCTCGTAGGTTTTTAATACGACTTTACCATCAGCACTGTTATTTAGAAGTATAAAAATTGGCTGTAGTATATAAATAGCATGTATAATATTAATTTATTTGTAAATGCATCTTAAATGTTTTATAATAATTAATATGAATAATTACATTATCTTGAAAATCGTCAGGCCATCTTCTGCCACCCTTAAATAAATAATAGTTTAATAAATATGATTCCAAGTATATAATTAATAAACTTTTTATTCATGCTTTCAAATACAAAAAATTATAAAAAAAATAAGCTGAAACTAGAGAAAACAATATAAAAGAGGTGACCTCACGCAATAATCTTTATCATATTTTAATCCGAAATTATTACACTAACTAATTTTCCAGGGGAATTTAATTTGCTCACCACATTCATGTTGACTGTAAAAAACAATATACAAATGTTTCAAAGGTATGAACTATGTTTAAGAGGTTATGTTGTCTTTACGGTTTAAAGCATACAGAATTGACCACAAGACTATTAATGTACTGACAAATGCATCGCAATAATAACTTAAATAATAATACTTACGAAATACTTTTTTCAGTAAAAGTAATAATTTGAAAACTTCGTAACGTTTCCTCGACTGCTTAGGTACGAGACACGAAATTAAGTCAGAGTCCAAACTCACAGAAAATCACGGGAGTTTGCAGAAATCTTGTTTCCGTATTTCTTTACAAATATTCCTTCAAGTTTATCTCCTTATTAGTCTTTCTCATAAAGGCTTTCTTTCTTGAATACGAGACGTGTCAAAAGCGGAAAAAACCCTCCACGAGGTCGAGGTGCAAACGAAGATTAAACGTACATGCGGCGTATGCAGGCGCTTACAGTTATCATGCGAAACATGAGTCTGTTTTACCGACATGTTCAAGCTAGCTGCCGCGACTTTATACTAACTTCAGGGTAAAATTTATAGTGACTGAACGGTAAAAATTATGCATATTTCTCCGCACTTTTTCTACAACTTCTTAATAAATTTTAAGTAGCAGTCAAATTTACCATGCAGTATGGTAAAATTTATTATTCATATAATAAAGTTTATAGAATAAAAAGTAATAATTTTATAAAATATATATAAAAAGTCCTGGAAATGCACAATGTCTCACGGTTACCGTGATTTTTACGGTAATTTTTATCGGATAATTCTCTCCGTGTATATTTTCGGTCATACTTTATAAATTGTTATGTACGTCGGTTTCTGCAATTACCCATGCTTGCACGAATCGACCTATTACGATTATTAAAAATCACCAGAGACCCACCTTCGGTCAAAAGGAGTTGAGTTTATTGAGGATATTATAATTCAGGAGTCACTAAAAGTCTTAGCTCGGCACGGCACCAAATTACACCCCGCTATAATTGGATCGTTCACCTTGCATCAGACGTGCTTGCACCGAGCTCATAAATTCGCGGCTGTTGTTAGCTAGAAAAGAGAGAAAGAGCCTGCAAAAGAGCCTCGTCTCTTATCTTCGGCGAATTTTCTAATCTCCGCGTCCGACGCTGCATTTCCCGCCCGCACAGTGCCGCGCGGAAGCTCTCGCCAGCTCGCCAACGTGTTTCATGCAAATGGGGGAGAAGTATCTTGGAGATTCAGTGCCCGCGAAACGAGTGTATGTAGATGAAATGTGCTCTGCATATATAGATGACTGGTGATGGTCGGAAAGTAGAGATTTGGAAGACTTTGGCAGCGCAGAGTCTAGAACAATGAGTTTTTTTGAGGAGTTGGTGGATGTCTAGGCAGCACAGTTTTCAAGAATCGGTATTTTATTTAAAAGGGAATTTTTTCTTTTTAAATGTGCAGTGAAAGGCGAGCATTCATTCAAAGTTCGATAGTGAAAATTTAGTCAGTATAGATCTTTCTTCCTGATATTTTAAGTATTTCTTATAAGCTGAGCTTAATGTTTCTACCATAATTTATATTAGTATACAATTAATCAAAAAGCTTATTCCTCAGTTGTAAAAGAGATCACCTTTGTTTTCGTCGTTTTTAATAATTTAAGCTATTTAGTTATCTTTTAGTTAAAACTTTTTGTAGTTTTAAATCAATTAGATATTAAAAACATTTAATTCCCTCAAAATACACTTGATAATTGAGGATTATTAGATATAATAAATAAAAATTTAATTTAGAATACTTTTTGAACTTCTACATTTATACATCCAATACTTATTAGTGATTGTATGAAAAATTCATTAACGTTTCATAATTGAAAAATATTTATAAAACTTATGATTCTAATTCCTTATATATAAGCAAGCGACTTATAGCGAAGACGCTTTAACTTAGTTTCTTTTTATCAAAGATTTTATTATCCATTGTTAAGAAGATAAAACTTTGTCAAAATCCTATTGTGATTGAAACATGCACCCACGTAGCACTCCCAAGTTACCTTATGCTACTAGCTTCGCGATCGATCGGCTCGGATAATTTGTACAGCCGATCCCTATTGTGGATACGCGCAAGCTTTTTTCTCTTTCAGTCTCGTTTATTAAGCCATTAGAGCTCGTTTGCATGGAGCCGATGCCATTTTAAAGGTCGCGTGGTTTCTTTTTTCTCGTCGAGTGCCCTAAATGGTTCGATATAAAATCGCATGAAATATAGCGCGCTTAACGTGGGCTTGTTTTATTTATAGTATTACTTTATAAGGTCGTTAAAGTTAGTACTTATTGCAGTAGCTTTACTAAGAAATATTGTTTTACAGACATTAGATTATCAGTAAAATTAATTAAAAATAAACGTGATACAACTATACGATTTGATGCAATCGGCAAGTATCCTCCACTTAGAAAACGGATTACTTGTATTAAATGATATTCATTAACTATAATAATGATCGTTAATTTGAATACGACGAATTAAATATTCATTAACATGCCTGGACACTTGGACTCGCATTCTAGCGCCTGGGCACCATTTTGATTGTTAATGCTGATAATACGCTTTTGTTGCTAGCATTCGGCAATTATACATATTTTGCTATTACTTTAGTGCTTAGAAAGTATCTCTATAGGCCAGAAAAATTTTCAATAAACTCTTATTCTCCGTTGTATTTATCACTTATGAGTTGGAGTGTTTTTTCGGCATCAACCGAGCGTGCGACTTCTTAACTGTTAATGAATCTTTCATTTGATGTAAATTAAAAGTGTATTGGACATTCATGTGAATGATGCATTTAATGCAAGAAATCCTTTTTCTCGTTGTACACTCGTCAGTAAGGCATTCTTGGTATATTTTGGCGTCATTTGACTCGGTATTTGACAGTACCTACACTATAAGGTAAATGTGACATCAGATACCGTCATCTAGACCAAGAATATCTTACCGTCGAGTGTACCTTAAAATGTTATCGAACAGTTTCTATTTTTGTTATTAAAACTCCAAAAGAATAAAAATTCGAATTTCAAGATACCTTACAAGATAAATAAATGCAATGCAGACCACATAAGGGAAGCTTATTATGTAGAAGAAAAAACAAAGAGTAAGTTTTGAGATACTTCTTATGTATGTTCATCAGTTACAAAAAATTACAGAGAACGTGATAAAACTATAATAATTATTTGTAATAAGACTCTAATACTCGTTTCGTAGGGTATTTGTAGAAAAAAGATTCTATTGACCGCTGCGAGTAAACATTAAAATAAATTAAAAAAAATTATTAATTCCCGAACCTTGAAGGTGAACCGCACTTTTATTGCGGAAATCTAAAACAATCGAGGAGGAATATACAACAAATAATTTAACGGAAAATGATGACTACTGAGGTTAACAAAGTGAAATTAGAATAAGCGTTTCGCCCCGGTTTATCTGGTGGGCTCGTCAGAAAGACGCCAGATAAACCTGTCTTTGACGCGAAAGTGATACGCCGGTTGCTGAGAATATATTACTTTTAAAATTGTACCTTACTAGCGGGAAAGGAATTCCATCTAGCGGCTTAGATGAACAACTAATCAAAAATTAAAATATTATAACTATATGGACACATTCGTGGTCAAGTGCCAAGTGTTATTTGTAATAAGACTCTAATATTCGAGTGCCAAGTGTTATTTGTAATAAGTTATTTGTACTAATGGTCAAGTGCCAAGTGTTATTTGTAATAAGACTAATATTAGAGTCTTATTACAAATAACACTTGGCACTTGACCACGAATGTGTCCATATAGTTATAATATTTTAATTTTTGATTAGTTGTTCATCTAAGCTGCTAGATGGAATTCATTTCCCGCTAGTAAGGTACACTTTTAAAAGTAATATATTCTCAGCAACCGCCCTGGTAGAAACGTTCCCCATATGTTCGCCAGATTTTACTCTATTTTATAGGGAATGGCCAATTTCTGCTTAAAAGTCTGGCCAGAAACCCCGCTACCTGTCGACGTTTTCTCGTCAGAAACCTGACCAACTTATGGTTAATGAATAAATAAATAAAAAATAACGTTTAACGAATTTTTATAAGTTAATAATGATTATTATGTCATGGATTTAATAGCTTATTGTTAATAGAATGCTAAGATATATTTGGGATAGATTCGAAATAAAAACTAAAAACTTATTTCATTAAAAGTTTTTTTAAGGTTAGAGTTTTATAATTAAATAAAACATAAAAAAATCAAATAAATAATCGAATAAAAATTTGCATGCTGTTTTAACGCAGAAGTACTATAATGGGATTTACATTTTCAATAATTTTTTAGGGTTATGTAAGCTATTTAGATTTTCTATAAATTTCTGGTCAGATGCTGGTTTATTTCTGGCGAACTATTAGGAAACGGATCTGCCCAATAGATCGTGAACCGACCATCTAATATGCTCAATTTTCTACCAGGGCGGCGTATCACTTTCGCGTCAAAGACAGGTTTATCTGGCGTCTTTCTGACGAGCCCACCAGATAAACCGGGGCGAAACGCTTATTCTAATTTCACTTTGTTAACCTCAGTAGTCATCATTTTCCGTTAAATTATTTGTTGTATATTCCCCCTCGATTGTTTTAGATTTCCGCAATAAAAGTGCGGTTCGCCTTCAAGGTTCGGGAATTAATAATTTTTTTTAATTTATTTTAATGTTTACTCGCAGCGGTCAATAGAATCTTTTTTCTACAAACTATAATAATTGTTTAGAATATCATAAATTTGCCTAAATTTTTTCAATATGGATTTATACCGAACATATTTTTAACACCCTTATCAGTCATGTATGCACTGCCTTTCTCATGCAATCATTCACAATATTCGCACTCACTCACTCACTCACTTGCTCACTCACGTCCTAACTCATGTACACACTGATACTAACTTGCGCACTCACTCACTTACTCATGCACTCACATACACACATGCACCACTCACGTAATTTGCATTGAACCTTTAATCATTACGTCATAGTAAATTGAAGTGTTTTTTTAGCGCGATGGTCATAGTCTGATACTCATTTAATTATTGTTTTAAGAAAATCTCCACCTTTCTACACCCCCCCCCCTATTACCCCCTACTTGTTTTATTAAAAAAAACCTCTTTCTCTTTCTTCTTTATGCTCCCCGCCTCTTATATATCGTGAGTTTAGGCCTAGAAAACCGAGGCGAGCAAATAATTGTTCAAATATAAACAAGTTAATTAATTAGTAACTTCGGCGAACATTAGCATAGAATCCTAATTTCGTGCATAATCATTTAAATTGTAAAATAAATTATCGATGTAAAAATACAAATACAAAAGAACCTTATTCTTTATTTACCCACCTTAAATAAACCTCTATCTCTATAAATAATTATTCAGAAAAGAATAAGGTAAATGCGTACCTCCGACGAATCGCAGTAAAAATGGATCGAACTTCGCAAGTCGTCTCACACCGCGAGGCAAGATACAATATCGCGAGATGAAAAACCCCATGCTAGACTCGGGACCAATACACGCAGTTCGTTCTCACTCAGCGAGATACGACAGTCCAACACAAGGTAGAAGACTCCGTGCTGGGTTCGGGACCTATACGCGTAGTTGGTTCTCGCATAGCGAGACACGATACTCCAACGTGAGGTACGAGACCCCTACTATACTCGGGACCAATACGCGCAGTTCGTTCTCACACTGTGAAGTACGATACTCCAACGCGAGATGCGAGACTCCGTGCTGGGCTCGGGACATATACGCGTAGTTCGTTCTCACATAACGAGACACGATACTCCAACGCGAGGTTCGAGACTCCGAGCTAGACTCGGGACCAATACACGCAGTTCGTTTTCACACTGTGAAGCACGATATTTCAAATAAATAACTCCTTCGTAGCTTAAAAAGTAGTAGATGGATAAAAGTTTTCGAGAAAAGGCTAATTTCACGCGAATTACAAATATATTTGATCGCGACATAACCCGCGCAATCCGAATACTAATTCGGCTGTAACAGAGGTATAACCAAAATATAATATATTTTATATATTATACGTATGTACATTGTACATATTAATTACAGTATAATTTATATCAATTTTAGAAAGCAGAGTGTCGTAGCAATTGGCACCTTTTTTTAAATGAGTTTTAATTTTTTCTGCGGGATATTATATGTGCATCTCTGAAAGTGTTAGTCGTATATATTATTATTCTCCGTGTACTATAAGATTATGTTGCCCTGTAGCAGAAAATGAGTGCGTGAGACACGTTCGAAAATGTATGGGTACGCGACTCCGAAATAAAAAGAAGCAAGAGAAGCTCGGAAGTAAGAAGCACCTGGCGGAAAGTCTCATTAAAAAGCTAACGATCTATTATGGCTTGGCAATTAGAAGAAATATTAATTCTGACCAAAAAATAAAAAAGCTATAATAACAACGTTGGATTATTATTGTTCCACAGATAAATATCTTCGGCATGAAAATTCTCCGACAGACGCCGACAGCTGGTGTGAATGGCGCAGGGCTGAATTCATGGATCAACTGAAATCTTTTAAGCATCCTACTCGATTGATTGACGAAAAAGTTCAGGAATACATTCGCCCAATCTATGAGGAACTTTCAAATGATGATCTTTAACGCGATGCTTAGGCGGTCACACGCAAAATTCCAACGAGTCGTCAACTCGACAATCTGGCGCATGAATCCGAAACATCTGTATTCTGGTCAAAAAGTCATTGAAATTGCCGTCTACATTGCTGCAGGTATGTTCAATGAAAGGCATTCTGTGGTTTTGAGTACCATACAGTTGATACTTTTTCTTATCTTTCAAAACTTTGAAGCGCGTTTTCTCTAGTTTTCATTTTTACGATTTATCTAAATTGGCGGGCGCGATTGCAAGAAAACTAACCAACCTATTTAAACGGTTCATAGCTTGTTATCTTCCGTATTGTATCTTCTTGTATTTGAACTGAAAAGATTGTTGAAAAAATCTTTTTAAATGACTTTTATAGTAAGTTGAAGTGATTTACTTTTTCAAAAAGCACTTTCTTTTAAACTTGGAAAAAGTTAGAATTTCATAATTTTGTTCGGTTTTTGTTAGTTCACCCAGAAAATACATGAAAATTAAAATTCTTTTTGATGTTTCTGTTTCAGACAAGAATTACGAGCTGCATCTTTCCCGTCAATTGGAGACTTCAGTGGTGAGGCGCTTTACGAATGTACTTATAAATCGGCTGTAATTCAGTATTTCGTGTTAAAAAAATTGTTTGTAAAGTGCAAATCAAAAAGTCAATCTCAAAAAGTTTGCTGGGCTCAGTTGTTTTTGTCCCTTCCAAAATACTTCGCGAATAAAAGCTATTTTTAGTCCTTATAAAGCAGGATCCTCCCTTATTAAGTTATAAGTAATGCCGTTTAATGATGATTTGAAACATAAATTAACTTTTTAACCTTATTGTCACCGGCTCACTACCTTAATTATTAAAAATCGCTACCAATTCATTTGTTGCAATATGAAATTATTTGTTCTATTTAAGGAGGTCCGATAGTAAAGACAAAATGATAAGATGTTTCTGAAAATTTAATATGTCATTCTTCTATGAAGTTTACGATAGTATATGAAATTTGAACTTGACTTCAAAGTTTGACACTTATACATGGGCTCTTATGAGAACAGCTTGTAAACTGACAATAAACTTAGAGTGCGATTATTTAAAAAGGATAAAAACGAAATGAAAAACAATGCAAAATATTGAAAAAGTATTAAAGATAGTGTACACAAAATTTTAGAACGAATGAGAACACCGATTGAGTACTAAGCGAAAACGTAAGTAAAAACACTAGCTTGCAGGCTGCGTAGGGAGGTGCGCGGTACGGGGTGACTCTCCTTTCCTCGTCCTGCACGGGAGATCTATCTAACCTCCTTAAGGTGATGTTAAACCCCGTGTTACTGGTAAATACGGGGAACCACTTTTTTTATTCATTTTTCAATTTTAAGAAAATATCTCTATGAAAAGTTGTTCTTTTTGGTTAGAACAACAACTTTTCATAGAGATATTTACTTAAAATTGAAAATGAAATGAGAAAAGTGGATCCTCGTATTTGTCGGTGACAGGTGGCTTTAGCATCACCTTAACCCTTTACTATTGACCTGGCATCTGTGAGTCCCCACTCATATAACAAATTTCAATGATTTATAACTTTGTAAAGATAGAAATCCTAGTCTTTACGTCTATATAAATTCGTCAAATGTCATTACAATTATTTTGTGAAAGTTGGATGTTGCAAAATTAATTAATTAAAAAGTTATAAACAATTTAAGTGCGAAAAAATAGAAAAATTAAAAATGAAATTTTTAAAAATATTTTTATTTATGCAAAAATTGTTTCTTTTCAAAGATTTATACGTCTAATGAATTTTAGTCCCCCAATAAAAGTCGAACATATATTTTCGACTTTTTTCAATTTATATGTCACTCTATTTTTAACGCGCGTAGAAATGAAGGTCCATAATCTCTTTAAACAAATAATTTTATTTAATACATCAAATTACTTTTTTAACCAAATATTGTTTTGATCCATTAATTAGTGTTGTCACGTACTAAAGAAAATTTGTTTTAAAGCAAATATTTTATATATTCATTGATATTAGCGATATAAGAGCACGAGCTCTCACGCAGGCCACGTCGCTAGTTACGTGACTAAATTTTAGGTCGGTAGTGAAGTGTTCATTCGGTGGTGAAAAGTCAAAACGACAAGACCACATTTTAAATATCCAAATATATAGATTTCAATTTATAAATTATCATTTAGACCTATGCCAAAGTAAACCATAGATTATGAAAAAATATTTAAATTGTATAAAAACTTACAAAGTTTTTGCTTATCTAGTAACATTTTTTTCAATTGATAATAATACATTTTACAAGACTATGATTGTTGATTAATTTTTTTTTAAACATAAAAAATGCAAAATACTTTTAAAAATAATATTTCTTTTTGAAATTTTGTAATTTTGTTCGAGTTTATAAACAACGAATTTATTAAATTATTATAAGAGTATTATAAAAATGAGAGAACATTATGAAACAAAATCGAAACGATAAAAATTCTTTTTGATTTCAAATCTTCATCAATAACCGAAAATAAAAGACTTTAATTGGTCTAAAATTACAGTGTAACAGTCAAGAAATAAGTAAACAAAAATTTTTTGAATAAAGAATATATCCTCAAATATCTTGAAAAATAATAGTCATCATGATCTGGACAAAGAACCCAGTCAAGCGATAATGAAAAGCTACCTTTCAAGAAACTGTCAGATTGAATAACGTCGTTTGAGTAAAGTTACCGTACTGGATACTTCGATTGAAGTGGACCATGAGATCTCTCCAAATCGCTTCCCTCCTGAGACTTTGTTCAAAATAAATCTTCACGTTAATAACAAATCATTTGCTAGTGTGGTAAAAACATATTGCCCATACTCCTTAACTCCTCCTAAACTAACTGAAGCTGACTCTATTAGACCTAAATCCAGTAACATTCTCCAAAAACTCCGAACCCATGCTAAGTCCCAAAAAGAAAATAATCCCAATACTAGCCTCGAACAACCGTTCTTTACCCATCAATTCTGGAACGAGCTTGTTTTCATTGTCACTCTCGTGTATCAGGATACCGTTATCAAAGAGAATGTGCTCCCTATCCACGACATTAGCGATATCTGCTTGTTCATATGTCAATTGTCCAAATTCATCAGTCAATCCGTTATCAAATCGTCTTAGTTCATACGGTTGATCGGGGTCAGCGTCTATGGGCTCGGTGCTTAGATTGCAAGCTTATTGGAGACAATCTATGGGTGAAAATGGTGATGGGTCGTCACGATTAGAAATCAAAAATATTTTCTATATGTTTGATTCGAGAAATCGTCTATTGTCGTTCATAAAACGAGTACGGTTAGCGGATTATATCGGAATACGTGACAATGCATCTGTGTTCGTGTTTTTCTTTCCCCTTTTCTGTACGACTTCATATTCGCATTCACGCATTTTAATTCTCCATCGGGCTAGTCTAGACATCAAATTCTTTAATTTATAGAGCCAAAGTAGTGATTTGTGATTCGATACTAGGATATATTTTCTTCCATATAAATACGGGCGGAATTGATTTACCGCGAAGAATATTGCAAGGAACTCCTTTTCCGTGGCGGAGACCAGGGTAAAGTGAGACTCAGGGTAAAGTTAGCTGTCTCTATATTTCGACATAAATAAAACATTTATATTAATTTTTCACTTATTTATCAAAATAATCTAAGAAAACAATGATTTTTAAATGATTCATGGTACATATAATCGGTTATTTAGTAAAAAAGTTAACAATGAATTTTTGAGCCACTCGATATGATAATTTTGCATGTTTTGGTTGCTAAATAAAGAAGTGTTATCTATGCTATTTTATTACAGATATTTTTTGTTTTATACTTAAGTACACTAAAATTTCAATAGATATTTTTTAAATACAATAAGACAATACGTAAATCTCTTAAAAAACATTCTTACGTCGTACATGCATTCGGGGCAAACTGGCCAGGGTAAAGCGAGCTTATATAAACAATGTAAGAAAGAAAGTGTAACCTCAAACTGGCTCTACGGTTATGTCTGATAAATACATTTTGTACAGCTTTAAACTTATATGTCTGTTAACAAATTGTTAATTTATCGTAATTTAAACTTTTATCTGCATATTTATTGAAGCTCACTTTTCCCCGTGCAAAGGCCCACTTTACCCCAAGCTCGTGACAAAGTATGCTTTCTCATTTTTTTCTTGTAAGTAAATTTTAATGTACTTTCAATTAGTTTGCAGTCTTGGTACTTGATATTTATATTAAATAAAGTCTATATAACCTTTTTCATATATTTCGAAGTATTGAGAGTTAAAATATATTTATATATTCATGCTCAAACATTTTTAGGCTCACTTTGCCCCGGTCTCCCCTACAAAATCTTTAAAGACAAACAATTGGTAAATCTTTTCCAATGATCGCCTGGCTTAATACGGCTCTTAAATCGAAATCAGAGGCATCTGTTGTTACTATAAAAGGTTCATTAAAGTTTGGATACTGTAATAACGGTTGAGTGCATAATATGTCTCTCAGAGTCTCTCAAAGTCTGGAAGGCTTGTTCCTGATTATTTTTTCATAGGAAACGTCCCTCTTTCTTTAGTAGATTATTTAAGGGTTTGGCTATACTCGCAAATTCAGGAATAAACCTTCTTAATACCCAATTAGTCCCAAAAATTCTTTAACATATTTCCTAATTTTAAGGTGGGGGGAATTCGATACTGCTTCGGTTATCTTTGGGTCTAGCCTGATGCCTTCTGCCGATATAATATGTCCTAAATATGTAACTTATTTCTTAAATAATAGACATTTATTGGGTTGGAGCATTAGGCCAGCGGATTTGAATCTTCCGAATAATTTTTTCAATGTGTTCTTTTATTGATCTCGCGTATACGACAATATCATTCATATAAATAAACATTTTCATGCTCTGGAGACCAGATAGTAAACGGTCCATTCTAAATTTAAACGTACCTGGTGCCCCCTTTAGTTTATACTGCAAAAGGCGGAATGGAGTAAAAGAAGCTGTTTTTGGAGCGTCTGCTGGATCAATGGGAACCTGATGAAATTCCTGGGCTAAGTCTACACTGTTAAAAATATAATATATGCATTAGATTTAATGCAAATGTACTGGAAGCAAATTTCCAATTCGTACATTAAAAATTATGCATGCCAATACATGAAAATTTAGTTCACGTTACTTATATTTAATGTACACCATTATTATATTTTAATGTAGATTAACAAAAAGTATTTAATAATCATAACTAAATTTTAGTCACGAGTTATTTAAATTGAATGTACATGTTCGTTAAATTTTATGAAATTCAGTGAGATGAGAATTTTAAGATTTAATGTACATGAACATTAGATTTCACGCTGATCAATGAAAAATATTTTAACATGTACATTATATTTAATATAAAAATCAAAAAAATGTATGTTAATGTATATTAAATCTAATGTGAATTGATGAAAAGTATTTCTAGATTTAATGTACATATGCATTAAATTTTATACAAATCAGTGAGACGTGAATTTTTAGATTTAATGTACATGCACATTAGATTTCACGCTGATCAATGAAAAATATTTTAACATGTACATTATATTTAATATAAAAATCAAAAAAATGTATGTTAATTATATAAATAAAGATAAGAATATTTGTTGTTATAAGAAACTGTTTATTCAAAAATTGTTTATAGAACATTTTATTAACATTAAGTAGAATATTACATTTAATAGTACATTATGTAAGAAGGGCAAAAAGTTGAATATTTTTCCCGTTGGTGAGTTTACTGAGTTTGCAGAATCACCCGAGGGAAAAATCGACTTTATTCTCGAGTTACATATAGTACTTTATGCCCATCTCAACTGTGGCCAGTTTTTGACATGGAAAGCGGAACTAATGGACTATTAAAAGACAATATTGTTAAAAGGCAATCGAAAATCAGGGTTATTGGTAGAACTTGATGAAATAAAGGAATTTTGACTAGTTTCTAGTGAAGTTACTTTTTCCCGCTAATCATTTTTGCGGGCAAAAAGTGTAATTTTGGTCTCACTTTTCATGGAAAGAAGTGGCCATTTTCGTTCAGATGGGCATAAAAATGTTTTCTGCAGTTTAAATTTTTTTAGTGGATCGCTCCCCTCTAAACATTAATTATTTTATCTTAGTGTATAGTAACATATTCTTTATTTCGCATACTTTCGCATGCACATACTAACTATATATACTTCGTGAATTACAAGAAAAGAATGGATATCTTGGAGAATTCAAAATCCATAATGAAGAGTTCATAAAGATACTACGAGTATGTACTGATTTCTTTTATTATGAATAATTTTCATAATATAATTAAATGTATTATATTGGATGCATTCATTTTGTTTCATCTAAAATAACATAGAATTATATGATTAAAGGTGAGATGAACATTAAAATAATACATTTATTACCTACTAAAATTAAAATGGAAATTATTAGATATCAGTTCGAACATAAATGTTCATACTTTTGCAGTACATATGAAAAAGCATTTTCTTAATATACTTGAAAATATCCAATATGAGTATTCAAAACTTTGTATGAATAGTTCTTAAGAATAGCTTTGTATCGACTTTTTTAATTAATAGTTATTTGTATAATTAAACGCATTAGATACATACATTTTATTTTCACTAAAATAGCTTATAGAATTATGAATAAACCTGATATCAAAATTCAAATAACTTATGCCTACAAAAGATGCAAAACAAATACTGTTGGTTTTCGTAATAACATTGATTAAATACTTGTACTGATTTTAATTACAAACTAGAACTAGCGAAGTGCTTTCTTTGCCATCGACACCATGACAAGATTGCTATTAATTTAAAATTATAAAAATCTTTAGAATATAGCAATTTAAAATTTTATGAATCTAAATATACCTAAGTATACATCCTTAATATTTTTTCAGAATAATCTATATTTCACTCTAAACCTAAAAGAATAAAAATTGACGTTAGAAAGAATAAAAATAGCATTTTATTATTTTCGCAAAGTATAAAACGCTGATTTTATTCTTTAGAGAATTTGACAATAACCTAAAAGATTAAATTGTACAAATTATTCTTTTATAAAGAATAAACTTCAGCTTTTATTCTTTTGTAAACAATAAAGTTCAGCTTTCATACTTTCGTAAAGAATAAAATTCAGGTTTTATTCTTTTGTGAAGAATAAAATTCAACTTTTATTCTTTTGGTTTAACATTAAGATTTCATAATCCGAAGCTTTCTCGAAAAGGAAACAATGTTAGGTACTTTTTTAGGTAACTTCTGGTTTTTCAATTAACAAATTACTATTTGAATAATTAGCATAAATGTGCTTAGACAAGGACAGTAGATACAACGTCCTCTTAAAACAAAAGATTAAAGCTGAATTTTATTCTTTACAAAAAAATAATTTGTACGATGTAATCTTTTAAAGCCACTGTCAAGTTCGCTAAAGAACAAAATCAGCGTTTTATACTTTGCGAAAAGAATAAAATGCTATTTTTATTCTTTCTAACGTCAATTTTTATTCTTTTAAGTTTAGAATGTAATGGCTCATTTGCAATTACTAGAATTATAAATCTCTTAATTTTCTTTGCCCGTGCAGGCAAATAACTCTTTTGCTAAACTAAATACAACGATAGCGTAAATATTGTGCCGGCGCTTTTCCGTTGCTTTGACCCTTCATCTGGATTAATTTTTATAAAATACCTCTGAATAAATTCCAAAGTTTTTTCGATTTTTGGAACGCAAGCATATCTAACGACATAATAACTAAGAAAAGTTATTAAAATTTCTTCTGTCGCATCAAAACATGAAATACTGAATTTCTTGTTAAAGACTACTTTGCATACAGGGTCATAAAATGATTTTCCTATAAAACGAAATATAATATATTATAAATTATAAAATGGACTTACAAAATTGTTAGTTAGTAAAAATAGAGTGTACCTTTCAGAATGAGTATACAATATTCTGTCACAGCTACACTCAACATATCAGCCAAATCCACCTATAAATACATTTTTAATTTTAAAATTATAAAATAAATATTTAAATAAAATGTAAAAAAAGAAGTTCATCAAACTCTACTCTATTTCACTACTTTTATAGATGATAAACATTACTATTATACAATACAAAATTTATTACATTTTGCTAATTGGATAAGCATTTTTTTAAAGAAAGAAATAGACTTATATTTACAATTTTAAATAAGTTACTTTCTTCTTCTTTAAAATACAGTGGAAGTAATTTCAAAACGACTAGTAATTTTAGTATCTTTTATGTATAATGTCTCTGGCAGCCTTTGACCAGGAATGTTAACCCAACCTGCGTACGTTTAATACACGTGTATTAAACGTGTAATACACGTGTGATTGTGCATTTGGTAACGTCGAGACTGTGAGCGACTGTGCCGAAAAATTTATTAACATTTAAGTACAGAAGAGCAACAAATCCGACTTAAACCTCGTTAATTAATTATTGTTAAGGCCAGGTTACACCAATAAAACGTGTTTTTTTAAATAAATTTTATTTATAGTAAAAGAAATATTTCAGAATCAAACTTTTTACAGCTGAAAGTACATATATTAAACTGGCTCTGAAAATGGCTGCTCAAACTCGTCCAATTTGTTGGCGGGTGTCATCATTTCTTGGAAACGAATCATCTGAAAGTAAAAAATAAAACGGTTTCATATTCTGTATCGAATTGGCTATGGTCGGTACTACAATGAAACATTTTCACCGAAAATATTACAATTAAAAGTGCAAAAAAGCGTCGGAAAATTCAAAAGTCCGACATTTTGTTTCTTTCGGTGAAAATGTTTCATTGTAGTACCGACCATAGCCAATTCGATACAGAATATGAAACCGTTTTATTTTTTACTTTCAGATGATTCGTTTCCAAGAAATGATGACACCCGCCAACAAATTAAAAGGTTTAAAGTTGTATGGTCATAAGTGTTAAGGGTTTATGAGGATAAGGGTTAAGGGTAAAGGGTTTATGAGGATAAGGGTTAAGGGTAAAGGGTTTATGAGGATAAGGGTTAAGGGTAAAGGGTTTATGAGGATAAGGGTTAAGGGTAAAGGGTTTATGAGGATAAGGGTTAAGGGTAAAGGGTTTATGAGGATAAGGGTTAAGGGTAAAGGGTTTATGAGGATAAGGGTTAAGGGTAAAGGGTTTATGAGGATAAGGGTTAAGGGTAAAGGGTTTATGAGGATAAGGGTTAAGGGTAAAGGGTTTATGAGGATAAGGGTTAAGGGTAAAGGGTTTATGAGGATATGGGTTAAGGGTAAAGGGTTTATGAGCATAAGGGTTAAGGGTAAAGGGTTTATGAGGATAAGGGTTAAGGGTAAAGGGTTTATGAGGATAAGGGTTAAGGGTAAAGGGTTTATGAGGATAAGGGTTAAGGGTAAAGGGTTTATGAGGATAAGGGTTAAGGGTAAAGGGTTTATGAGGATAAGGGTTAAGGGTAAAGGGTTTATGAGGATAAGGATTAAGGGTAAAGGGTTTATGAGGATAAGGGTTATGGGTAAAGGTATTATGAGGATAAGGGTTAAGGTTAAAGGGTTTATGAGGATAAGGGTTAAGGGTTTATGGGTATACGGGTTTAAGGGTTTATGAGGATAAGGGTTAAGGGTTTATGAGTATACGGATTTAAGAGTTTATGGGTATACGGGTTTAAGGGTTTATGGGTTAAGGGTTTATGGGTTTAAGGGTTTATAGGTTTAAGGGTTTATGGGTGTAAGAGTTTATGGGTTTAAGGGTTTATGGGTTTAAGGATTTTGAGAGTATAAGGATTTTGAGGGTATAAGCATTTATTTGTTTAAGGGTTTATCGCCTCCAATCATAGATAATGAAAACTTTTAGTACAAATTTTAGCTCAGCTATTTTAAGCAAAATAAGACAGTATTTTTAAAATAATTGTATAATAATTTAATATTTGGTATAGTAATAAATTCATATTTATGAACAACAATGATGCTTATATATTAATTATCCCATTTCTATATTTTATACATGCGATAAAACTGATTTCATCGTAATGTAAGAAATCATTTGAAATCATGTGAATTCATATAAAATCACTAGATTTTCCAGATAAGTGATTTCGCGAGAAATTGTTTAGTCATTTTTAGTGACTAACCCCTTGGAGTAAAAACGATAAGCAGGCGTGTATTTTGCCAAACTGCACTTACGACCAACACGTTCGGAAATATCATTTACCAACTAGTGCGAGACAAGAACTACAGTGGGTTAAAGTTTTAAACTGTGAAGTTCTAAATAATTTAACATACCATGAAATTATCAAAAGTCGTTAATGTGTGTGTTCTCTTCATTTTGTTGAAATTGCCACAATCACATTACAATCTGGAGTACAGCGACTCACGAACGATGTAATACTTACCTTACATTTAGCTGATTGGCAATCTTGTAATGTACGCTTAATTGAAATACATGATTCTATTAATATGCTGAAAACAACTTGTACAACGTACAAAACAAGAAAGTTAATATACATTACAAATCGATATGTCAGTAATAAAGTTGAGAAGAATTAGACAAATGTCCCAGTGCCAGCTTCTCCGCCAACCACCTACTCTAAGTTGATGTATATCGAAAATGATACTCCAAGGAGAAGCTCCTTTGTAAATAAAAAGATTACAATATGGAAGGTAAGAAAATTTCTTTATATAGTTTCAATTAGAAAAAGAAACAAAATTTACATAGCCATTTGAAAGTTACGAACTTATTTTAATTTTATCACAGTTGAAGATACGAGTACAGTACATAATAATATACTAGACATGGAATGCACTGCCTCAGAAAATATTGCAGCATTCTGGTCTACAAAGAGCAACACAACCTCAAACGCTCAGACTAATTTCAAATAAGAGACAGTGCAGACCATCGTGAAGAAAGTTCAGTCCCAAGAATTGTTCTCAGGGGGAAATGGAATTATATTACAAGTTGCTTTGTACCAGAAAGAAGTTCAACAATTTTTATAGAAAATTGAAACAGTATATATATTTTATATCTACAATAAATTTTAAAACTAAATGCACTAAGAGTATTTAGTATAGAATGTTGAATATGATTTTTTTTTTAATTTTTCACAAACATTACTTAGATTTTATGCTTATGTAATCATGTCACTAATACGTACATTGCAAGTTAAATTTATTTTATAAGAATCGCGCTATTCAGTCTTATTCAAAAAAAGTATTAAAGTTTTTAAGCTTTATAAGCACTGTAAAATTCTTATTGTTCAGCAATCGTTGTCATTTTATTGACACATAGCTTCCTCTAATTTAATTAATTTTCGAATATGAAAAATTGTAATAAATATAATTTAGCTGTTATGTATTGTAAACTATATGCTTCTTAAATATTCCCTAAGGCAACGAGTAGTTTACTTTTTATGATTACATATCGCATCCTCAGAACAAAACTATGACAACTACAAATTCTATGTTTTTGTTAAGGGTAACACCACTCTAGGATTTAAAAAAAAAACGTTTTTCCCTTTTTGGCTTAAACAATACTTTAGGGTCATAAAAACAATATCCAATTGGTACTATGGTAAAAAAGAAATTGTAACAGCTTCAATTTTCAGTTTTGCCGCCGCGCCTCGGAGTGTGCGTTTAGAGCATATGCGGTACCGCTCCGACTTTTTGCTTTTAGCTGTTAAAATATTAAATACCTGCCTTATTTACAAGATAAAAGGTAATTAGGTTATCTTTCGTGGTCACCAGGGTGCACTGATACTATAATATACATATACATATATTATATGTACGCTATAATATACGTGTATGTGTGAGTCAATACAGCTGCGAAGTGAGGCCGAGTCAGACGGTCCGATTTGTTTTTGCCCTTGATCTTTTGATTTTTTATATAAATAATCATCAAAATAAATTTGTTTTATAGAGTATTATCAATAATAATCGGACGCTAAACAAAATGACTGATAAAAAACCTCAATATAGTGGAAAGAAGTCCGGACGGGGAGGTAACTCCAATGCTAAAAAACGGAGTATTTGAAACCGCGCTCCGCCACTGAATCGCTACGCGTTAGAAAACCAAGTTTAAAAAATGCTGGAGTGTCAGCAAAAAAGTTATTGCCTATTGATCCTGATGAATTCGAAGTCGACGCAGGATTTAGTTATAGAATTTTTGATTTTTTAGCAGTATTTACCGCGTTGTCACAAGTGGTAGTGTGTAAAAAATACAACTCAGACTTTACGTTTACAGAATCAGGAATGAGAGGCTTGGGATTCAAAATAGTGTTTCATGTAAATGTTGGGAAAGTGTTCATATTTCTAGCTCTCCTTTTATTGAAAAAGAGTATGATATTAATCGCAGAATTGTTTTTGCTATGCGACTTTTGGGTGTAGGCTTGAATGGTATAATAAAGTTTTGTGCATTCATGAATTTGCTTCGTCCCATTTTTCAATCATTTTACGATAGAGTCGTAAGAAGAATAACTATTGGAGCAGAATAAGTTTACCAAAGAAGTATGAAGACGGCAGCTCAAGAAGAAAAAGTAATAAGTGAAAAAGAAGGACAGATAGAAGGTATAACAGTGTCTGATGATGGTTCTTGGCGCAAACGAGGTTTTTCATCACTCTTTGGTTTTGTTTCGCTGATCGGATGGTTTACTGGAAAGGTGGTCTATGTTTTGGTCAAGTCTTAATACTGCAAAGTTTTGTGCGTTCATGAATTTGCTTCGTCCCATATTTCAATCGTTTGACGATAGAGTCGTAAGAAGAATAACTATTGGAGCAGAAGAAGTTTGCCAAAGAAGTATGAAGACGGCAGCTCAAGTAGAAAAAGTAATAAGTGAAAAAGAAGGATAGATAGAAGGTATACCAGAGTCTGATGATGGTTCTTGGCGTAAACGAGGTTTTTCATCAGTCTTTGGTTTTGTTTCGCTGATCGGATGGTTTACTAGAAAGGTGGTCGATGTTTTGGTCAAGTCTAAATACTACAAAGCTTGTGAATTCTGGAAGAAGAAAACTGACACAGAAAAATATAAAGAATAGGCTGAAAGTCATGAAAGTGAATGTCAAGCTAATCACAACGGTTCAGCTGGGAAGATGGAAGTGGATGCAGTCATCGAAATGTTCCAACGATCATAATCAAAAGCTACTGGAGATTTATCAAACTACATGCACAAAGCCCCGCTATCTCAAGAAGTTTATGAAGCGATGCCTCCTGTTTATGAAGAGTTGAGCTGTGACGATCTTCTTACACGTTGCCTTGGCGGATTCACTCAAAATACGAATGAAAGTTTTAACGCAACCGTGTGGTATATGGCACCTAAATCTTCCTCCAGTGACAAACATGTACTTGATACAGCAGTATACATTGCTGTAGGTATTTACAATGATGGTCTGTCAAGTATCATGCGTCTAATGCAAAATTTGGGGATGAAAATAGGGCCAAACTGCTACAACTTCTGCGTGGAAGCTGATGAGCGTCGCATCAAATTTTCCGAGCGATCGCTCACCGATGCTGCACAAAAAGGCTCGGTTTGAGTTAAAATCAGTCAGAAAGGAGAAAGAAGAAGAGAATATTAATTTAGATGGCCAAATGTACGGTGCAGGCATCGCAGACTAAAGGAAAAACGAAATTTTTTAAGAGTAAAGTAATTGTAAAACTTTAAACGCGTTTTCCTCAAAACTACTTTTTTCAAACTGGGTGAAAACGCTGCTCGAAAACCGCTCGATGGATCGCTTGCAAATTTTTCCTGTAGCTTCAGAATCGCATTATCTAAAGAAGTACATAGCCGTTATTTGATTAAACTAATTTTTTTTATAAATAATTTACTACGAATGTTTACGTAGAAAAAATGAAAATTTTTTAAAACTTATGCCATTTTTTTAAAAATTGATTTAATAAAAAAATCCTATGTACTTCTATAGCCAATAACATATACTTTAAGAAAAATGTTATTATTTTGTCCTAGCTCTCATACTTTTGGAGTTACGGTTTCGCCCGTGGAGGTATAAAAAAAGACGTTCTTGGCTCTGACGCCGCCATTTTGTTTTGAAAATTCAATAAATAAAAATTTGTTATACTTCAATATGTGTTTAATTAAATCCTGAAAAAAGAAACCCGATCCCTTTACCGATATCCTCAAAAAAATTTATCAAACCCTGGTAGAAATTTATCCCGTCCACTTTATAGATCTATGTAGAATAATCTCGCACTGTGTAGATCTATGTAGGCAAACTAGATAGTTACTATAAAGGCGTGTAACGGTCGACCCTTCTAGTTTCCCGTATTATTTGCCCCGATAAAACTAGATAAGCAAAATTATAACAATAACAACCACTTAAAGGTTATGTTTTAAGAAACAGAAGCATAATCTATTATGCTTATTATGTATTATTTTGATTTAAAGGTATTTACTTGTTATTGTTCACCTATTACCAATGTAAATAATTGTAAATAACCTCTAAAGTGTAAGGTTATCTAATTTTAGATACATCGAGTTTTTGTATTTAAGAACTCAATAACAATATTATGTTACACATATATATTAAACAATCAAAATGAGAAAATAATCTGAATATCCAAATAACTAAGTATATGGAGTATTTGTGCATATATTTATTTTGTTTATGTAAAATTATTTTCCTTACATTTGATTATGTTCCATCCTAAATACAGGCTTGGTTTCCAAACCTGTATGGTTTATGTAAGGAAAACTATTTTCACACACATTTATTATCAACTGATTAATTTTCTATTTTTATAAAGAAATAATGTATTTGAGTTATTATATATATATGTTCTATTTTTGTATTTCCTACTGTGATTAATTTATAATCAAACACTTTCATTTGACATCTATGACCAGTTAATACATAGTAATTTGTTACTTATAAAGAAAATTATCGTCTACATGTATTCGACTAATGTGTTTGTCTTTGAAAATGTTGTCACGGATGAGCAGTTTATGTATTATAAAAACTCGCAGATGGATACAAAATTATTTGTAGTTCTGAAATTAAAATTCTAGTTTTTAAATAAAGCATGTCATAAAGTACATATTTGTACATATGATATTATTATTATTTATACATTACTTTTCAAGAAACAACTACATCAATCAATAACATTATTTTGTGATCACTGTTTTTCATATGCAAGGAACATTGTTTCTAAATTTTCATTTCTTAGGTTAGATATGCTTTCTGACTACTTTTATATGTAAATAGTATGGATATAACTGTAGATCTTATTATTATAATTGAAAACTTGCATGTTAAACTTTATTTAACATTAATTTTTACAATAAAACTTCTGTTCAATAAATAATATATAACCTCACAGATTTTATACGTACATATTATTATTGAGAAAACTATATAGATCTGTGTGGATTTATCGAGTTTTGTACACTCTTGTACTATCTAGTTTGCCTATAAAGGCCGTTATAGCGAATGTGGCCGCCACGATAAGATTTCTACCAGGGAAGTAAGGCCCTTATTCGTGGCTCTAGAGTGATGTTACCCCTTAAACAAAGCAAGGAATGTCAATCTACCATGAAATAAAATATTTTAACTTGAACTTTTTATTGTATCAGAGTTTCTGAAAGTTTTCTATGGAACTTTGGAAGTGTATCAAGGTCTTTTATTTTTGTATGAGCTGTTTTGTGGGCAAAAATCAAGTTGCGAAAAAAGTTGAGTTAATATAGTTTTGTTATGGGGATGCGATATGTTAAATTGTATAATGAATATATACATTATTATACTGTTACTGCTAAAAAGTAAGTGTTATGATTCGACAAGTATTTTTATTTAGTATAAATATTCTAGGCATGATGCTGTTTTTAGAAAAAGAAAGGTATTTAAAATCTAAGAAATGCATGTAAATACTGCAAAAATTGTCACCCGTTTAAAGAAGTTTTATTGATATGTCATTAAAGAATAATGATAATCATCACAATGGGAAAAGATATACTTGGGGTGAAAAGGTTCTATCCTTGTCAGTCTATAAGAAACTGCAGCTTATAGATACCAACAAGGTTTCATGAATTTGCTTAGCATATCGACTTTAAAAGATATGCAAAACAATATTCCTGTACAAACAGGAATAAATCCGTCTATTAAAAATCGTCTGAAAGAAGCATGTAGTACTATAAGTGACAAAGAAAAAGTCGCTTTGATGTGAGTTGAGATTAAATTAATGCCCCATCTTGATTACAATAATAAGAGTGGTCGAGTAATTGGTTTTGATGAGTGGGGAGCTGATAGAACCGAGAAGATCGCTGATCATGCACTAGTATTTATGCTTCAAGGTCTGGAATCAGGGTGGAAAATTAGGTGGAAATAAAGTACAAAATTTTATTAATTTAACCCTTTCGATCACCATGTCCTTTTTAAAAGGCACTAAATTTATAATCTACGAAACCTAGTTTAAATTTCTTTTTTTAGTTTAAACTATGATATTTTTCTAATATGATATCATTAAAAGTTATTAAAACATTGGTTTTGTTAAAAAATATTTATTATAAAAAGTTATAGCTATAAAATAGACAAAATGTTTTGAATTTGTTGGGTATATATGGTTGAAACAAAGTTATTGTGAATTATAATTTATTTTATTAAGAATCTTTTTATTCCTTCACAAAAATATATAACTAGGTATAGTATGCTTTCTAGCATCTGAATATGTGAAATACAAGTTCAAAAAATGAAATACTATCCCGTAATAGCGAAATTCTTCTTTTTATTTAAATTCACAGAACTCGCATCTATTAAAAGCGATCAAGCCAAATCTTGCACCAAAATTCTGTTTCAAACTGGTACTTATAACTTACCTCAAAAATCGTATTATAAGTCACGAATAAAAAAGTCGCGACCGAATGGGTTAATACAAAATTGCACACTGTATACAATATTTTCGAAACTTACTTTTACTTAAAACGAATAATAAAAAAAATCTATCCATTCATATAGATGCAAGAATTGTAGTACACGGAATGGAAATAATTCCACAATTCGATGTACCTAACCTACTCAAATGTTTACGCAATAATTTATTAAATAAAGACTTGGAAACAAATTACGATAAAAACAAAAAAGAAAACCGCACTATTGCTTCGTGGAATCATATTAACATTGCATATGATATTGATTTGCATGAACCAAGAGAGAAGAGGCGGTTTTAAAAATTAACTGACTGTCATATTTACGAAGCCAAGATAAGAAAAATGAGTGTAAAACACGCGACGCAAATATTCAGTTCTACAGCGGCAATTTAAATCGATCATCTGTCTGCATGTAAAGGTACACAACTAATGATTTATTTATTAACTATATAGTTACTACATTTTATTTCGCAAATTATTTAAATTTATCATATTTTCGCATTTCTTATAAGACTTAATATATACTTGTGAATTGAAAAGTAAAACAACGTATTAAATATCTACTGTGCCAAAAAATCTTGATGATACATTTTATATATATCGACTTTCAAGAAAAAACTACTTTTTATAACGCATGCACAAAAAACGCGCGTTTTCCATGCTTATAAAGTGGTCGGTTACTGACCGGCGGGCAAAAAAGTGGAACCTTTTTTGGCTTGATGATTACATTTTGCAGGCAAAAAAGAACATTTTTTGTTCAGTCTTTAATATGCTAGTAAAATTGAGGTTCGCGAAAAAATTCTTCGTTTTCCATAGATTACAATGAAATATACTATGATTTATTTAATAAGATATAATAACTAAAAAATATTAACCTCAGTAGTTACCTGTATTTGACCAGAAACTTTTAATTTTTAATCCGTCTTTTCTTTATCCTGTATAACACAAGTATACAAGTTTAATAAATAAATACTTTTCAATTCACAAGTTACTTTTACCCTTGTATCCCACGTATAAAAGTTCAAAGTATCAATTTGTTTTAAATAAACTTGAAACTTTTAAATTTCGATACACCACGTACGAAAGTTAAATAAACAAATAGTTCTAAATACACCGTAAACTTTTATAGCTCAATATCCCGCGTATACAAGTTACATAAATAAATATTTTTTAATATATCGCTAACTTTTAAACTTTAAGTTTTACCCTATGTATGAAAATATAATAAATAAATAGTTATAAATAAATCTTACATGAGATTGCGGTTTATTAAAAAGTATTTATTTATTGAACTCTTATACGTGGAGCATTTAGCTATCGCCTCCGACTCGTACTGCAAACCTCATACGCACGTAGAAAACGCACTTTTCTCCCTTCGTACTTTATAATACAATTTATATAAGCAAAAATATTAAGAATTCAGAAACTTGTGATAAAATAAGCCGTAACTACTGGACTACTCAGTTTCAAAGTAAATGACTTATCAAGCTTTTTCCTAATTAGCACAGCAGACATGTTTACACTAGTTTTTCTCAATTTAAATTTACTAAATTTTTGTTGCACTCTCTGTTAATGTCGTGTTATTTGAAAAAGTTTTAATATGTATAACCACTGCATATTATATTATTTTAATAATTTCTCTGATTTACAGCAAGAATTCAAACAGACGTTGGCGGAAGAGAAATGCCAGAAGACGGTTTAAACAGAATTTAAAAGGGAAAATTGCTGTTATGAGTTGAAGCTGAACACTGTTGTGCTTCCGAAAAGTACAAAAAACACTACATAAGAAAAATCGTTAAAATTGACTGATTTAGCGTTAGTATTTCAATTAATTTCAAAGTATTCAAGTAACATATATGATTAGTCTATTATCAAAACAGTTATTTGTATAAGATAGAATGAATTGCCAAATGTGATTTCGTTTTAAAGATCAGCATGTACTACGTTTCTGTGATTAATGAATACATATACATTATTATCAATATACTTCGAAAAATTAACTCTCTTATGAGATTATAATGTTTTTAATGTCAATGTTATAGTATTACATAATGACTGATCATTAAGTATGACTTTCATTAGCCACTAGTGAATGCATTTAAAATTGTTGCAAGTACAGTAGTCTCGCGTTAATTACCTGCGCTGGAGGCTCTGGGGTGGTGCTATTCTAAGAAATCGGACATTAGCGAGAGCCAGTCGCGTGCGCTCTTTTCCCTCCATTCTCCTGTTTCAAAGACGTACGACATAGTAGTGATCTGCAGCGGGCGGAAAGGTGGGGACAGTCGTCTGTGTGAGTGCGTTTGTGTATCAGGGGGCGTGCCTAACAGGCGATTAACCAGCAAGCTAATAACGCGAGACTATTGTACTACTATTCTGCTATTTAATGTATATACATTAGTAATAAGTAAATGTACTTTATATGCCGATATTTTTATAAGATAGAAATTAATTGCCAAATATGATTTCATTTTAAAAACGAACATGTTCAACGTTCTGTGATTAATGAATACATACAGTTTTATCAATGTTCTTTGAAGAATTAACTCTCTTATAACATTATAATGTTTTCAATATCAACAATGCATTTAAAATTGTTGCAAGTATTACTATTCTGCCATTTAACGTATATACTTCATATGAATTTATTATTTATACTGCAAACTGAGATGACTTTAACCACCAGGGTGACTTTAGACCATTTTCGTAACATATGCTTATAAATTCTATGATGATAATTCCGAAATTTGAAAATCTTTTCTCGTTTATTTACAGGGACTCACTACTAAAAATTGGTGTTTTAACAGTTTTTATTTTATATCTTTGAATCTACAAAACATTATGTCGAATCCATGCAAGCAGTTTTCTAAATTCATCTAAGAAACACGTAAAAAAAGTTTCAACTAAAAATATTAAAAGACGTATTAGAAGGATATAGATGAAGAGAGATTTATTTTCATTTAAAGTATTCTTAAAAAATCTATCTTCTTTCAGTTTTTAATATTTTTTCTTGAAACTTTTTTTGTATGCTTCTCAGATGATTGTTAAAAATTTTACGCATTGGCCTGGTATAACGGTTTGTAGATTCAGAGATAACAAATAAAAACCACTAAAACACCAATTTCTATTACTGCCTCCCCTAATCTAAAACAAATAAAGGAAAAATTATTTTCTTTAGAACATAACAGCGGCAGTCGATTCAATGAAACTACAATTCATTGTGCAAGTAGGATGTTGCATAAAAATAAAAAGTTGATTTTTCACATGACATAAGTAGAATAGCGGAAAATAATTAGGTCGTATTTTTTCTCTTGTCATAAAAATGAAAAATTGGTAAATTACAGACGTTTAAAGTTTCCTAATTTTCGATATATATAGATATACTCTAAAGCTACGTGACGTTATGATACTATATCATCGTGACGTCACGCAAAATTCAAATGGCTTTAATTACTTCAATTTACCTTACATTGGAAAACTAAAAATACGACTTAATTATTTTAGCATAAACTATTTCAATATGAAATAAAAATAAATCATGCAGCAACCGAACTTGTACAATTTGTTTATGATTAGTTTATATCGAAGTCCCTTACGAAGACTAGCACATTTCAGATTTCTCAAAAAATACTAATTGTTGTAAGGAACCTCCTACAGAAATTAACAATTTTTAAAACCTCGGACAAAACCTATCATCTTCTCAGAGGATCTAAGAAAGAGCTAGTATTTATCAGAAAATCTAAAAAGTGCTAGTTTATTATAAGAACCCTCTGTAAAGAATGAGCGGTTTTTGAGAAATCTGAAATGTGCTAGTATTCATAAGGGCCATCGATATAAAACTACAATATTTCATGGCAACTGGTTACAACTGTTGATAGAATTCATTCGTGCGATATATAATTAGATATTATTTGAAACGTATCAACGAATGATTGATAAGGATCTCTTGTAAATGTTTAGGCAGATTCAATAAATTTACTTCTTTTTCTGTAAACCAGTTAAAAGCTAACTGCTGTATCCTACAACTAGCCATAAAATAAAAATATTAACAAATAGTTTTCTAATCAATTATCGTTTAGACTATTGTCTAGGCTGTAATGTTCTAAGAACTAATAACTATGAAGAAAAATTCAAATTCCAGAATCAGACATTATTATACATTTCTTTTATACACTATCATTAATTAGTTTTGTGAGTACTTAGAGAATTTCAACATAAAAAAAAAGAATTAGAAAGATAAGAGATTAAAAAATAATTTAGGGTCACAGCACCAGTGTGTGACCAGTTACCAGTGAATGATCAATCTTCAAAAAAGATTGAAAAAATAAGTTGTTATTGTTTTATTTATACAAAACAAAAATACTGTTGAAATCTGTAAGTGTTTCTGAACAATTACATGTATGCCATGCGAAAGTTATACATTAAAATAAATATAAAAAATAACAAATCTTGCACTCTCGCGATATATCACGTATAAATTACCATATGCCTTATATGATTTATGAGCAAGCAACAATTAATTTTCAATCGCGCAAGATTTTAAGGTTATATTTACATAAACATTCTTTACGATTTGTTTTTGTATTATATTAAAGGTATTGTTTTTCTAAAGAATTCATAATTATTCTGATATTCGATTTCTTTGTCAAATATAATAAAAAAATTATCTATTAGAAAGATTTTGTGTTTTTTATAAAAATGTATTATTGTTTTTTTATTGCTATACTATTTAGCTTCTAAAAGTAGCAATAACAATTCCAGTTATATAAAAAAAGTATTTTATTTTATTGTTAATATATTCAATTAATATATTAAAGTTACCTGTAAAGGATTAATAAAAAAATAATATTTATTTATTTAATTAGGTAAAAGAAAGTATGTAACTATATATTTGAATTTATAACCTCATCACCTTGAAATCTTTGAATAAATATTAAGTTATCGTTGTACATATAAATTATTTGTGTTTCAAACTATTATTTCTGTTATTAAATTCTCTTTATATTAAAGTTTATATAAATGTATACTTCTGATAAATAAATTTCATCTAGTGAATTTCGTAGTCATATACTGGATCACAATGGTCATTTACAGGTACTAAATGGTCATTCACTGGTGTTTTAGCATATTTTTACTTTATTAATGTATTTCTATAGTATGTTGGCCTTATAACGTTAATTTATCGCCTGTAATAAAAATTGTAAGTGTTTAAGAATCTTATTAAATAGTTTTTCTTCATCATACTGACTTTGATATATTAGAAATAGAGTGCATTGACCCAAATTATTGATATACTTTGTTTTATGGTCATCCAAAACTACAATTTTTTACTAGTATATAAAAATGAATAAGTTTATTTTATTTCTCGATAAAAATTACAAGAGATTTATATGAATCACTCAATGAGAAGTTACGAGGGAACTGGTTACAGCTGTCGACAAAGCTCATTTTTTAGAGACATAATTAGATACTCTTTGAAACTTATCAACGAATGATTTATAAGGATCTCTTATAATTGTTTAGACATTCAATAAATTTACTTCATTTTATGTAATCCGATCGAAAGCTAACTGTAGTGTCGTATAACTAGTCATGAAATAAATAATGTTAATAACGACAGCTTTTGTTTTTAATTACTTATCTTTCAAACTACTTTTAGAATATATTGTACTATAGATTTAATAACTGTCAAGAAAAATTATAATTTTGTAAATATATTAGATTCAAATCATTCTACTTCCTTAGTTATTGTGTAAAAATTAAGTGTAGTCGTAAAATTAATTAGTTAAATATTTTTATAAAGTTAATTAGTTATTGTTAAGTTATACAACAATTTTTTTATTCATTACTTACTCTTTGGTTTATGAAAGGAATAAAAAAAATGAAAACGTCAATTTTTATCTGTAGATAATAGAATATCCAATAAAAAAACTCCTTCAATCTTATAGAAGTCATATTTTGAGTACATTAATTGAAACTAATACAAATTTTCTTTCTTAATTTATTTTTTAAAACTGGTACGCAATAATAATAATTAAGGTAAACGTACCAATAACTGGTCACTGCTGAAAGTTTTGTTTTTTATTAAGCTTTTAAACTGGAATTTTTAATACATTTTACTGAATAATATAATTTATAGCACTGCGTGACCTAAATCCGCTCTAAGTAACGCTTATTATCCGTGACCTAAGTAGTCCATTTTTGTACCATGTAGAAATGAATATACTTAAGTCACAGGCACATACTATCAAAGAGAAGGTACTTTTGGATGTCCTTTGACACTTAAAAATCAACAGAGGACAAATGTCAAATGAAGTAAGCGATAAACAACCTGGCATAACAAGTAATATATATTACAATATAGATTACATTATAGTATTTATTAAAATTCAAATAACATAGATAAAACTTTAAATTACTTATACAAATATATTGTACATCTACATCTTTTTTACACAGTTATTGTTTTCTGGCTGCACAGTTTTATTTTCAACATTGCACTTATTAAATATAAAAGAATTATTAGAAACATTTATGGTTACATTGCAGTTATTAAAAATGCAATTTTTCCTAGACGCATCCTTATCAGTTTAGCATTACATATAAGCCAATGTCCGGATAATAAAAACAAGGTAATTGTGCTTCCTGCGGTTGGACTTCACAGATGTTGTTACACGCCCATGAATAGGCTCTTTCGCGCAGCTTAGAATAAGATAAGTGTACCAATGACTGGACACGTCCCAGTACCTGGACAGCAGCTCGAATATCACGTTATATCAGGTATTACAGTGCGTTTAATGAAAAAAAAATTATATGTAATCATAATCTGTTACTCTCCAACTACATATATTTAAATTTGTATAAAACTCTATGTTTGATTTGTATTCTAAAAAAATAGTTTTGTAATGGAACTAAGGCATGCACAGCAGCACGCCATCTTCTTAAGCAATGGCTAAGATATGCCTTTTTGATATTAGAAGTTATTTAACATTTTATTATTATTTTCGACGCCCAAATTTTTTCTGAGCTTATTTAATCGCACAATAATTCGAAATAAAATGCTAATATGTGCCAAAATATCGTTTTGGTTGCAAAAAACAAGTGTCCAGTCTCTAATACACAGAAAAGCTAGAGTGCCGAAACACGCCTTTCTCTGCGTAATTAAGTTCTCAAACGTGATTACCATTAGTTTTACTATTTACTTTGTCAATATTTTGATTCAATTTTTAACAATGTTAATGTTTATATTTCATGTCTTGAATTTGAAATTTTTAAGTTATGGCGTACATATCAGCCGACACATCATAGGTTAGGTGAGTAGAATGTTTTTCAAGTGATAATCAGTCTTAAATTTTTCAACTAAGTACTTATACACTCGAAAAATATAACAATAGTACTGTTATTGTTCATTCAAACTTGATTTTCTCAAGAAATATATATTATTTTAATAGAAATAAACCAAAATAAACGTGTCCATGTACCAGGACAGCGATGTCCAGTTATTAGGACAAATGTTCTTTGCTTGTCCAGCTACTAGTGCACTACACTACATTACATTTTTATTGATATTTCTTGCAATAAAGTGTAAATTTAGATGTTTATGAGGTTAATTTGATAGATAATAATATTGTTTTTTGGTGGGATAAAAAATCATCTAGTATAGTGCTAAATTTAGCGTTATATATTAACGCATATATTTCGTTTGCCCTTAAGTGTCTAGTTACTGGTACTTTTACCTTAGCTGAGTTTTAATTGTCGCGTGACGGCGCGTGGTTGGCGATAGCGTAGATCCAACTCGCGGAAGAAATTGGCGAGGCAGAGGCATATAGGACCGGTCGTCAAAGCACTTGGCATCCATGAAACTCACTCGAGTAAATTACCACAGTAACGCGTAGAGAGTACTACAGGGCTAACCTCTTAAGTTTGAGAAATATATCACGGCTTAATTATTTTTATATCATGGCTTAATTATTTTTTGTTTTCCCCTCCTCTTTATATATATCTATTCTATCTTGAGCTTGTCTCATCGGCGACAACTGTCGCTGGGCTGCTTCTCTGAAACAGCTCTGGACTCGTAGAGAGCTAGGCGAGGGGTTAGTGCTGTGTCCTCCCTCTCCCAACGTAGAAGCAACATCGTGGGACGACAAACGAAGCAGTCTACACTTCGAGTACCTGCAGAGCGCTTGTCCCTCTCCTCTCTACGTCACGGGGATACGAACCAAGTAATCTACACCTCGAGTACCTGCAGAGCGCTGGTCGCTCTCCTTTCTCTCCACATCGTGGGACGTCGAGCCAAATAGCCTACACACCGATATTCCTACATAGCGCTCAGCGCTCTCCTCCGGCTTCCCCACCAACCAGACGTACCTCAATGTTTATGTTTTTGTTTTAGAACTTTCATAAATGGAATCACTAGAAATACCAATATTAGTTTTCTCAACAAATCTAAGAACATTCACTTCTGGAATTGACTTTGGTGTAGAAGAAATATAAGCAATTCTAGAATTATGAATTTTCTTCAAAGTAGAAGTAGTAGCAGTTTTAGAAGTTTTCACTTGATTTTCCTCTGATCTTAGTAACTCCAGAAGTTGATGGTACATTACTAACTCCAGAAGTTGATGGTACATTACTAACTCCAGAAGTTGATGGTACATTACTAACTCCAGAAGTTGATGGTACATTACTAACACCAGAAGTTGATGGTACATTACTAACTCCAGAAGTTGATACTACATTACTAAATCTAGAAGTTGACGCTAACTTTGACACTCTTCCAGGGACATTTGTTGTTTTGACTCGATTATTGATATCAATTCCACTACTAATCTGGTCACAAATTCTCTTTTTGTTAAGGAATCAGCGACATAACCAAAAGCAACTGTGGCAGATTTCCATCCTCGGTGTCGTTGTAATGTAGTTAAGTCATCTCCAGCATCAACCGAAAGAGTCGCTGTAGTTCTGCGAAAGCTGTGACCAGAAAAATCATTGGCATCAGGCAACTTTAAAAACAAAGCTATCTTTAGTCATTGATGCAAACTATTAATCCCGATGGCTTGTTGGATGCATTTTCCATTCGAGTATCTCCAAAGAAAATCTGTTAACCTGATAAGTTTCTAGTCTGGCTTGCATATATTTCCAACAAAAATGAAATAATGTGTCTGTAATAGTGAATGATCTTGGAACGTAGTTCTCAGTTTTGGGGATTTTAGTGAGAAGTACAGCATCGTCCAATTTTATTATATCATATTAACAAATTCTTCTCTTCGTAATGGACCAGCAATTCCAAAAATAAGAGCTACCTTTAAAATATTTGTAAGAATAAATAATGCAAGTTAATTAAGAATTCTAGTATGTATGATGTTTAAGTTATATTTACCTTTTCACATAAATATATATCATCAGATGCTTCGTTGAGAAACTTTGAAATATTATCTTTTGTAAAGACTGATACTTCTTTGGTCGATGCCCCATTCAATTCTTTTTCAAATAAGCTAACAACTTATTATATTCCTTGTGCATTTCAACATTGAGTATGTAGCCCATAAACTTGTTGGTGCATACTTTGTTGAGAACTGAGCAAAGAATGTAAGTAACACATCTTCGCAATAAGAATTTGACCTATTCACTTTACGCCATTTCTTAAATGTGTTGTATGCTGATGTATACAATCTTTTAGATTTATCAGGCAACAAATTTAATGTTACATTTCTTGCCACTTCTCTAATTGCCTCTGGGACAATATCACCACTTTCATCTTTACTAAATTCACTTTCTGAGTCACTCATACTAGAATTTTTAACTTTTTACAGTCTTACTAAAAAATCCCAAAAAGCAAACTAAAAAATCACTTGATGGAAACAAAATTTAACTCGAAAAATAAACTGCAAACTAATACTCTCGATGTTCGTGAAAAGATTTCTGTACAATGGCACAATTCTAAAACGAAGGAAGCTCTGACAATAATATGTGAACTGCGAATCGATAGAAAACACAAGTTTAGTCACAGCAAGCGCTGTACCGTACGCATACAGTAAGAACTAGTCCACATTTAGTACGACACGTTCCGTGAAGCCCGGCGCACCATCTTTGCCGTGAGCCGCCAGCCGTCGAAAAAATAGGTTATAAGTATATTTATATTTATGATCCATGATCCGCGCGTCGTTAGGCAACCATACATATAGATATACAAATAAACTGCATTTTTGACGGCTCGCGGCTCACGGTTAAGTTTGCGCGCCGGACTTGACCATCATTTCTGCTGTACTAAAGCTACGATTCGTCGAATACAACAACGTAGCTAATAAGTAACGAATTTCATTTTCAAGTATTAGATCTTTTAAAAAATTGAGAAGACAGCGGGTTTAGGTCACACGAGATATAAAGTAGTATACGATACTCGTGACTTAAGTAAGTCTATTAATGCACGGCGTTTAGCACCGTGTATGTACCGTTGGATTCGATGTATGTTTGGGTTCTATTAAACATAATTCGCGGCCAGTATTAATCCTTCATGAGTAGATCGGGACGTTGTAGATTCCCAATTATATTATTATTTACGCGCAACATAAGCTAAAATACTCCCACGTTTGTGCTTCCCAAATCCAATTCCTAAAATACTAAAATTTGCTTATCGTGCAGTATGACCAATATTATTGTAGTCCAGTATGAAACATGTAAATTGAATAGTAAAATAATTCAACTATTTACTTTAATCTTTATTCAGAAGAAATATGTCTTCTATGATTTGTCATGTGCGTTGAATGTAATCTCCAAACATTTATTAATCGTTATTTAATGTTATTTTACGTTATTTATAACTATAAAATACTATATTTTAATAAATATGTTGTATTGTTGTTTATAAAGCAACTTTTAAATATCTATAAAGCTATATTTTCATAAATATACTATATTATAACGTCTAAAAATGTTGTGAGTATCATTATAAACCATTTAGATTTTAATATCAACTAAAAATAATAAGGGGTCATACTGGACAAAACTTTTTAGAAATTTCAAAAGCATCACTTTTACATTTATGTTTATAATTTTTTTGGATGCTCGGATTAGATCCCAGCCAATTTTTTTCTTCGGAAAGGACTATTCAAGGATCAAATCGTTTTCTGAAATTTTAATTTCCATCGTGTCGATAAAAAGTTATGTCCAAAATAGCTATGGGTGTTCATACTGCACGACGCTCCTCCTATAAAAGGTAATTTATTATACAAAATAAACATTTGTTACTTTTATTTTATTACCTCTGAAGTGTTAAGTTCAACAATATAATGTTTTATTACACATCTGAATTACTTTTGATACGGTTTGGAGGTTAGAACCAGTTATTGGGACGTGAGAAATTAGACGCTGGGACAACAATTTTTGCCTGGCCATGTATTGGGACATTAGGACTATTTTTATTTATCTTTATAATTTAATAGTGCAAAAAATGTTATTTCTACATTAAAAATGCTTTTCTGTATTACAATTTAACCCTTAAAGGCTACACTTCCAAATAAAATAAACGTTCGTTCGTTTGTTTATTTATTTATTTATTTATTTAAGGCTAGAGTACACTTGAAGGAGTCAAAAATCAACTTTCTTTTTCTTCAAATAAATGTTCCTTAAAGCTCACTTTATGCGTTAGAAAGCTCCAAATTGCATTTAAAAGTATACTATAAGTTTTATGAATATTTTTATAGCCGTTAATTATATTGGATTATATGCAATTTGCAATATTTAAAGTCGTTTTTCACAGCACTTCATTCTTGTCCTTAAAAATGCACTATTATAATAATAATGCCCTTATAATGCCCTCTGCGCAAATGCGCGCGGTGAAATGATTTGAAACTTCATAGGATTATTGTTTTTTTATATTATACACATTGTCAGAGCGATTTTTCATATAACCCCCGTATACAAATTTTACTCACATAAATACAACGGTTATACATAATTATATTTAATAAATTCGTGTGAAAAAGGTGTATACGAGGGATATATGAAAAATCGCTCTGACAATATGTTCATAATGTAAAAACAATAATCCTATGAAGTTTCAAATTATTTCACCACGCGCATTTGTGCAAAGAGCATTTTTAAGTCCAAAAATGGACTGCTTAGAAAATCGACTTAAAGATTGCAAATTGCACATAAGCCAATGTAATTAAATACTATAAAAATATTCAAAAACTTGTAGGATGCTTTAAAATAATTTGGAGCTTTCTAACACATAAAGTGAACTTCAAGGAACACTTTTTTTAAGAAAATAAAAGTTTATTTTTTGACCCCTTCAGATGTACTCTAGCCTTAAAGCGCTGCGTCCTTATACATCTGAATTTTCTACCTCTGGTTTAAACCCAATCAACGTCATTATTTATTTATTTATTTTTTCTTTTTTTCTAATGTATATTATGTTTTATACTTTTATATAAAAGACATGTATTAGAATAGTATTTTACTTTATCGTTTTTTTCTCAGTGGAGTAATTTTTAACTATATTGGTTTTCTAATATTAATTTTGGAAAAATCTCCCTATTTCGTCTGATAAAATAAAAATTTCTGAAACTTGTTTAGTTATGATTAAAGAAGGTTACAACAAAATTTGAAGTATATTTTTTATTAATATTTGTTCCCAAGTTACCAGAAATAATGCATATTTTTGTGATAAAATTAAGAATATTTCAAAAAGTGTCAGGAGAAACCCTATTTAAATAAAAATTTTTAAAAAATTGAGCAATATTTTGTAACTCTAAATGAACAAAAAGTAGATAGTTGTTTATGTTCCATTTATGGCTCGAAGTAAATAAAACATTTATGAGTAGTGAGATTTTTTAAAAAGTACATATTTTATCACTAAAAATAAATAAATAAAATATTTTTTTTTATTTCTTTCATATTTAATTTTTTACGTCAGTATACCCTAAAAAATCCGTTGTGTTTTATTTAGAGTTAAAAAATATTGTCTAATCTTTTAATATCGTAGAAAAATAAGTTTGAAGAAAAATGCGTACTATACTTTCAAATATTAATCGTTTTGAATCAAAACATTTGATTGACTGGCTTTATTGAAACTTTGAATTTTGATATCTATCATATCTCAAAGTGTTCCTACAATTATAAACATTTTATAAATGTTAAAAGAGAAAATAGTAAATATTAAATAGTAATAAAACGGGATACAATTTTAATAAAAAAAACATTTATTAACTATTCAAGGCTTTTTAGGGTTTACTGCAGATGTTAAGTATTTTATTTATTTATTTTTAGTGATAAAATATGTACATTTTTAAAAATGATACTACTCAAAAAAGGTTTCATTTATTTCAGACCATAAATGGAACATAATCAACTGTCCATTTTTTGTTCATTTAGAGTTAATAATATTGTTTAATTTTTTAAAAAGATTCATTCAAATAGGTTTTCTCCTGACACTTTTTGAAATATTCTTAATTTTATCACAAAAATATGCATTATTTCCGTTAACTTGTGAACAAATATTCATGAAAAATATACTTCAAATTTTGTTGTGACCTTCTTTAATCATAACTGAACAAGTTTCAGAAATTTTTATTTTATCAGACGAAATAGGGAGATTTTTCAAAAATTAATATTAGAAAACCACTATAGTTAAAAATTACTCCACTAAGAAGAAAATAATAAAGTAAAGCAAGTTTTAAAATACTACCCTAATACATGTCTTTTATATACGAGTATACAACATAATATAAGTTTTCAAAAAAAAAAAAAAAGAGAAAAACAAATTGACGTTGGTCGAGCTTGAACCCGAGGTCAAAAGTTCAGTTGCATAAGGATGCAGCGCTTAAACCGCATGACCACGAGATCACATGTCGCGTTCAGTTCGAAAGTCGCATATGTTCATCCACTTCGACATAACGTAACTAATTAGATTAAATTTATTTTAATGAAATACAAATTTTATAATATTGTATGGAGTAAAAAAGTTCGTTAATTACATAAAATTAGGCTGTGATCAGGATTGCGTTTTCAAATTCAATTTTAATTTGGGAATATATAAATAAGAATATATACAATTTTATTATTACGAATAAAGTCTATTTTTTCAATACTTTTAGTAGTTTTTTACCAATAATTTATTTTACCAATACTATTTTATGTTATATGTAACTGTCGTACTTTAAATATTTAATATTTTGGTTATTATAAAATGCGTACTATTAATTACAACTAAGAGATATTTTATCATATAATATGGCATGTAAGTGCGTATGTCATAACAATATGTATTCGTAAAATATTTATATTTGATATTTATGCATTATATGTATTATAAAATTAAAATGTAAAATTAATTTTATTTAACTATAAAAATTATTGAAAAATCCATAATGGATTATATTGTATTTTTATTTGGCTATATTCAATTTAATAGCCCAACGTAAAAAGTTTCGTTTTTCTCTTAAAGAATTTCCTTAGAAATCTTCTTTTCAGAATTGCTTGAACATTAATTTTGCTTTCAATGTACTAAATGTAGAGGTTATATGTACATTAACATTGAAATTCTTACAAAATTGCGTAGACGTGATGATCGATGCGTTCTGGCGCTTGAACCTGTTGCTGGTGAAGACTTTTAATATTCACGACCGTTGCTGTTGACACGGGACGGTTTCGGGGTGCACTTGCCCGATTGTAGATGACGGTTGGACCGCAAGCAATAATGATGACCCATGGATGATAACCATCGTTTTGATGTATTTTCTTGTTGACTGTGGACTCAGTCTGAGCCAGTCGGTATCTTCGTATTTACCCAGTGTTCCGAGGGAAACCACAGCTCGAAAACTCCTTCAAACGAATCCCACCATTGTCACCAAAATACTATGACCGATGTCCCATTCCGACCAAGGAACAAGCGGCGATGGTAGATGGTTAACTCGTTCGTCCCAAACTGGAATTCGGAACTGGTCGTATAAACTTTGCTGAATTTGAATAGGCGGATTCATTATTTAATTAAGCGCTTAGCGCAAGCAATTGTGAGGATATTTTTGGATAATTATAAGAATTAATTATAAGACTGATCTCTTACTGTTATCAAATATAAATGACAAGAACTTGACTAGGCTTGACTTAAACTTGACTAGACTTTAGTAAAGTCTATTTAAACTTGACTAGATCTGTGTTAGGTTTGAATAGAATTGACTAAACTGAATTGTACCAAGTCCGTATCGTGACTTGGAGTGACGCGGAGACGTTCACTAGGAGCGAGCCCAAAGTCGAATGAGTTCTCGAGCCCTGTTCCTTGTTTCTTATATAATAGGCCTCCAGTTGTTTACGCCGTGGATCTGGTTGCGCTCTTTCTCAAGGTTCTCGGAATTATTTACGTTGTGGAGGTGGTCGCGCCCCTCTTTGTAGTTCTGCGAATTCTTTATGTCGCAGAGTCGGTTGCACCCCTTTTCGCAGTTCTTAGTATTATTTACATTGTACAGCTGACCGCGTCCCTCTTTGTAGTTCTGCGAATTATTTATTTCGCAGAGACGATTGCGCCCCTCTTCGCAATTCTTGGTATTGTTTACGTTGTGGAGCCGGTCACGACCCTCTTCGTAGTTTTGCAAACTGTTACGTCGTTCCTGAGTCCAATCTATTTTTTTTAAATATTTTTTTATTTTCTTTAAGAAATAGATTGGGTCTATGGAAAGAATAATAAAAATAGTTTTAATGAAAAAGTGCTCCGCTCATTTTGCAATGCATGTCAAAAGGAGTCGAATAACCGTCGAAAAAACATTCTTCGTTTATGATGACACCTAGAATAGTGTGAGAAACAAAGTTCCTTTCATAAATATGGTATTGAAAATAGTGATTTTTTGTAACGGTAAAATTACTTTTTTATGTTAATAGGATTGTGAACATTTTGAGACCTGCTGGATGTAAAAACTCTTTGTTATACCAAAGTTATAGCCTGTTGAGTGAAACAATTTACATTGGGTAGCATACCAAATTAAAACTTCAAACGCGTTTTTCTCGAAACTTACTTTTCTAACTTCAAAAAGTTCCTTGCGCAACCCATAACCATGGATATTTTTGAAAATTCCAGAAAATTCGGTTAAAATATTGTGATAAGAAGTTAATATTTTGTTTTGAAGTGTTTTGATGTTAAATGTTTTATTCGTCAATTGTAAATGTTGAAACATATAGTTCTTTATATTTTTTTAAGTTCAAAGAACGTTTAATTTATTTCAGATCATTAATTCAGTTCAAACAATTTCAAAAAAATTAACATTTGTTCAGTTTAAGTTGACAAATATTCTAAAATTTTTTAAAATAGAATTCATCAAATTCGTATACGAACAGAACTTTTCTAAAAACCCTTGTTTTTATGAAAAAATACGTACTTTTTCCAATAATTAGTAACAAAAATTTAGTAAAAAATTCGCAAAAATTTTTTTTGCAACCTTTTTCAATTATGACAAAATAAATTACCGAAGTTTTAATATTATTGGTCAAAAGGGAGAGATTGTTTAAAAATCAGTGGAATTCCCCCTTAATGATATAGTTAATTTACAGATAATTAACGTTTCAAATACCACAGTTGCCCTATTTTTTTAGTGATTTAAAAATTGATAGAAACTACTGTCTTTTATAATGAGTTTACTGTGATCTAGCTGGGCGTCTGTCTACTGTATTTGAAGCGTTATTTATCTGTAAATTAAGTAACTATGTCAGTTAATTAAAACCACCCAATTGCGTACCTCTAACTCCAGAGGATAATTCTACTGTTGGTGAAAATTGATATTGTGTGTATTTTCATCATAATCAAAATCCGATGATTAACTAAGCTTTTAAAATATGTTATTGCAATTAAACTAAGTGAAAAAGAATATAATTTTCCTTGATTTTCTAAAAATTCAAAAAGTGGAATTATCTTGTTTTGTTCGCCCACTCCTCAATTTATTGTGAACTTTTAGATTCAATCACGCGTCATAAACTACTTTTAGGTGAATTGAAAAGCATAAAACTTTCATTACGGAAATTCAATTTTAAACAAAAGATTTCGCAGTATTTTGTTAATATTATCAAAACCTTCTTAAACGGCTTCTCTGAAAATTCTTGATAAATCGATCCCCATATCAAATTCCTCTACGGACGATCATCATCAAAGCTAATTAATTACTGTGACATCGGCAAATAACTCCCGATACTCAATATAGGTAAAAATACTTAATTAATTACCATGTAGCTTTATGCTCAAATAAACATTCAAAATTTAAATAAAACCAATACTTAAAATTTTATTTTTTGTAACATTTACCAAAGTCGATTACGTTAAACGGGGTTTTTCTTTTAAATAAGGAAATTACCTTGATTTAAAAGTTAGAAAAAACATTAAATTAAAAGAAAATTTATTTACTTAATATAAGAGAAAGTTTAATAACTGGCTAATAAAATCTGTTCAATACTAAATACATGTAAGTAGATATAGGCCGAGCATAACAAGACATACCGTTTGAATCTATTATATTGTACTTTACTTTGCCTTCTAATCAAAGGGTGCAATTTAAAATTAATCTTTCTGCGTTCTCAAAAAAAAATAATTTATAATGATATAAATTCAGAATCGGAGATTTTGATAAATTTTGATGTTTTCCAGATTGCTATACCAGAAAATATAGGCTATTCAAAACTATCAGTCGGTTTACGTGGATGTGTGCGCGCGTGTGTGTGCATATGTATGTGTATATTGGCTAGTGTTATAATCATTTTCGTAAACCTTTGAATTGCGTTACTCTTCGTCGCAAACCTCTGAATCGCGTTACTCTGCGACGCAAACGCTGAATCGCGATACTCTTCGTAACGAATTGAAATGCGTTCTTCTTCGTATTCTGCATCGATTTGTCTGTTTTTGTTGATCCGTAATATGGGGTCATTCAAAAATTACATCACGCTTGGAGGGGGATCTTTATTAGCATGACGGTGTGTATTAAAAACATAAGAAAATCAGTGTAAATGCATTACGTAGGGGGAGAAGCGAGGTATCAAAAATTCTCACAAACCATGTGACATAATTTATAAATGGTCCTTATTTGGAGACGCTTAAACGCAAAATTTAACATCGACACGATTGTAGAGGCAATTTTCAATGAATTAATGTAAAACTCTCAAGAAATTTTCAGAACTTTGGTTTCTTAAAACTAACAAGGAGGGACCACGAAGTCCAGGTCACCAATTTTGATGAAACTTTAGGGATCGTTTTCTGATACCTAAAAATGAAGCCCAATACTCGTTGTTTTATCCCATGGGCCTTTGTACGGTAGATACGGTTTATTTAATTAACGTTGATAGTATATCTATACATATTTGATTTTTAGCATTACCCATATGAGCAATGCTAATGTTTTTTGAAACTATCTCAGATTTAAAGACTCATTGGATAAAACTACGGGTACTGCGCTTCATTTTTAGATTCCAAAAGTCGATCTCCAAAGTTTCATCGAAATCCATAACCCGGACACCATAGTCTCCCCTTATAAGTAAACATAACTTGATAATAGTTACTTTTAAGTCAAACCTTTATTTGTTTAATATATATTTCCAACCCATATACAAGTTTTCACTACTTTTAATGAACGTTACTAAATATTATACTACAGTTACATTTCACTTGTCCATCTTCTGCTTTATTTTCCTGAAAGTTTCAAATCAATCCCTATAGTAAAAGAATGATTGTAATCACTGAATACATTAAAAGCGTAACGCTAAATTAAACATGTTATAACTATGACATAGTGCTAGGAGAGTCAATTTAGAGGTGATGGAAGGGTGTGGTAGCATTGGAGGACAGAATTAGGACAGGTAGAAAAAGGGAGGGGGATTATGTGGGATGTAGAGGGAGTATTTTCCTTAACAAAACAGTGAAAATAATGATATAGGCATCGTAACGCTAAATTAAACGTGTTATTACTATGACATACTACTTTAACGGCAATGGGGAGATAATGGAAGGTTGTGGTAGTAAAAGGGGATAAAATTAGGATAGGTAGGAATAGTAGGGGCGTTATGAGTACGTGGAGTGAGTATTTTTCTTAACAAAATAATTACGTAGGTATCGCACTGAAACCTTCACGTAGAAGTACGTGCGAGTTTATAGTGTCATAGTGCTTAGATGACCAGGAGAGAGAATTGTGTGGGGGTATAGGGAGGTCAAAATGAAATTAAGATAGGTGGGGAAAATAGGGAAGTTATGGGAAACGTGGAGGGGATATTTTTTTCAACGAAACGATCATACAATTAACATACTGGTTATATATGACGCTTATACGCTTAATATTCTATGATATGGTGCATCTAGGAGTCAAGTGAAGGGGTCCAGAAGAACTAAGAGCATAAAAGAATGATAATATTATTATAGCTAGGTAAAGTTTGGAGGACGATAGTCGGCGTAGAGAGGATTGGTATATATATATATATATATATATATATATATATATATATATATATATATATTATTTTAATAAGAAATATGCAATAAGTGAAAGTAAGATAACAATTATATTAAACCGACTGATATTTTTTTAATTATAAATACAACTACATGTACATGAAATTGTAAGATTTTGTCTTCTGACGAATAAAAAGTATATCTATCTATCTATCTATATATATATATATATATATATATATATATATATATATATATATATATATATATATATATATATATAGATAGATAGATAGATATACTTTTTATTCGTCAGAAGACAAAATCTTACAATTTCATGTACATGTAGTTGTATTTATAATTAAAAAAATATCAGTCGGTTTAATATAATTGTTATCTTACTTTCACTTATTGCATATTTCTTATTAAAATAATAATTCACTTTATCAGTTCGTCAGATTATAAAATCTAAATGCAATGAACTAGTCACAGTCAAATATCACATAACGCTTCGTCAAAAAAATAATAATACATAGAATAAAAAATAAATACAATAAAGATAACATATAAATAAGAAAACATACACATACTTTGCTAAATCTTTGCGTACACTATCACGTCCAAACTTAAAACACACTCATTCATAACACTTTAACAATCACGCTAATAAATACATTCACACTTAATTAACACTAAAAATATTTAATAAATAAATAAATAAATTAATAAATAAATACGTCGAATACATAAATAAACAAGATAAATAATTAAATTAAATAAATAAATAAATAAATTTAAATAAATAAATAAGTTAAATATATAAATAAATAAGTTTTAATAAATAAATAAATTAAATAAATAAGTTTTAATAAATAAATAAATTAAATAAATAAATAATTTAAATAAATAAAAAGCCTAAATAAATACTCGACTCATTTTTTATCTCTGAACATACTCCTCACCATGTAATTGCTTAAGGTGCCTGCTAAACGCCGTTTTAAATTTACAAAAAGATGGCAGGCACCTCACACTGCTCGGGAGCGAATTCCAGAGGTGCGCACCTTGAACTCTGAATGAAAAAAGGCCCTTATCGGTGCGCGACCCCGGAACCGAGAGCTCTTTCATACCACCCCTACTTGAAGTCCTGGCCTGGTTTTTTTCAAAGAGGGCAGTAAGATACGGTGGCTGCCGCATGACAACCGCTTTGTAAAGCAGCAGCCCCATAAAATACTCCCTCCTCACCTTCAAATCTAACCAGTCCAGTTTTTTCCTGTAGGCGGTGATATGCTCATCCCGCCTAACACCACATATGTATCTCACACATGCATTCTGCAGACGTTGTAGTCGTGTCTGGAGCTCCCCTGACACATCAAGAAGAACCACTGAGCAATAATCTAAGTGAGGTAGTACCAGTGCACATGCCAGCTGCTTCCTCAGTATCTCTGTGGTGCTTGAACGGAAAAGTTTTAAGCTATACAGAGCCCTATTTACCTTTCTACTGACCGCATTCAGTTGCGGCTTCCATGTCAACCCTCCGTCCATCACCACGCCGAGGTTGGTGACTGTATCGACAAAGGGAACGTGTACGCCGGTCTGTATCTCAATGCCTTGCAAGTCGAGGCTCTGAACCTGTTTGATGTTGTGATCAGATCCAAAAATGATCGCCTTTGTCTTGCCGACATTGAGGCGCAGGCCAGCTGACGTTGCCCAGTTCGACACTGCTTGTGCTACAGCCGACATGCGACCGATACCATCACGAAGACCTTTCAGGGTCACTTGTGTGTAGGTTTGCAAGTCGTCAGCGTAAAGTATGTGTTCGACACCATCTAAGTCGAGTGCGTCTTGTAAGTCGTTTATATATATATATATATATATATATATATATATATATATATATATATATATATATATATATATATATATATATATATATATATATATATATATATATATATATATATATATATATATATATATATATATATATATATATATATATATATATATATATATATATATATATATATATATATATATATATATATATATATATATATATATATATATATATATATATATATATATATATATATATATATATATTTGTAGAGTACGAAAGAAAGAGAGAATGAAAGGATTCCAGTTAGGGCTGTACGAGACCAAGACAAGACGATATTTTTGAAAATATCGTTTTGGTCTCGAAAAAGTCTCGACACATAAGATCTTGCCTTGGTCTTAATAAGCCCTGTCTCGTCTTGATCTTGTCTTGTCTTGAAGTCTTGCTTTTTTTATTAACTTTATTTTAATTTTTTAATATCAAAACCATAAACTACTACATTTTAAATTTAAATTATACATTATTTTTTTAATTTAATTTCTTAGTGCTTAATTGCAATAAATTTGTTCATTAATGGAATCAAACTTGTTAAAAGTTCCTATAGTCATATAATCTATTCAGTGAAAAGATTGAAAATCCCTTAGGCCAGTGTACATACATTGCCATATGTTGCAAATTCTTAAATGAAAATCTTGAATTATAAAGGGTTTCATGCAAAGGTTTGGACTCCTTAACATGTAGTCGGATTTACTTATGCATATAATATTTAGAATGTATATTACAATTAGCTGCTTTATGAAATCAAAGCCGTTACACCCGCTTAAAAATAAACTTATATATATTAAATGATCATACATGATTATACAGATATGTATAATCATGTATGGCCGGCCTTTTATTTCAGTACCCTATACTGCATTGTAAAAGGAACCAAAAGGACGAAATTTTGAATAAATATATCTTAAAAACTACATATGATATAACGACTTAAAATTTTACAGAGATGATCTTTGAGATAAATATTGCACAACATTTTAGAATATATACAGACTTTTGATTTTAGCTGATAACTACATTGAATTTAAATTGCTTAACCATTTAAGTCCTGGTTAGTCCTCCAGAATCGATAATTTTTTTTGGTTTTTTAAAGATTTCTACGTAATAAACTCGAAATTATGTAATCTAAATGTATGAATGAAGTCGAAGTGGACCATTTCCGATCTCGTTAGGTGAGTCTAAGTTATGTTTAACCGCAAAATAGCCGAGAAAACTTAAAGAATAAAAAGAAAGTTGTTGCTCATATTATCCAAATCCCAAGACCCAACAATCATCCCTGAATATTTTCAGAATTTTTTGACGACGATTTTGATGCCTGGGACTTAGAGGGTTAAAGTATTGAGATTATTAAGATTTATCCGGAATATATAATTAACACTTTTTAGCAAAAGATTATATAATTTAAAATTGATTGCTGTAAACTTTAGTATGATTTACACAATAAATAGTGAAAATTCAGTCTAATATGACTGATGTTGAAAATTAATGATATTATTACAGTTTATAAAATAGATAAAAGTCGATATAAGAATCAAGACCTTTCAAGACGAAGCAACAAAAGACGAATCTATTTTCTTCAAGAGCAAGCGAACACGGTCTATGTCAAGATTGCTTCGAGATTAAGAAAACATTTTCAAAAATATCGTCTCGACTTTAACTCGTGCAGCTTTATATATGCAGCAGCATCACTATTATAAAGTTGACACAAAACAATAACAGTATTATAATCCTTTAGTGATTTAACCCACATATTTAGCTCCTCAATGACAATTGTAGCATATTAATATACTAAACGATTGATGAATATAATAAATATTAAATAATAAATTGTTAATAATGAAATGGTTACCCATAGCGTACACTCTAGCAGTTGATCAACTTTTCTTTCTCCTAAATACACGCATATTAAATGCCTCGCTTATATTGAGCTATAGCTCTAACAAGCCAGTAATTGTCGGGTAAATGTCGAATATTTTTCGTATTATTCTTTAAAATGTAGCTATAATGAAATTCTAAAAAAATAATACATACCAATTTTTCACCATACCTATACTGACGTTCAACTACTTTTTCTCATTAAAAATAAATGAATGCTAATAAATTAGTCAAACGTCACTTAAAACAGCATCTAAACTCATCTAACACGAAACCTGTCGAGGACGACAAACAGCACATCGCTCAAGAAAAAAGAAAGAGAAAAGAAGCACGAGTGTAGCCGCAACAAACCTATTTTGCTCGCACGTGCGTTGTACGTATAATTTCGTATGTGAGTTCCGTACCAACCCTGCCATATTTAGCCCCTCAATGACAATTGTAGCATATTTACTACGTTCACTTTTCAGAACAACTTACCTACTATAAAATTCATTTAATAATTTTGGACCACCAAGTAAACATACCAAATATGTTAATATACTGAACGATTGATGAATATAATAAATATTAAATAATAAATTGTTAATAATTAGAAGTCTGTATTATAATATTTGTTTATCTATTTATTATTTATTAAAACAATATATTTTAATTTTATAAAATTCAAGATATAAGATATTTCCAATTAAAAATTTATTTCTGATTTATCAGAAATTTTTAACTTTTAACTTAACTTAAATTAATTTCATATTTAAGTGATTTTCAACTTAAGGAGGTTAGATAGATCTCCCAAGCGGGGTCAGGAAAGGAGAGTCCCTCTGCACCGCGCACCTCCTCACGCAGCCTACAAGCTAGTGTTTTTATTTACGTTTTCGCTTAGTACTCGGAATCGGTGTCCTCACTCCTTCTAAAATTTCGCGTACACGATCTTTAATACTTTTCCAATATTTTGCAAAGTTTTTCAATTTTCTCTTATCATTTTTAAACAATTTCACTCGAAGTTTGTCAGCGGTTTACAAGCTGCTCATAAGAGCCTTTGTATAAGAATCAAACTTATAGAAAAATCTTATCATTTTGACTACACTATCGAACCTCCTTAATATTTTAGTTTATTAAAAGGTTACCCAATTCTGTTAATTATAATTAATAACAATTACTATTTTCAATAAATTTGTGGTGTATTATATACATCAAAATTCTTGACAAGATCAAGAATCTTGAGCATTTGGTCTTGGACTTGTCTTGAAAATAATTTTTCAATATAAGATCAAGACAAGTCCAAGAAAAATATCGAGTCTCGTGCAGACCTACTCTGGAAGGAGGACAGGATGTACCGTGAGCATAGGAGGAAAAGGATTGATGGATAAAACATGTGGAGGGAGGAGAAGGAGATAGATAGATTTTGTAATTAGAATTAATCGATGATTCAGTCTTATGAAATACATACGTAAGTCCTGAAAAATTTAGTTTAAGAATTTTATATTGAAAATTCACTTTAAATAAAACCATGCTAAAGCTAATTCATTAGACACAAGCGTTCAAGTATTGCCAGTCTGAGAGAATCTTAAAATTTGAAATAATTTTTAACATGTCTGCATGCGGAAAATTCATTAAATCTTAAAAGACATACATCGAATAAATATTACGATTTTTACAAATTTTGTGAAATTAATATTTTTATTTTTCTTTCACAATATAGCTTTAAGATAAATGATAGATATAACAAATTATAAAGAAATTACGTCTTCTTTTTGAGAACATATATTTATTTAACGTGTATAACGTACAAAAGACCAAAAAATTTTGCGCTTTTTAGTAAATTTTTTAAAATTAATAGTTAATTTTTCATTCTCTTAATTATCATTAAGGTAATTCATAGATATATAAATTAGACTGAAATTACGTCTATTTTATGAAAAAAATTTTGTTCCGATTTTTACTAAATTTATAAAATTTATATTTTATATTTCTTTCACAAAAATAACACGAAAATAATTGTTTGATACATCAATTTAAAGGAAATTACGTGTACTCTATAAAAGCCGCTGACAATTCATTGGCACTTAGCTTCGTCCAACCTTATTAATTGTTTCTATATGTATTTATTTGTTCTAGTTACTTCTGCATTGAAAACTCAAACCGATAAGTCCTTTTTTATAAATGACGAGATAGATTTAAACTTTTAAATTACCATTTCAACATATGCAAAAGTATAATTTATATTATAAACAAAATATTTGAACTGTATAAAAACTTACAAAGTTTATTCAATTTTATGGAGTCGGTTTGCACTCTAGTTACTGAATTAAAGATCTAGTTAGTAAAGTAAAATTTGCACTCTAAAGAGCAAGAGAAGGATCCAAGCCACAATAATTTTTTTATTTATTATTATGGGAATGGGGATACCACTTAAAGCAAGATTTTATTCTAATCATGTAACACATAAATATGTATATTATGTATCTATCTAACAATTGAAAGTAAATAAAACCTTGCTCTTTTAAGAAATATAAAATATTTACAAGCAATTTATAAAATTATTTATAGCTGAGATATCTACTTCAAGGTAGCGTGGAAATTATATCAAAACACTGATTTGCACTTTTCACGATGTAATTTAATAAAGATACTAATCTGTTGTCAGATTGTTAAAATTCAATATGATAAATCCAATATCGTAGACCAAAAAATATTAAAAATTTTGTCCACCATTTTGCATTTTGTATTTTTAGTAGCGAATTCGTCATCAGCGACTCTAAAAATATCTGATTAGCAACTTTCAAGCAAATACAGTTAATTTTATAAAAATAAAAAAAACAGTTCCTATATTAAACTTTTTGTTTTAATATTAATACTATTTTGAAATAGAAAAATTACCGCAATGTTCTCGAGATATAAGCAATCAAAATTTGAAAAAATAATATAACCGCAAATATTTTAAAAGATAAAACACTTCATATTCTGGGCTAAGGGCTCAACCAAGATATAGTAGAAAGACACCTCTTCGAGGTCAATTTATTTGAAAGATTTTCCATCATATGATTCCAAAATATCATCGTTTAAAGAAAAGACGTTTTGTGTATAACAAAAAAAGGAAGATAGCTTATAAAAAATTTCGTGTCAGAGAAAATAGGTAATTGTATGCTCTTTCAAAAGCATTTACACTGAATCCATCATATTATTTCTCACATACTAAAATAATTTACCTCATTGATTTCAGAATATCATAAAATAAAAAAATCGTTATAAAAACAAAATTGAGTCGACGAATCTTAAAATTTGTTTTTAATTCCGAATCTTCATTTAAAAATGAAAAAATTAACTCCAGTTGGCATATCTCTATTACGGTGATATAAGCGATCAAAAAATACTTTTTTTTTAAATATAACCTCAAATATCTTGAAAAATAAAATTCCTTATGATATGGGCAAAGAACTTAGCCAACAGGGATACATACACACACACACACACACACACACACACACGCACACACACACACGCACACATCCATACAGACATTTTCTAAAAATAGTATATTTTGATTGCCAATGGTCCAAAACATGTTTCTAACATTTTTTAACAAAACTTTTTTTTACTATAACAAAGCTTCCTCTAGGATGAAGTAAAACGTACATATTTCTAACATATAATTTCGTCTAAAATAAAAAAAAAATTTCAATTTTTACACATTTTCTAAAATTAATATTTTTGATATAAAATGCACTTTTAATTATCCAACCAGCTCCAAAATTGAATCAATTCTAAGTTAAGACGTAACGTAAAATAACATGTCTGCAAAATTTTAGCTCATAACATGCTTCCCTTGAAGAGTTATCGTTCCACAAATTTTTTGTCACATACATACGTACATACATACATACATACACACATACATACATACATACATACATACACCAATACGGCTTTCGGAGGAAACGATCAACTCTAGACGCAGTGAACATAGTGATTGACACTGCGCGCGCAGCGATAGAGGGAAAGAGATGGAAAGGAGGAGCAAAGGAGTATTGCGCTGTCGTCACTCTGGACGTCAAAAATGCATTCAACTCGGCCAAATGGACCAAAATACACGAGGCATTTCGTAAACAAGAAGTGCCTTTATATATAAGAAGGATGATGTCCGACTACTTGAAGGACAGAATCTTATTATATGACACTGACAATGGCACCAAGACCTATGAAGTAACAGGAGGAGTACCCCAGGGATCAGTGCTTGGTTCACCGACTTGGAACAGCTTGTACGATGGGGTACTAAGGCTACAGTTACCCAAAGGGGCGACAGTGATAGGATTCGCTGACGACATAGCACTAGTCGTGGTAGCGAAAAGCATAGAAGATATAACAGAGATAGCTGACGAGGCTATTCGTATAATACGCGAATGGCTGACAGAGACAGGACTGGAATTGGCCAGTCATAAAACCGAAGTTCTTCTTATTTCTAGTAGGAAGAAAATGGAGAAAATAACGCTAATAGTGGATGGACACAAGATTGTTTCTCAACCAACCATTAAGTACCTGGGCATTACCATTGATGCAAGACTTACATTTAAGCAGCATCTTGAAACAGTGAGTGATAAAGCAGCAAAAGTTGGCGCTGCTTTATCTCGATTGATGCCAAATGTAGGAGGGCCAACGCAAGGTAGAAGGTTGCTCTTAGTCAGTGTAATCACATCGATTATGTTGTACGGGGCTCCTATATGGGCAGATGCCATGTTAGTGAAAACGTACGCAAACAAGCTGTCGACTGTATACAGAGGAAGTGCACTTAGGGTCGCGTCTGCTTATCGTACGGTATCAGATGAGGCTGCCTGTATTATAGCAGGCATGCCGCCTATTGACCTCCTAGCAATGGAGAGAAAGAATGTCTTCGAGACAAAGCGACAACAAAATGACAACACTCAGAAGGACATCTGGGATTCCGCGAAGAAGCAGACACTGACTGAGTAGCAAAAAAGATGGGACTCCAGTGGCAAGGGGCGATGGACACATCGCCTCATACCAAGGATAGAGGGCTGGACCGAAAGAAGACATGGGGAAGTAAATTACCACCTCACACAGTTTTTGACCGGGCACGGATGCTTCCGGGCGTACCTGCACCGATTCAAATTAGAAGACCGTCCAAACTGCCCAGTGTGTATGGACGCTGACGAGGATGCGGAGCATGTCTTCTGTGACTGCTCACGATACCAACAGGAAAGAGAAGAACTTGAGAGCTATCTCCAGACCAGAGTAACACCTGAGTCGATTATGGAGGCTATGCTGACTTCGGAGGATGGATGGTGCACAGTAAACAACTATGCAGCAGATATACTTAAGAAGGTCAGAAAAGACGAAGAAGGAAGAAGAAAAAGACGAGAGATGCTGAATGAAGCTGGCGACCGGACGATGCGGTAAGAAGTAGAAGGCACACAACACGGAAAACTACTAATGACGGTAATGGGAGAACCAGTGATGCCGACCACATTCACAGAAGAGGGCAGGAGCCCAATGACCCCCGCGAAGCATTACTTGGCAGTAGTACCGCGGGGAGGTCAACTCAGAAGAAAGGGCATGGTTCACTTTACTAAGGGTCAAAAAGTGAACGGAGGGGATCCGGTTGCGGTGGGGCGTAAAAACCCTGGCGTATACTGGAAGGTTTAGTGAGTGCGAGTCTCACACACGGTGGTACTTCACTATATCATGTCATGGTCCATAATGGATTTGCCTTAAACCTCTCTCTCTATAAGAAAAAAAAAAAAAAAACACACATACATACACACATACACACATACACACACACATACACACATACACACATACATACATACATACATACATACATACATACATACATACACACATACATACATACATACATACATACATACATACATACATACATACATACATACAGACAAACATTTTTTCAACAAAATCTCTGATAAAAAAAACGTTCATCGTCACAAAGCTTTCTGTTTGAGAAAGAAAAGTATCTTACTTAGAAATATATTTATTCACACTCATTTTACATTTATCTGTTCAATCTAATTCCGCGAACTGCTTTTTGACCGCCACCTTGAATGATTTTAATGTCGATAATGTACGTATCTCGAAGGGGTGTGAATTCCACAAATGCGCACCTCGTACTTGTAAAGATCTTCGCCCTGTTTCGGTGCGTTGTGTGTTACTGAGAGTTCTTCTCCATCGCTCCTCACACGGCGCTTTGATTCGTTCTTCGTAAAAAGCGACTCGAGATAGGCTGTCTCTTTAATCCGAAGGATCTTATACGTTATTATCGCCATGAAAACGGCGTTTCGAGAGTCCACTTGAGTCCACTCTAATTGTTCTCTGTAGAGGGTTATGTGCTCATCCCTCCTAGCAACTAAAACATATCGCACACATGAGTTTTGCAGTATCTGCAGTCTGCATCTAAGCAGTTCAAGAGACGCGTCCAGATACACTACAGAGCAGTAGTCAAAGTGTGGAAAAACAAGTGCCATTGGCAAGTGCTTGCGCAGATGCTGAATGGTATACTTTCTAAAGAATCTTAATTTATACAATACTCAATTAACCTTCTTTGCAACCATGTCCACGTGCGGCTTCTATGTCAGTTTGTGAGAAGGGGACGAAGACACCAGCTCCCAGACTGATTTCCAGCATACTTTGTGACTCGAGACTATTTATATATCTACACGAATCGAAAGCATTAGCTTTAGTCGTATTCAGTTTGCGGGCTGCACCCTCGACCAAATCAGCAACTGCTTGCACAGCACGGCCCATGATCTCCACACCCTCGTCGATGTTACCTAGGTCTATTTGTAAATAAATCTGTAGGTCATCTACATAAAGTAAATGTCTGACGCGTCGCAGGTCTTTCTTTTTGAGATCTTTGTTTAGCTCGACAGATAGTTTTTTAATGTCGTTAATGTAGAGACAGAACAGAAAAAATCCCAATACGGACCCCTGGGGCACTCCAAAGTTTGTTGACAACAAAGGTGACTTGGTATCAGAGCACTCTATAACAGCTTGTTTTCTTCCTAAAATGTCCTATTTAATCCAGGTTAATGCATGTCTAAAGAACCCCAGGGCTCGCAGCTTTGCTAGAAGCTTACTGTAGTCGAAGAGTAATAGTAAAGTCACAAGTTTCTTGTTAACTCCTGTCCTTACATCTTCAGTGAGTTTCAGTAAAGCGGTCTGAGTAGAGTTATTCCGCTTGTAGCCAGACTGCATGGGATCAAGTTGATTAGTTTTGGTTACGTACTCTATTATTTGATCATGAGCGATTTTTTTCCAGAACTTTAGAAAGAAACCACAGCTGTTCAATCGGACGAAAGTTCGACGCGTCGATGGTGCAGTATACTTGCCCAGCGACATTACTCGAGCTTACTTCCATAATTCCGGAAATATGCCCTTTTCTACGGAAGAATTGAATAGGCTTACCATGTATTGCCCGATAACCGGTAATGCCGGAAATTGCACAACTCTTTCCAAATATCGCATTGCTGCTTACCTAACTGCTTTCCTTGATAATGCGTTATACGAGCCTACTTTGTTTTAAGTAAAGATTCGCTGCGCAATTGTAGAAACTCGCTGTGAAATCGCTCATTGCAGTCCTATTAAACCGTCTGTTGGTCGCACCTCGTTTTTAATTCAGTTGTTCTAATTCTTCATCAATCCAGGATGTTGATAGCACGCAATAAGTTGGGATTAAGGCAGTCCAGAGCTGCATATAAATCAACGTCACGCTCATCAAAAACTGACCAATCATAACCTAAATGCATAACCCCCTCCCCCACAGAGTGGAAAAGCTTGTGCACTTAAAATTTAATTAATTAATTAGTTAATTAATCAATTAATCAATTAATTATTACTTGTATTTTTCCTGGGCAGAGAAACTTCGCCCCCCCCTCCAGGAACAAAATAACTTATAAATCATAAAAAATAATTAATTTTAAAAAATATTATATAAAAATTTGTTGCCACAAAATTTTCCATCTTTCTCAAAAATTTTCAATTTTTTAATTTTTAAATTATCTCAAATTTTTGCTAACCTTTTCAAAATTTTTCTTTTCTTTCAGAATTTTTCAATTTATTCAAAATTGTCCAATTTTTTCGAAATTTTCCAAGTTTTTCAAAATTTTCCAATTTTTTGAGTTTTGAAAAATTATCGTATATTAGAGTCTGAAAAATGTTCAAAGATAGTTTGTTTTTTGTTAGAATATGACGCATATGGCTCTTCACTTAGAAAAAAAATTTTTGATTAAGTGGATGTGGTTGATTTTCCATTTTAGCGATATGGTAAATTACTTAAAATTCATTGCCTTGATTTATAAAGTTTTAATCATTTTTTTTACCAAATTTATTTTAAAAAGTGCATGAATGCACTTAAAAAAACTTTGAAATCGAGGTAGGAACATTTAAATCTCAACGTCCACCCCTGCCTTGCAGGAGAGTTATTATTTTCACATTTGTCAACTTTTGAAAGGGTTACAAGAAGGAAAATCAAAACTTTGAAAATTTTGGACCACCCAAAATAAATAAAATATTAGGTGCTTTCTTAATTGAAAAGTAAGAGGAAAAATCATGTAATTGAGTAATTATTTACTTTCATTAGCTTGGACACAGATTTCTGATTTTATGTGTTTGTAAAATTTATAGGTTTTAGATATACTGCATATAAATGTTGTTTCTAATAGATTAACTTATAATATATGCAGATGAAAAATCAAAAAACAGAATGTGTTAAATTCTCAGACGATCTTGCACCTTATCTTTCACTTGCATATTTCTTTCTTTACATATTTTGTTATGAAACTATCGTCTAATCATATTTAGGTAAGATTATTATTTAACACTTAAATTAAAACTATATAATAACATTAACAATCGTCTTCTCTACAGTCATACATCACGCAAATCTTGATGCTAAAATTATTATTTAAACGTCTTCAAATATGTACTATGAACTTACAAAAAGAGGTAAATGATCTCTACACCTTTTAAAATAGCTCGAAGAAATTCATCAGAACCCCATTTTGTGTGAAAAGAAAACTTAACAATGTAAGTAAAAATTAGAGAAAAATGTCTTAAGCTTAAAAGGTCTATGTTATTTTAAACCGTGGCTCGTCCCCCTTAAATTATATATCAAACCTCATTTTTGTTTCTTAAATCGCATGCGTACATACTTTAATCTTAAAATTTGTTTCTGCCTGAGGCTAAAAGCTTATCTTTCAACCTTTTCCAAAGCCTTCATGAATTTGCACCCCATTGACCAAGAATCTCCCTCAGAAATTCTCGGATTCCCCAATTTCTATCAGAACTTCTATCATACCATTTCGAAACCAAAAAAAAAACACAGAAGTGCGCCACGCGGATGAGCGCGAGAGAGAGATGAGAGTAAGAATAGCACGCTGCTTCGTCCTCCCACCCTGTGTACATCGCGCGCGCGCACAGGGCATCCAGAGCAAAAGAGAGAGAGCGCACCTACAGCACCCACGCATGCGAAGCGGCCGCGCCGGCGGTGGCGCTCTTGAACGTCAATCCGGCCACGGCGCGCGGCGCGGGGCGGGGGGTTGGTATGGAGCAGCGGCTGCTGAATGGCGGCGGAGCTGGAGCCGGTGCCGGAGCTGGAGCTTGGCTCGCTCTGACTCTTCCCTCTCCTCTTCACCCACCTACCCACCCACCCTCTCTCGCTCTCCGCCCACGCAATCAATAGCCAAGGCCTAAGGATTCTACTGAATGGACTCTCTCTCTCTCTCCCTCTCTCTCGCCCTCGCTCTCTCGCCCTCTCTGTGCAGGCGCAGCGAAGAGCTGGCTGCTACTGCTGCTGCTGCTGCTCCGCTCGCGTATTGATTATTACTAGCTGCCGTTGCTGCTGCTGCTGCTGCTACTGCTTCTGCTGCTACTGCTGCTGCGCCCCCGCGCGCTCCATCGACCCGCCCCAGCTGTGTATTACCGTTCATTCATAAATCTTCGCCTTTTCACTCACAATCCGCGAGCTACTGCTTTCATTCTGAATGCTTCTTTCTCTGTCTCTCTTCCGAATGTCTGTTTCGGGTTTATGGGGATGGAGACGCGCTATTTCACGGGGATGGCTTCTTTGTCTCTTTTTATTCCTGGTATGTGTTATGTGGGCAAGATGCCGATTTGTCGCTTTGCCTGCGCGAATGTTAGTGTGTAGATGGGTATGTGTGCGTGTGTGAGGATGGTTTTGGCTGGTTCATTCAGAAGTTCGGGAGGTACTGCGGCGCGCATGTTAACCCATTATTGCCGAACCGTACGTTTACGGACACTGGCGTCTTCTGCGAATTGTCGAGTAAAGTATTTGTTCCGAAAATGCTATTTTAGCTTTTCACGTTCGCCGTCGGGGCATGGAGATTTAAATACTACGACTGTTAAAAGGACATATGGAAGATGTGTTTTCAATGAGCAATTCTTTCTATATGTACTTTACTTTGCTTGAATTTTCTTTCTTAGGCTATTTTCAGGTATACACCCTCCGCACAATTCGACTCGCGGAATGCAATTGCACGTTTGTTTCTTATATAATCTCCTGTAACTGAGTAGGGTAAATATCTTACACTTTATAATTTCCACTATTATTTTTCGCGATATTGTAGAAAAATCGTTGTTTCTAAACAAAGCGCGTTCCATATTAATTCAACTGCTTAAAACAATTCTGACATATTCTTGAACTCATCTCAAATAACAAAAGTTTCTCAAAACATAATACTTATAGATTGTTCTTATTTCACTCTTGTATTTCACTTAGGTGCTGTAAATAACATACAAAGTAATACAAAATCGTCAAAAAAAAAGCGTATCCATCTGATTGAAATAACAAAATGATATTTTCAAAAAATTAAATTTTAAGCTCAATCTTCAAGTATCAAATGTAAGTAATGCTTTTGTTAATTGTTGAGATTTCATTAATTTTTAAAACTATATCCAATATATTGTCTGGTGATCGTCATCAGAAACCCATCTCAAGATGCTTAATTGATATTGCAAGTAATTTCGAATGAAAGTCAATTTTGAGAATTAATAACTGAAATACGAAATCATCTATATCTTTTGTATACTGAATCTAGTTGACAAGTAATTTTAAGAAAGTTTGTTTTGTAATTTCTGTTTTATTTTCTTTTATACTGTTTGATTTTTATATCAATGACATTTTTATCCACGTTTATATCGATTTTTGAAGATTTCAGAGATTAGTACCAAGGCGTACACTACGGCACCATGTAGTGAATAACACAGAAAGGACGCATTGGATAGGTCAGTTTTGACTTTCTGAAGCTACTATTTCACGACGTTTTTATTAAAACCGATAGGTACCCACTTTACTAACACTGTTGATAATGTAGCTAATTTTTTACTGTTTAGAACCTCTACAGTTATAATACAAAGAGTAAATTTTTTCGCAAAAAAACTTATGACGTATTATAGTTAAACATTCAAATAGCAAGTCTCAAAAGTTTCCGAAACCCTACAATCCGATATATATCTACTGGAAACCGAAAGTTCCTTAGGTGATCACATTACCTGCACTTACCTTAGTTTTTTTATATTTATATATAATATACTTGAAAGCAATTTAAAATTATTTATTTTATAATAAGTACATAAAATAAATTTTTCTTTAATATAAAGTTTTGTCATGAACTTATTTTACAAAATGATGATTTAGAATCCTGAATTCCCATCGTTCATTCTGCGACACAAGGGAAAAATAATTATTTTAAGCGATTTTTTCCCTCAAAAGCTAATCAGCGTAGATCGTTTCCTTTATAAAGTAAAAATTAAATAATTAAAACGAAGAAATATTTGCATGATACACTTATACATCCACTCACACCATACTCATGCACCCACACACAAATCCACCCAACCCACACGTTCATCCACCCACCCAAATACCCACACACATCTCTACACATCCCTCGACCCACATACCCAACATCCACATACACGCATCCAACAACCTGCACACCGATCCACACACACCCACCCACTCATACGCACTCATCCACACATGCATTCATCCATAAATACTCATCCACTTACCCACCGAATCCCATCCATATCTATGTCTATATTCACTAACCCGTAAACTCACGCACGCACCTATGCACCTAAACACCTATCCACCCACACACACCGATCCACCCACATACACTCATCCACCCACCCACTCAGACATACTCGTCCACACGTGTATCCACCCACACACACACTCATGTACGCACAAACATTCACATGTCCACCCAATCCGATCCACATCCACGCCTACCCATTCATGTACCCACCTACATACACATATCCATTCATCTACTCACCTACACACGCACACCCATTTTCCCACACACTCATCCACTCACCAACATATACTCATTCACCAATTTGTATACTTGATGCACTCAGACATACTCATTGAAATCTCTTATCAAAATTAGAATTTGAAAAAATGTAGGAGAGACTATGGTATAACGGGCCACGAGATATAACGGACTACTAGCTATAATTCCTATATAAGAATCTAATAATAAACTAATATAAAGGTCTAATATCGAGATTGATTAAGCAAAAGCAAATGCTATTTTAGTTTTTCTTTAATTGTGCATTTTATAATTTCTATGGGTCATTGTATTTTAATGGTCCGTTATATCTGAGTCTCGTCTACTATACTGTAATTTTAAATAGAGTTAAAAAAAGTAGCGTGATCATCTTTAAACGTTGAATAAATGGTAGACTTTTAACTTTACTAAAAGAAATTTTAATCAATAGTTTAAAATTATTAACATATTAAAGCAGATTTTTAATTTTTTATATTAAATACCGTTTATATTTTCCCATCACAAAGTGAATTTTAACATTTTAAAGCATTAGGTTAGAGTGGAGTAGTACGGGCAATCCAAGTTTTAATACAAATAAATACCTAGTTGGACATTGTTTAAAGTACTATAAAAGGTTAAAACTCATGTTAGTATGAAGATAAACCTAATTAATAAGAAATTTAAAAAATAAAATCATTTTTTGGGTAGAAAAAGCAATTTGTTTGAAAAATCATTTTAGGTGATCCGATGAGTAGTGACGGGTAGCCCGAGCCTCCTGATAAGCAATAATGTTTTTATGTCATTTAAACTTTTCAAATGAGCGTATTATATTTTAGGGATAGAAATTAAATAATAGAACAAATTACTCTAGGATTCTTTTGCATAAAATGCCGATCACGTACCTAACGTGGTTTTTAAAATATTCAATATCAATGTTAGTGATCTTTTATGTTTTGGAATGTTTTATAAATGCAAAATAATTAAAATTGATTTGTTCCCATACAACTGAAAAACACAACTTCATACTTCTAGAGTTATACTTTAAGATAATTTTACATTAGAATAATAGAGAATTATTGCTCTAGTTAGTACAGGATTCTGAAAATGCTGAATAGCTTGGGCTACCCGCTGGCCCTGGCTACCCGACTCTCCCCTAAAACTTTTGACTCTGAATAAACTTGTGATATTACGCGCAATATATTCGAAATTTTCGAATTCTAGACTTTCAACATTTTCTTGATATATAGATACTTAGTTTAATTACAATGTTCGAAAATTTGACATTGTTTAATTTCTCTGTGCATGCGATCACAATGGAATGCGCTATTAATCAACGTCCTAGTTCTCACTAAATTAATTAAATTTTTAATCCAAATTTACACCTCTTTTGATACTTAATCTGTATTTTATGTTTTGTTCTATAGGTTTGACTCAATTGTAATTGTTTTCTTTGAATCGGGCATGCAAATTTATTAGTCTACTCAAGTTTGAACTAAATTAGATTTCTGGTCTTCTGGGACATAATTCGTTCGTTAGACCATTCTCGCATAAATAAAGTAATTTGGTTGCTAATCCGAACAAATTCCAATCCTGATTTTGAAGACCTTATATATTATAAAGATAATAAAATCTTTTAAAATGAATGTATTCTTACTAAATGCTAACATTCTTTATATTAATTCTATACTGTTTTCATAAAATAAAAAAAATTAACATAACAGATTAATTTAAAACATTGTAAGACGCACTACAAATCCTTCCATTTGAACATTTCGAAGGACGTATATTGATTCAGCTGCTATTTATCTACATCGTGATGGATCGAGATGCTCATCTAATTAATGAAACATTTCAATCACTTACTCGAAAATGTTTAGTCCATGAGAACATTTAGCCTAATTGATTGCATGGGATTACCAAAAATATGCACAATAGAGCTTACCTGCTAAATAGCAAGTATTAATGGTTATTACTTGTAATTTTAAAATAACTTAACATTCTTTTATCTATTTATTTATTTATTTTATTATTGCGTATTTATTTATTGATTAACTTATTTATAATTTTATTTATTTATTTAATTAAAAACTAAAAAAGTACGTGATATACAAAACGCGATATTACTTCAGCGTATTTCTGTGTAGATAAATCCAGGTCATGCAATACTTTTAAATCGCGTCCGATCTGTCTCGACTCCTACTACTTCCAATAGTATTTTCCGCAGATTTAATTTTACATGTAGTCTTGTGTGAAAGATAAGAATTTACACATAAAGAATTTGAAATATCATGTAGTATATTTTCATATTATATATTCGATGTGATACTAGCGCTTACATTATTATTTAAAGTACAATAAAAATAATTCTATAATAATGGAATTACATTTCTGTTTAACATTTAGAAGTTATTACACATATAACAAAATAAATATTTAAACTTCTAAAGTTTATACTTTAATTATCTACTTAGCTGTTCAAGTATGTTAGTTAATACTTTCCATAATAAATTAAATTTACGTTATCAGAGGATTGGAGTTGTCGTAATCTTCTCATAAAATTGATTTTGATATAAATGAAAATAATTTGAATTTTATAAGTTAAAACTGAGAGATTCAGTAAAATAACTTTTACGATGTTTCAATTTATTTGACATATTGCAATTCATTAGATCGAATGCTCGTTTTTGGTAATTTCATTGAAGGATTAAAACCTTTCGTGTTTTTGTAACCTCAAATGCAATAACATAAACGATTTCTATTTTAGCAATACGTATTAATTAAATAAACATTATTTATTATTAAGGGAAGAAGCTACAGAAAAACCCAAAATCTGTTAAGCATTGACAAATATATTGCTTCCTCAAAGAGGAAGCTTTGTAATAGTAAAAAAAAGTTTTGCTAAAAACATGTTAGAAAAATGTTTTGGGACTAGTTTATGTGTTTGTATGTGTGTATGTGTGTGTATAGGAACGTGGATCAGTATTACTCTGCATATATACGCTGAAAAAATGTATTCCTCCAGCATCCAGATTCTGGTTGTTCGAACTAAACTGCATATTGCTGGTGCAATAATGTTTTGTTATTGCTCTCACAACTATATTATATTACTGTAACAACCATACAATATCACGGCACCCATAATATAGCTAAGACAACAATATAACGGTGAAACTTAATGTTTCAGGGTTAATTTTTTTTGTTTTTCTTTACAGGAAGGAGTTTTTTGATTTTTGAGTTTTAGTTTTTCGAGTGTTTTAATGCCTTAGAAATAATATCATAAATCCAGCAAAAAGACATTTGAAAGAGCATAAAAATACCTAATTTTTTCGACCTGAAAGTTTGGTTAAGGTTATTTCCTTCTATTGTTATACGCGAAAACGCCATTTCTTGTCTAAACGGTTATATCTCGGAAACATATCACAGAAAATTCTTGAAAATTTTGAGATGATTAGGAATATGGAGAAGAATGTTCAGTAAAATTTTTGAGTATTTTTTATCTTTTTCTTTGGTCGAGAAAAAAATAATTTTGTAAAACAGATCAATTTTCTTTCTCTGATGATAACTGAAGTAAATCAGCGGTTTTATCTAAAACTTTACAAATAGGTACTTTTTTACTATCTCTGAGGTTGTGTTTTTTGAAAATTTTTCAAGAAGTAATTTCAAGATTCATCGTCTTGTTTTTGTTTTAAAACAATTTTTCGATTTTTCGATTTTTGAGTTTTAGTTTTTGTTTTTGTGGTATATTAGATATATTATGATAAATCTATTGTAAATCCATTAAGAAGAGCATAAAATTACCTATCTTTTACAACTATAAATTTTGGATAGGCTTTTTTCTTTCTCATAAATAATTTTTAGAATAGAAAAAACGTGACTACACGAAGGGAAATGGTCTAGTAAAAATTACTATTTCGTATGGTAATAACGGGACATACTTGCACAATCGCAATAATTACTTTTATTTTAGTAGTAAATGCTACATTAGGGGAAGGTGGGGCACGATGGGTTTTGGCGGGTGGATTGGGCATTCAAATGTTCACTAAATAAATGAATATTCTAACATGATAGTATTTTTTATATGTTGTAAATAGCTTTTACTTTTTCCCTCTGCAAATCTTAAATGAAAAAAATTAATACAAATCGTATGAGAATTATTAGAAATTGAGGACTTCAAAACGTTGTTTTTTCCATAATTCTAATCTATTTCTCAAGAACAAATAAATCATATGAGCTTCGAAAGGGAATTACTTTTACAGTTTAAATCGTAAATTTTTAATAGTATTTTTGATTGATGATCTCCGATGCTTAGGAAAAAAGTAATATTACATATAAAAATACTCTAAAATGGGGCACGACTGGCACCACTAGCGGGGCACGATTGGCATACGTGAGTCGTCAATTTATTTCCGCCGAGTTTAACAGCTGATTTTCATAACCTTACTTTTGCGCCCTTAACATTTCGGAGTCGGAGTCTTAGATGTTGGTGAAAGAGTCAGTGTTAATGAAATGGTCTGGTTTTTAGTTTTGATCCTCAATCCTATAAAATGCAAATTTAATAATAACGTCCAATATTTTTTTTTAAATAAATTTTTCATTAATTCACCGTGTCAATCGTGCCCCACCTCCATGCCAATCGTGCCCCACGGGTGGGGAAAATGGGCAGTTTTAGCGGTATTGTACTTTGCATTACAAAAAACAATGCAATATATATTTTATAATAAAAAATAATGTATCTAAATCTTGAGATATTCTACTTTAAGAAGCACTTTTAATAATTTGTATTGGTACAAAATAGAAAGTACAGGATTCTTTTGAAGTTAGGGTGCCCGTACTGCCCCACCTTCCCCTAATAGCAGTTATTGTTATTTTTCTATTAATACGTACTAGCGAGTGTAGGATAAACTGCTAAATAAGTATACTAAATATAGTGTATAGTATAGTGTTGTTTTAGCTAGTTATCGATTTTTGAGTTTTAGATTTTCTGCTTTTTTTAGTTAAAAATATTATGCTCAATTTAGTGTAATTTTTAGAAAATCATATTGATTTTTCACTACACAATTATACAGAATAAATAATTTCATATTGGAACAATTTATAAAGTTTGAGAAAGCTAAGTACCAATGAATTGGCAGCGGTTTTTTTTCTTCTTTTGTATATAATAAAACGTAAAAAGAACATATTTGCACTTGTAAAGTAGACGTATCTTCCTTTCAATTGATGTATCTTACAATATCTTTCGTTTGTGTTAAAGAATTAGATATTTTAAATTAAATTTTATTAATTAATTTTTATTGCGATATTAAATTTTTAAAATTTGTGTAAATTGGAAAAAATTATTTTTGTTATTTTATACGTTTGATATGTCAAAAATATGCATATATTCGTAATGTTCGTGTAATTTTCTTTTTATTGGCTTATTTTACAATTACCTAGTCTATTTTTAAGATTATCTTCGACTACATTAATTGTAGTAGATTTTTTAGTATCATTGTTATAAATTAATTCTAGAGAGTTGCAAACTAGAGCTAAGATATTTATGCATGTAATAATTATATTGTAAAATGATGCCAAATTCGAAATCAGCCATCCAAAAAATATATAAAATATTATACTATCCATACGAGAAATGATCCAGTTAATATTTGTCCCAAAGATCACCTGCTATAAATACTGAAGTAGAGGAGACTAAAGCAAAACGGGGTACCTAACCTGGCATTTGCCAAAACTACCGCGCGCGTATACCGTAGTAATTCCGGTTTTACTTTAGAACATAGTCTGAATATATTTAAAATTAAATAAAAATAACTTATATATGTTAACAATAATCTTTTACAAATTTTAATAGCATATTCATTTTAAAGGTTAAAACAATTTCTTTTAAATTAGTAAATATAAATAGATTATTGTTTATGAATATTAACTTCTGATATCGATTTTGAAAGCTCTTAAGTTGGCTCTCTGGTCAAATATTGGTCAAACTGTCAACATTATTAAATGGTATTACAAGATAAGATAGATGAACCCATTCTTAAGCTACAAAAAATATGATTATCATTTTACTAGAAAATTTGTAATATGTTTGTGTAAAGGTTTTGAACTTAAATATAGTCATTTAATTACCAAATACAAATGTATTTTTACTTTATATATAAATAATACATATAATAGTTTTCTAAAAATACAATTTTTACATAAAACGTTGTTTTATGGCTAATTAGTTTTTCACTATTAAAATTTGTCCTGATGCAAGCCATATTCATCTATTTTTATAAAACTTTCAGAATATCTTTTTTCAAAGAGATTTTAAAAAAAGTGCTGGTTTACTTTTTTGAAATTCAAATATAAAAATATATTTGCAGTAAGTAGTTCATATATAAAATATGTGACTTTTTAAAGTAATTTATAAACAGAATTATAGTTTGAAAGGAAAAACACTTAAACCTAGATAAATTGAAAATAGTTTTCTAAAAATACAATTCTTACATAAAACGTTGTTTTATGGCTAATTAGTTTTTTACTATTAAAATTTGTCATGACGCAAGCCATATTCATATATTTTTATAAAACTTTCAGAATATATTTTTTCAGAGAGATTTTAAAAGAAGTGTTGGTTTACTTTTTTGAAATTCAAATATAAAAATATATTTGCAGTAAGTAGTTCATATATAAAATATGTGACTTTTTAAAATAATTTATAAACAGAATTATATTTTGAAAGAAAAAACACTTTAACCTAGATAAATTGAAAATAGTTTTCTAAAAATACAATTTTTACATAAAACGTTGTTTTATGGCTAATTAGTTTTTTACTATTAAAATTTGTCCTGACGCAAGCCATATTCATGTATTTTTATAAAACTTTCAGAATATCTTTTTTTCAGGGAGATTTTAAAAGAAGTGCTGGTTTACTTTTTTGAAATTCAAATATAAAAATATATTTGCAGTAAGTCGTTCATAAATTATATTTTGAAAGAAAAAACATTTTATTCTAGATAACTTGAAATCGTCTTAATAAAAACAGCTAAAAATTGGTTATAACTTAGTAAAATCACTATGAATATATCTATGAAGTGGCAAATTAAGGATGCCGATTACCCGAAAATTCGTCAAAAATACAACAAAAATTCGTTTTCTCAATTTTCATATATTATCATACTACATATAGATAAGTATAACAATACGTCCTTAAAATAGCCCAATAATTTTTTTTACGAATTATACGACACTTTTAAGATTTACAGACTTTTGTTGAAAATCGATATTGTTGAGTTCTTATTTCCACCAGAGAGCAATATAGTTATTCAACCTATTCAAAACAAGATGCCCACGGGGGAAAAACCTAAAATGTTAAATAACAGTCACGAAACTTCAGTAAATCGAAATTGAACTGCCAGAAAAAATTGAAACCTGTAAATATCATTTTTTACTTCTGTTTAATGAAACCTTGATTATCTCAGAATTTAGAATTCGAATATTTTTCAGATTCAAAATGGGATTTGCGATGAAGCTTTTAACAAATCAACTTGAAATTATGTATAGTGTTTCCTCACTTTGTAAGCAAGAAAAATACGTAAGCTTTTTAAAAATTACAAAAGCTGTCAAGCTCAAACCTACAATTATTCATAAGAAAGCACTAAAAACTGATTTTTCATGGCCCTGTTTGGTTCTGTTTGGGTGCAGGTTTTTTATTTTGAGTTTAAAAAGAACCGTACGTATTTGTCTTCATTTTGTACCTCCGAACATATATACCTGAGGACTTTTCACCAAAATCAGTATTTCATCGCCTATTACATTTTCAAAATGGCTAATTTTTAAGTCATTTTCAAGCATTTCTTGGATTTTCTCAAGCATATAGCGGTATTTTTAGTGCCATAGCGTTACTTTTTACTACATTTTACGCACGTCATAAAAAAATTAAAGATAAGTTGGTAAAATAAAGAAAGTAGATTTGCGGGTAAACGGAACCCTTAAAGGAATTAAAAATGTTTTCTTTTTAATTTTGACCACAGCTTCCTTAAGTAATAGTACAGCATCATGTGCTTATAGTTTACTATGGGTGACCTCGGTTGTTGTCAGTTAGTAAATGAGTAAGACAATACTTGTAATAGTGATTATTTTTATAACGTCATTTTTGTTCTGACCAGCTAGGTACTTGAAATGATTAGGCGTCGTTTTTTTAAATTTTTGTAGTACATATAAAAAAATAATTATTAATTATTAATTAACAATAATTAATAATAATAAATTATCAATTATTAATTGTTAATTATTATTAATTAATAATTAATTACGTATTATTTCAATCGTTTTTTTCACCATACTGTACAGTACGATCAGTTTCCCCGACATATTATTATTAACAACTTTTACAATAAGTAAATTTATTGCTTTTAACTGTTTAAAAACTTGATCAATTAATATCTTAAATAATTTATATATTAATCTTTCCGTATAGATCAAGAATTAAAAGTAATTTTTTAAGAATAATTTAATTTTGCAATAATTCGTTAAAAAATTCTTTAAACGACATAATTTTAAAAATCTGATATCAGACTCCGAAAAGCGACCTCGAAACCACCTTAAAACAAATATATATATATATATATATATATATATATATATATATATATTCCCAATTTCTTATATGCTCTAAAGTGTTAATTGCTATGTTGACTCTCACGGATCGCGATGGCGCAGTCGGTTTAAGCCCCAGTCGCAGCAAATTTATTTGGGTGTTTTTTTATAACAAATTTACCCCCAACTTGAGAGTAATACTTAAATAAACACTCAATGTAAGGTGAACAGGTGAACGCTTAAGTTGGGAAAAACAACACGCAACTCTCAAGTTGAAACTACGAAATAACGCTGAAGTTAAGAGTCTGTAGTTAAGTGTTAATTTTTAGTGTTTCTTTAGTGTATACTCTCCACTGGAGGATTACTTTCAACTTGAGGGTTACTTCCAACTTGAAGGTTATTCTCAACTTGAGTGTCTAAAATAACACTAAAGTTGAGTGTATATTTCTGTGCCAATTTACACTCAAGTGGAGAGTTCTACTGAATGTAACTTTGAGTGTTTTCTTTGAGTGTAAATACTCAAAATTTGAATGTTTTTTCCGTAATAAAACGCAGCGGGAAGTTATAAAAGTAAAGAATTTAGAAAAATGACTTTAAAGTAAAATAGTAGTAATAATTGAATAAAAGTGAATTGTTATTATTTATGATACCTTTTTTGTTTTATGGAATAAATTTGTTTTAGTCTACCACTGACATAGGGTTTTGATTTTTACTGACGTTTAGCCTTGATTAGAGCGTACTTATTTAACTTTTTTTGTCACGTAAATGTTAAATAACATTAAATTTTAGATAAAAACGATAATATTTAAAAAAAAATTAAAATAGATTAAAGTAGTCAAATTTTTTTGTGAAACCTCTTTTATTATTAAGAAAAGGGGTTAAGAACTAGTATAAAAATATAAAAATAATCGGGACTTCACAAGTGTCAATATTGTCAATTTAAAAAATATTTAGTTAAACACCAACTATTTTTTTTATTTTTAATCAATTTTAATGTTTCGGGGACTATTCTTTTCTTCAAACATTTATCTATAAAGTTAACGAAAGAAATTTATAAAATAATATACCTGTGATAGAATAAAACAAATTGTTTATAAAATTTTACGCGTTTACTTATAAATAATTAGCTTTCTCTTATTACAGAAATATGATTTTATAATTTTTTTTTTGTTAACTTTGTAGATAAGTGCTTCCCAAATCCAATTCCTTTGTAGATAAATGTTTAAAGAAAACAATAACCCCCGAAACATTATAATTGATTAAAGGATAAAAAAATAATTGGGTTTTTACTAATTCTTTTTAAATTGCCAATATTTACACTTGTGACGCCACGATTTTTTTGGAACAATTTTTTTTTCTTTCATATAGTTATGGACTATTGTTAAGAACATTTCACAAGTTATACCATAGGACCTTCATAAACTATCATACATTTTTTTAGTTTTATGTCCTATATCTAGCGAAACACCCTCCTTAATTAAAACTAGCACTTTTGAGATTTTCGAGTTGTAAAACTGCATTATAAACTTTATGAGAGAATCTAAAAAAAGATTTTATAAGAGACCTCTGAAAAGAACTAGTAGGTATCTTTCGAGATGTTCGAAAACTGCTAATCTTCGTAAGGGCCATCGATATATATTACACAAAAATATAATATTCTTCAGAAAGGCTACACCATTGCCCCCCTCTTTCTCTCTCTCTCTCTCTCTTTCTCTCTCGCTCTCTCTTTCTCTCTCTCTCTCCCCTCTTTCCCTCTCTCCCTCTTTCTCCCTCTCCCCCTCTCGCTTTCTCTCTCTCTCTTTCTTCCTCTCTATTCTAGAAATGTACCCTTTCACGTCCGACGTTTTTTTCTTTACTCGTTCTTATCTGGTCCTTTACGCTCGAATGTGTGTTGCCGATTTGCGATATATATATGTAGGTACGTACAATACCCACACTGCCGCTGGAAAATAACAAAAAGCCAATTTTCTAAGAACTTATCCTCAAACGATGTATGGTGAAGAGTAAGTCAGCAACATTTTGATGAATTTCGATGTTTTTAAAGTCGCTAAATAAGAACACATAGGTTCTTCAAAAAGTCTGTCTATGTATGTGTGTATGTATGTGTGTGTGTGTTTGTGTGTGTTTATGTGTTTGTGTGCGTATGTGTGTGTGTGTGTTTGTGTGTGTGTGAGTGTATGTGTGTATGTGTGTGTGTCTATGGGAGTGTGTGTATGTGTGTGTGTGTGTGTGTGTGTTTGTGTGTGTATGTATGCATGTGTGTGTGTTTGTGTGTGTATGTATGCATGTGTGTGTGAGCGTGTTTGTATGTATATGTTTGTGTGTGTGTGTATGTGTGTGTGAGCGTGTTTGTATGTATATGTTTGTGTGTGTGTGTGTATGTGTGTGTGTGTGTGCGTATGAGTGTGTGTGCGTCCGTGTGAGTGTGTGTGTGTGTGTGTGTGTGTGTGTGTTTGTGTGTACGTGTGTGTGTGTTTGTGTGTATGTATGTATGTGTTTGTGAGTGTGTGTATGTGTGTGTGTTTGTGTGTATGTATGTATGTGTTTGTGAGTGTGTGTATGTGTGTGTGTGTGTTTGTGTTTGTGTATGTGTATGTTTGTGTGGGTCAATTTTTGCCATAACTTTTGAAGACCACGGTATTTTGGGCTGAAATTTTGCAGATATATTAGATGTGATCCAACATAGAACTGATTAGATTTTGATGCTAAATAGTCAAAACTTACTGCTTATTTCTAAAAATTAAAAATTTTTAAACAGTTTCAAAAAATTAAAAAGCATTCTTTTGTTATTTTATGCGTTAGATATGTCAAACATATGCATACATTCGTAAAGTAGACGTAACCTCCTTACAATTGATGTATCTTACAATATCGTTTGTTTGTGTTCGTGAAAGAATTGCGATATTAAATTTTTAAAATTTGTGTAAATTGGAAAAAATTATTTTTGTTATTTTATACTTTTGATATGTAAAAAATATGCATATATTCGTAATGTTCATGTAATTTTCTTTTTATTGACCTATTTTACAATTACTTCAAAGTTGGTTTTAGTTAAAGAACTGAAATTTTTTATTTTTTAAATGTAGTAAAGTTAAAAGAAAATATTTGTATCTTTATATATGTTTTATATATCAAAAATATGCATATAGCGGGTCATACATTGTGATATATTTCATATATTGGGATATTAAGGTTCGAGAAAATCGCCATAAGCTATAGCAAAATAAAAAGTTTTGAAATTAAGTTTTTCATATTTCCTTTAATTCTAGACTTGTTAGAAAATGGTCTCAAGCTGAAAATAATTTTTGCAGCATTTTTAAATTGCGAACTATTTTTCGGTATTCCCATTGTGTGACTGTAATAAAAATTCACCATTTAAAAGTTCTGCACCAATTATATTTAGCTTGCGACCATTTTGCACGAGGTCGAGAATGAAAACTGACATGAAGTACTAAATTTTAAGATTTTTTGCTTTGATAAAAGTGATGGCGATTTTCTAGTATCATAATATCACATCGATTATGATAATAATTCGAGTGTTCTGCTAGGTATTTTAAGTAAATAAAGCTACCCTGAAAGGAAATTTGATTCTGATGCGTATTCTTTGAGAAAAACGAAATTTTCGAATGTATTTTATCGGCGGGTAAAATAGGTCTGATGCATCCCCCTACCAGCATGAAGACTAGAGTAAGGAGTACGAACGAGATTGAAAAGTAACTAGATTTGTGAAGATGAAATTTGCTTCCGAAGTTAGTGATTTTGTAGTTTCTTATTGGCTCGCAGAGAGCACGCGCGCTAATAGCGTCCTAGGGACCCTAGGAAGGTACCAGTGATGGGCCTAGAAATATTCAGACAGTCCAAATGCTATATTCAAGTCGTTAGACTAGTTAGTTTTGACGACAGGCATAACCCTGGACAAATGCTGGATGTAATTAGGTAGAATAATATAAAGGTATGAAAAAATAACTATGAAACATTTACTATACCAAGAAGTTGCATAACATACAAAAATAATTTACCTTATCGATTTCAGAAAATCGTAATATAAATCTATTTAATTTATTTATTTATTTATTTTATTTTTTAATTTATTTCTTTTTAATCCCGAATCTTCATTAAAAAACGAAAAGAATGATCTCTATTTGGTAAAAAATGACCGTATCATTCTCGAGATATAAGCGATAAAAAAACTTTTAAAAAATACATAACCTCAAAATATCTTGAAATATGAAGGTCGTTGTGATCTGGGCAAAGAACTCGTTCAAGAGATAGGAAAAAGCTACCATTTTGAAAAGTTTCAGATTAAATGCTGCCGATTTATTCCAGTATTCGTAGCTGAATAAAAATCAATTTTTCTCAACGCCGGGCCAAAAATACCACATCTCCTCCCGGCGCTCAAAGTGGAATGTGGCATTTTCGTCCAGGCGTTGAGAAAAATAGCATACACACCATGGGAGGTAAAATGGCGACCCCGTAGCTCGTGTTTGCCACCCTCCCCTTCGGCTCGGGTCGGAAACGATAGGTTATTTTATGCTCTTTGAAATGCATTAACATTTAATCGATGATATTATTTCTACGATATAAAAAACACAAAAAAACTAATACTCAAAAATCGAAAATCAGCTTAAAAACAAAAACGCATTGACAAACAACAAAAAATATTTTTGAACCGTCTTCCTTAAAAGAAAAACAAAAAAAATGAGCCCTGAAACATTAAATTTAACCGTGGATTACTCGAGATATGGTGCTACACATACATACCTACATATGCACACGCACACACACACACATACATATACATACACACCCACACACACACACACACACACACGCACATATATAAACACTAACTCACACACACACTGATACGCACACACACACATACACACACACACACACACACATACATACACACACACACACATCCATACGAACATTTTCTGAAAATAGTGTATTTGGATTCCAAATGCCCCAAAACATATTTCTAATTTTAAGAAAACTTTTTTTTACTATTACAAAGCTTTCTTTAGGAGGAAGCAAAAAATAATATTATACGTATGGATTATTCTTTATATTGTATTTGACGGACCTAAAAAAATTCTTTCTTGCAAACTTCCCTATTGTGTTAGTTTTCGTTTTAAGTTTTGAAATCTGTTATTCTTCGTATGAACCATCGAAATTAAGCCATACGTTTATTATCGTATGATTGTTTCATTCTTATAAGAATCCATCTTATAATAGTGTCTTTCAAGATCCATCGAACATGCGTATCGTATATTTACCTTGCTAAATGTAAGGTAAAGAAATATAAAATTATATAGTAACTTGGTGAAATAGTACATTTTAACATAAATTATTATTTCACTCAGTTACTTGTTACTCAGGTAGTTGTTACTAAAAGTATAGTGTATTTTGATTCCTTATGCCTCAAAACATGTTTCTAACATGTTTTTAGAAAGACTTTTTTTTTTACTACCACAAAGCTTCCTCTTTGAGGAAGCAAAAGAAACTTAATCTAACCTAATTTACAGTAAATAACAAAATGGAGTAACCTTGCAGTTGTCTGAGTTTTTCTTTGTACAAACTAGTAATTGTTTTTGCATTAAGTACTAGCCGCGCAATGCTTAACTTTGCCGATCGTCCGAGGTTTGGCTCAGCCACTCTGCTATAGCGTAGGTGCAAGCGCATGCACATACATACATATAGTTTTGTAATTTTAGTCAAGAAATATCTTTTGACATACGATCAATGATAAAAAAGCAGACCTTTTTGAGATATTAATTAGAAAGAGATATAGTAACTTAATTAAAATTAATTTATTAGATCAAAGAATTTCATATTGGAACAATTTATAAATTTCGAGGAAGCTAAGTGCCAATGAATTGACAGCGGTTTTTTCATCGTCCATATGATTTTGAGAGTTTTAAGCATTGGATTAAACTTTCCCAAAGGTTATTTTGGCCAAAATAATATGAATTCTGACATGAGCGAAGGAGTTTGTATTAAAAATTTATAAACATAATTTATAGCCTCTCAAATCCAAAATTTATGATAAAAACTTAAAAAATCAAAAAAATGTGACCGAGAGATTATAACTTATATCTGTGAATTTTTAATACAAATTTCTTCGCTCATGTCAGAATTATTTGTATTTTAAATAAAATATCCTTTGGAAAAGTTCAATCCGATGCTTAGAACTCTCAAAATCATGTAGACGGTGAAAAAAGAGCAGTTTCTCTTCGATAGCTATTTAAGGTAATCTATCGATCAAACAAAAAGATATCCGTTATATTTCGATAGAATATTTAAATTTACCAGAAAATAAAATGTAATATATGATGAATAATGCATTCTCACCTAAAAATCTATAACCAATTTAATTAAAATTTTAATGTGTTAGGTCCCCTTATGGTGTCCTATACAGAATTTTAATAAATTTGCTCGTTATATTATAAAAATCGAAATAATTTGTAGTTATATTTGTTACACCTAAAAAGAAAGTTTTTTTGTAAATTTTCATTCAAGAATTTTGTTAATTTTGTTGCCGACACCAAAAAATTGTTAGAATTAAAGTAATCAAAATAATGATAACTATTTATTAAATGAATTTAAGAATTTGAGTGTGTCTATTAATTAATAAAAATTCAAATATTAAAACAGTAAAAAATTGTTTACTTTTTGCACGTTACTTTTTGAAGTCAGTAAAATTATTTAAAGAATTTTGTTATGTGTAACCAGTCTCAATTATTTATTTTCGAAAAACTTACTAGGGAGTTTACTCTTATACTTTTATACTGAGAGGAAGGATTACTCGCTGCAAAGAATGTTTCACAGTTAATTAAACGCGTTACCTAATAGTTAAGAAGTGAGTATTTGCGTCGCATCTCAGCGGCTGAAAGCCTGACTTCAAGGTTCACTGAATTTTCCACGATTCTATGATGTTTATATGACCGATACATATCAGCCCGGATAAATCAAAGATAAGGCACCACGTTATGTTGCCTAGCTTTCTGAAACTAAATTAATTGTTCCAATATGAAATTCTTTGTTCTAATAAATTAATTTTAAATTGCTATATATCTCGCTAAATAATAGCTCAAATAGAGTGTGCTTTTTTATCATTGATGGTTTTACGAAAGATAATTTTTTACTAAAATTACAGAACGACAGAACTATGTTTAGTACGTACACTGAAAGAAATAAACAGTTGTCTCTACCCGGGAGGACCCAAGCAGTATTTACTTGGATCTCCAAACCAAGCGCACAGCGACAATACCTGCGCAGTAGACACGCACAATGCTGCGCGGCAGTGCGCGGTAGAGGAAGGGGAAAAGCATGGGGAAGATGGACTCAGTTTTAATCTTCTGCGCATCTAGTGCGCGCATATTGTTGTTCTGTCGCATTTGCTTCTGAGAGCCAAGCAGATACCTCTTGGGTGTCGGGTAGTAATTGCTGCTTATTTCTATCAGTGTAGATTCACTGAATTCATAATCATCCAAAATTTTGTGAACAATTTGCCACCATAGATTTCCGAGAACCGTTTAAACTAAATATGACTTTCTTCGTGTATAACAAAAGAAGGGAAAGAGCCTATCCAAAATTTGTGATTGTTAAAGATAGGTAATTTATGCTTTTTTAAAAGCATTTACACTAAATTGATCATAATATTTCTAATATACCAAAAGACTCGAAAAACTAAAACTCAAAAATTCAAAAATCGAAAGATTATTATAAAAATACGAATGGATGAATCTTTAAATTTCTTTTTAATTTCGAATCTTCATTAAAAAACGTAAAAATGAGCCCTGTTTGGTAAGAAATGACCGTGTCATTCTCGAGATATGAGATCAAAAAGTAATCAAAGAACTCGTTCAAGAGATAGTAAAAAGCTACCGTTTTGGAAAGTTTCAGATCAAATACTACCGATTTACTCCAGAATTCGATACTGAATAAAAATTGATTTTTTATACAAAACGATTTTTCTTTCTTTCAAAAAATTTTTTTGTTTGTTTTGAAACTCAAAATTTGAAAAACCGCTTAAAAACAAAAACGCATTGAACAACAAAAAAAATTAATTTTCACCGTGTATATTCAGAGTAATGTTGATCCACAACCATTCACACACACATACACACACGTACACACACACATACACTCAAACACATACACACGCACACACACATATGGATCATTCTTATACTTCTTCAAAAAACCATGCGCAGAGGATCTTCGAAATTTGCCTCCGATTTTTTATATGAAATTACTCATCAAAATAAGTCATAAAAAATATTTAGCCCCTATGCGACCTACTAGAGTGCTCTGAATTTTCAAGTGACTAAAAAACGTCTATTTTCAAAAAAATCGAGGGAGCTCCAATTAATACCAATTTAGACGAACGAAAAAAACATTCTTTCATCTTTTTACGAACTTTAAGAAAAAAATTATTAGACTCCGTTGGCAGCTCAATGGGTCATCCCTACGGAGCTGAATATTAACCTAAAATTTTGTGTTTTTAGGTTATAATCGATTGCTTGCCATTTTACGAAATCGATACGAATTTAAGCCTATTACCTCTCATAAATATCTACTTCGTCTTTAAAAGACCTTTAATTCCTCTTTTAAGTTGGTACTCCTGTAACTTCTTTCTCTGAGCCCGTTTTGAGCTCTAACTTTCAGGTAACATAGTTTAAACATCCTAGAACACAATCCTTTTGGTTTGATGTTATGCATTGAACTTATAGCATAACTGTGCATTTTCTTTCCAGTTTGCTTTTTTCATCTAAAGTAAACGTCATACTATTGAAGTCTGACGTAATGTACGTAACGTATTATACATTTCGGACAATTCTATGTATGTCCAAAAGAAAGCTGACATTAAGAGCTCCAATTTGAGTGGTCGGAGGATATTTCAATGAAAAGTTACGCTGACGAAAAATTTTAGGTGACTTGCGCTCCTAAGCTACTGTGAAAAGTCAAAAACCAAGTGGCGCGGTAGCGCCACGAAGGCGAGTTTGAGAAGCAGACGAAGCTTTGACGCCCGTGACATATTTACTTCTATATTGGTGTTCGGATTTTTCATTATACAAAAAAAATGCTTATCATTACTGTTGGTATTTTTTTTTGGCTTATTAGCATGTTTTTTGAGCGAAACTATGATTTCCAACAAAAATATTAGTAAAAGAGCTGCTTATTTTTATACTATATGAGTGTATAATCCACAAATGCTAAAATCACGTTTTTGTTCTTCAGCCCGAAAAGTGGTAGAACCGTGAAATTGGCTGCAGAATATATATATATATATATATATATATATATATATATATATATATATATATATATATATATATATATATATATATATATATATATATATATATATACATATATAGTATATATCAAGTGAAACTTTTAATATATATAAAATTAACGTGTATATTGAAACAAAACGAAATGTTTCAACTTCTTTCCTTCTATATTATCATGAAAGGGCTATTTATTTTGATTTTAATAAACTGATTTTAATCTACATCACTCAATCTGATCTGAAAGTGAAAGGACCGTGAAATTAGCCGCATACGGCCAAGAGTAATTTGGGGATTGCTTTCTCATATATATTGCGTTCCCGCTCTTTCCAGCTATTCAGGTTATATGCTTTCCCGCCATCCCGCCATATACTACCGATATTTTATTTCTATAATCATCACAAGGTCACAAGGGAATCATTGTGCATTTTTATAAAAAAGCTGATTACGGAATCAGTAATACATTGGTGATTTTACAATTGATGTTATTTGATCGTACTGATGATAAAGATATTGTAAAAATAACGAATTTAAAAATAAATGCAATACCATTAGCTAAGGTTGATATCAATGGTAAAAAGTATAAGGTTGTAAGTGGGATATTTCACCATGGTAATATTTCTCAGGGTCATTATACTAATATGTTACGACAGCATAATCAGTTGTTTCACATCAGTGATAATAATGTCACTAAAAAACAATGGCCAAGGGGTGCTAAAAATGTTTATATTTTATTTTTAGAACAAATTTATGGTAATTTAATAAGTTCGCTCAAAAAGACATGAAATCTCTAAGAAAAAACTTTTAACCAAAGTAAAAAAGTTAGGCGAGTTTGATGCATTGCGTATTATGCATTTTATTTTTAGAACAAACTTAAGGTACTTCAATAAGACCGCTTATAAAGATATGAAATCTCTAAAAAAAACTTTTAAACAAAGTAAAAAGGTTAGGCGAGTTTGATGTATTGCATATTATCATGCATGTCAATAAAATAACGTAACATAATAATATAATTTTGTTTACTACGAAATTACCGATTAAAAAACAACTGAGATCAATTAAAGAAGGCAATTTTGTTTACAATGAAATTACAAATTAAAAAACAACTGAGATCAATAAAAAAACTCAAGTTTATAACCATATTATCTTATTCATAATACAGCAAACAAAAAATCATTGTGTTTAATTGAGGGGTGAGTCAAATGATTGCTCATTTTAACTAAAGTAATATATTGATCAATTACAAACAACTCAAGATACTACGTAACTTGCCATGCCCGTTTACTTATGCAATGAATTTTATAATAATAATATATTGAAGTTGGGCTGAAAGTCGGTGTTAGTTTAAATTCCTGCCAATTGAGTTTTCATGATGAAGTAGATATATCGCCGTTCAGCGTCTCCATCGGCAGTTATCAAAATTATTATATGTATATCAAAGAATCAGATTCACCTGTAGAGACGCTGAACGGCGATACATCTATGTTATCATGAAAAAGTCACGTGACAGGAATTCAAACAACCACCAAATTCCAGCGTAACTTTAATGTATTATTATTATAAAAGTTATTGTATAAGAAAATATAAATAAACTGTCTTGGTAATTTATTATTTTTTGATGAACTTTTGAATAAAATTAAAATCTAAATTCGTGCATGTTCCCTATTACGAGGAACCACTTCATTATTTTTAAATGCAATTTTCAGTAAATATCTCTCTGGAACATTGTTGTCGCAATCAAAAACAATAGCTTTCCAGAACCCAATCAAAATATTTTGAAAAAAATTGAAATAATTGAAAATAATATTTCTCCATATTTCCGGTAACACAGGGGTTTAAAATCATTTTAAAGTGATACTGATCTCTCGTGTTATCGGCAAATACTGCAACCACCTTTTTCTTTACTTTTTAATTTTGAGGAAATATCTCTATGGAAAGTTATTTTTGATTCAGACAACAACGTTCCAGATCGATTAAATTTACTCAAACTGAAATTTAGACGAAAAAAAGTAGGTCCTCGTAATTGTTAGTGAACGATGAGTTTACCACCTCACAATCTACATATTCCAGTTATTCGAAACATATTCCAGAATGAATAGTATCTCCTTGTACAACAGAAGATTTCTAATAATTTCATAAAAGTAGATTAGATGAAATATCCCATTAATATACTTATAAACCATCTTTTATTTTATTTTATGAGATTTTAATATGTTATTAACATTAAAAATAATGTTGTTGAATTATTAGACATACATTTTCGATACGTTATAGAATATTGATATACTTTTTGAAATTTTTTTGTGTTGCGTCATGTTGAAGGGAGGGGGGTGGGGGTTTAACAAAATATGATGGTGTGTGACGTGAGAGGGGGTGGGAGACAAATATCATGAAAAAAAGCGTTGCGTAGTTTTTGAAATGAGATTAGGAAAATAATAGGCTTACGATAAAATGTTTTTTATCTTCATTGAATAAAAGGTCAACATTTTGGTAATTTGAAATTAAAATTGAAAAAGGCCCTTTTCTATGCTTGCAAAGCGAATGGAAAATTAGGCATTCCCAGCGTCGTCGCCTGAGCGAGAGGTAATGTACACTCGAGGTACATATATTAAAATCGAATACTTTGAAATGGTGTCCCCTTATTGGTTAATTTCAATGAATCGGACAATCTCATTGGAGCATATTAAAAACGTTCTATCCGAATATGTGTACGTCGAGTGCACATAATTACCTCCCGCTCCTGAATTCCTTAGTTCTAGTGGACGACTTGTATTACCTATTTATCCATTCCCTTTGCATGCTTGAAAAACGCCCTATTCACACACTTATTAAGAAAAATATGATGTCTAACACGGGTGGAAAGGGCTTTCTCAGACTCGGATGATGATTTGAGCACGTATGTACATCTCGAGCGCCTTCGGCACCCTCGACTTCCACTCGTGTTGAATCATAATCCTTGATTAGAAAAAGCCAATTCCCGCCCCTAATTGCACAATGTGCTATTTCATATATTTGAAAAAATCGAAAAATATCTGTTGAAAATAGTATGATGGACTATACTTCTCAAAAGTATGTATAAATGTTCACTTTGTATACATATTTAATATGCCTAAGCAAGATTTCTGAATATAACCACTTGAGTTGAAGATATTTGCTATTAACGAATCAGTCCCATAGATTAGGACCGGTCTCCCCTGCACATGATAAGCATATATTCACAAACAGCTCTTAATAGTTTGTTCTCATATTAGGAATTCTTTCCCAAGTATTTTAAGCCCAGAATCGAAATGTCTTATAAAGCTCCCGCCGATTAAAGTTATTTTTTGTATTTTTCAATAGAATAAGAGATACATAAAAAAAAATTATTTTGAGTTTATAGGTAGTAAGGTTTTATTTTACAGTACTTCGAGTAAGGTGAGAAAAATAAGATAAATAACTGCACTGCAATATATTAGAGATTTTGCTACTTTGTTATTCTATTGAAAAATAAAAATAATCTTTAATCGTTAGAAGCTGTACAAAATATTTCAATTCTGGAATTTCAAGCTGTACAAAATATTTCAATTCTGGACTTAAAATACTCCGGCAACAACGAGGAATCAGAGTCTAAAAGAACCTTGGAGGTGCAAAGACTTTTAGGTAAAAGTCATTTCCAGCTCACCGTTTCTGAAATGTTTCTTAGTTAACTAAGCTAACACTGTATCAAGACAAAATATTAAAGTCTTGATTCTTACCGAATTATTTAATATACAGACATCATTAAAATTAAGAAAAAATAATAAAATAAAATATTTTTCAAATACATCAAAAAATCAAAAAATATCTGTGAAAGATAGTATGATGGACTATACTACTCAAAACTATGTGCAAAAGTTTAGTTTGTATACATATTTAATATGCCTAAACAAAATTTTCGGAATTTAAGCATTTGAGTTGAAGATATTTCCTATTTACGAATCAGCCCCATGGACGAATCAGCCCCAGTCTCCCCTAACACATTTCAACAATTCCCGACGAAAAGTAAGGTAAGTGTACCTAATATGGCCCAACTAAGTTGGGTTTGAGCAATTAGCATAGTTCGAATACTATAAAATGAACATATGAAACGAATAATATGCAATGAAATTTTTTTTCGGGCCAGTTGGATATCAAAATATAGCATAAAAACTAATAAAAACATTTCTTTTAATTTACAATATGCATGTAGGCAATTGGGTTGTTTCATATTATCTTTTTCTTCAGCGGTATCGATGATTTCGATAGATAACTTAAGCCGATTCAACAATCTGTATGAATTTTACAAAATGAACGACATTTACAATAGTTACAGCTATCGAAAGTTTCTTTATGACGTTACAAATCATGCAATTTCAAAGGCGCCACGTATGAACCATGACGTTACGAGGATTTTCGAAGCGCTGTATCTTCTTCAATTTTGGCCATATTACAAAAATTCGAAAAGTTTACAAAGGAAGTATGCTATAATCTATCAGAATATGATATACAAAGTCATGAAACAACCCAATTCTATAGAAATTGGAAAAAATAGCAACAAATGCGCCATATTAGGTTCACGTGTATGGCCTGCCATTATTTTTCCATCTTTAATCGCTAATACAAATCAAATGTATGTATCGAAAGAGGTTAAAAATATTGAAATAATATAGGTAAATGTTAAAAGTAATATATTTTATTAATTGAAATATAGTTTAGGCATTCTGGATAGATAGCTAGAATCATCTTTGTCGGCCGTAGTAAGATCTACGCGAATTTCTGCGGATGTAAATAACGAACCAAAAGCATAAAATATTTAAATACATTATTTATATCATTTTTTACAAATCAATCAACAACGTGAGTATCTTTTGTAACAAATATATATTTCTTATTCTTAAAAAGCTTAAAAAAATTCTAAGAGTGGTCATTAAACATGAATCTTATATGCTTTCTATTACGTGGACCGTATTTGGGTAGAATGTCAATAAACTATGCTTCTGATTTACCTGAAAAGCTGCTGATACGTACTAACATCGAGGACAGTGTCGACTTGAATTAATATCACAGTAAATATAATAAATTACTTAAAATTATAGTGACGAATTCACTTACGTAAATAGCTTCTTTTGATGCCACACCTGTGGAAATAAAAAAAGTAATAAAACGTAAGAAACAGTAAGAAAATGTAAGAAAACGTAAGATAACGTACACGCTAAACCCGTTAGAGTGAAACAAATCACTCTAATTATAGTGGATTATTCACTCAAGAACTAGAGTGGATTATTCACTCTAGAACTAGAGTGGAATGTTTCACTCTTATGTAGAGTGGAATCTCATTCTATTTTAGAGTGAATACTTTCCCGATAGATATCGACGAAAAACTAATCTATTTTTTACTTTTTAAGTTTATAATATTGCAAGCGTTCCAGTAATAATAGGTTTACCAAAATAAACAAAATAAAGTTGCAGTAGTTTATATACACAAAATTAATTCTTCCGCATGTTTCATTATATAAATATTTTAAAGTGTTTTTACGTTCCAACAGGAACTTTCAAAGCATTCTAAACTATAATAATAGAAACTTAAAGTATCTTCAAATTAAATAATACTATTAAAAAAAAACTTTCAAAACATTATTTATTTTGAAAAAGTTTCGTTTTTTGCTATTTTTATATAGTTTTTTCAGTATATGACTAAGAATAGTGGTTAAAAACTTAGTAGGATTACAGTTTTAGGAGGAGAATTTTACTAGGTGAGTACTAATCGTAACGGTATCAACCTAACCTCAAAATATCATAAAAACACAGTTTTCTTTGCAAATTTCGTGATTACAGTATATATTTCATGTCTCTGTATTGTAATGATGGTTTTTGCATTATAGTATGTTACTAGATAACTGCTTATTGTCACAGTATCAACCTAGCCTAAAAATATTGCTAAACACTTCTTTGGAAATTTCGAGGTCAAAATATGATTTTTTGGTATTTTCTGTGTTATAATTTTAGTATTTACATCAGAGAATGTTAGTAAATAAATACTAAATGTAGTCAACCTAACCTCAAAGTATTGAGAACCATATATTCTTTGAAAATTACATAGTCAAATATGTAGGTATTTTTTATATTTTCTGGGTTTATAATTAATGTTTCTGCATCAAAGAATGTTACTAAATGAGAACCAACAGTAATAGTATCAACCTAACCTCAAAATATCGGTTCAATTAGAGGTTAGGTTGACACAATTAAGATTGGTACTCTCTATATTCATCGTCAAAAGATTGAAGATTATTCATCCGTTTTTTTACCGACTCACAACTCACATCACAGAACACGTGCGAATGCGCGTGGTTGACTCGAACGATCCGACTGTTATCAACTACTTATATTATACTGTTATTATACTAGTATTATATACTTACCAACTACTTATTCGCGTGTCTTTCGAAATTAATTTTAATTAATGAGGTTCAAAACTGCGATAAATAAAATAAAATTCGTTTCGGTTGTCATTTCACTCTAACTACTAGAGTGAAAATTAGAGCGAATAAATATCAGTATTTTCTACAGTGAAATATTTCACTCTAGTAGTTAGAGTGAAAAAATTCACTCTATTAGAGTGAAATTTCACTCTAAAATCGGTTCACTCATTTTTTAGAGTGAAATTTCACTCTACCAGGTTTAGCGTGTAAGAAAACGTAAGAAAACGTAAGATTCTGTTGGATTTCGGACATTCTTACGTTTCTTTCAGGTTTCCTACGGATTGTTAAACTCTATTACGGTTACGTACGTTTTATTATGTTTCGCAATTACATGAAAAAAAAAAATATAGCTAGAATGTTCCACCTATAGGTGGCGAGGCATATACAAACCAATTCACGTGTACAAAATAGAAACTTTAAGTTACTTAAGAAGAATTGGCACTTAAAAAATATTTTTCTGAAATATTGGACACTATGAAAGTCTTTCTAATGAACGGAATTTTCAAAGTGAAAATGTAATCTAAATAATAGAACGTAAGTAAACGGAAGGAAACGTAAGAAAGCGTAAAAATTGTATGAAAACGTAATAAAACGTGAAATATGTCCGAAATCCAACCGTTTCTTACGCTTTTTTACATTTACTTACTTTTTATTACGTTTTCTTATGATTACTCACACTTTTCTACGTTTTCTTAAGTTTCCTTACGTTTTATTACATTTTATGATTTCCACAGGGGCATATCGGTGATTCTGTAATAATTGTCCCAGACGACGTCCAGACCTTGCATACAAGTGTATGAATGAAAAAAAATGTTGTCAACAAAATTTCAACTCCGGCCCACCCCCAAAACATGATTTTCAATATGAAACCTTATACCACGTGAAAAAAAGCGAATATGTCAAATCTCCACATACGCGTTGAAAATTATACGGTTTATTATGTACATTTTCATTAGTTTTAAAGCCAAATTCAATTAACCACTATTAAAATGGGATGCATAGTTTCTGTTGAGCGATTTCAACCAAAATGTTGATAATAGCATTAACCGCTTTGAAAAACGTGCTATTTGACTTCTCAGAAGTATCGAACGATGAATTTTCAAGTCCCGCTGGAGGGCGCTGTTGTTAGGGCTGAAAAGTATAATAATGTCACGTGACCCGTGTAAATACGCTTTTCGGAAAACATGCAAATACATTTGCATTGTTTTATTCAACACTTATATTCAGATTCATCACTTTTTCTTCAATTTCTGCTATTAGATTTTCTACTTTATGAATATATACCCATGTTTAGATATTTGCTCTGTTACTTTTAGGTTAAAGCTGCGTTATGTTATTATACGTTTCAGCGCATTTGGAACTTGCCGCTAGGTGTGTCACTTTTGTTTGGACATGCGAATAGGTATACCTACTAAGGGGGTCCGAAAGTCATTTCCCTGAATTACCGACTGAACCATATATTATTTCCTTTAAAAACAAAATTACGTTTATTTAGCTAAAACCTAAACTCACTAGCCCTTTGTTGAACAATAATGGACCTATGTGCGAAGTTTCAGACGTTAAAAATAACTGCACCCTAAAAAATTATTGTAATGAAATTTTATAAAATTTTCCCATATTCCCATTTATTCTTGCTCACAGATTTTTTCATAAAAAAAGACAACAATTGATTTTCAATCTACAATATAATAGTCGTTTTTGAACATTTTATAATTGGCGCTATTATTTTAAATGTTATCTTCTATTGATAAGATAGATTACTTTGTAAAGGTACTTCTATAACCTCATTCCGCCTGCATTCCCTTGCAGTATTTCGTGTACCGTATGTGTAAAATACTCATGTTTTCGAGCATACGTGAGGGTAACAGCAGATCTTTACTCAGTGTGACCAACTTTTTCTAAAAGTGTTTTTATTTGTTCATAACCTCCAAATCATTCATCATTGAAATTGCACTCCAAAAAGTAAAGAAAAGTTGGTAACACTGAGTAAAGGTCTGATGTCGAGTCTGCTGTGCTCACGTATGGTCAAAAACATGAGTATTGTTATGTCCAAACTCGAAATCTGGAGTTTATATTAGTAGAGTTCGTGGGTTCATCTACAAGGCACTAGAGTGTGCCTTGAGCGGGATTTGAAAATAAAAGAGTCTTTGTTTGATTTAATTCGTATATTCAATAATGAAAAATTATAAAGGATTTTGGTAAATATTGACTGAAATTTGAACAGAGATTCTGATTAAGTTCAAAAATAGAATAATATATTGAGGCTGCGGTGGTCCCTTTTTATAGGCATGGTCAGCAGGCGGCGTCTTTTGAAGTTATACGTCATGGAATTTTCCATGTGGTTTCGGTCAATGACGAGGGCGTTAGTTCTCCCACTTCTCTGCATGATCGGCGTCACGGTCCCTCTTTGAAGTCGACCGCTTTTCATTGATTGGTCGGCGGCCGTCTTTGATATTGGTCGGTCGGAGTCTTTAACAGCTTCTCCCCCTTTTCCCTTTTTATTTGTTCATTTATGTATAATTAATTTATTTATTTATTTATTTGTTCATTTATGTATAATTAATTTATTTATTTATTTGTTCATTTATGTATAATTAATTTATTTATTTATTTGTTCATTTATGTATAATTAATTTATTTATTTATTTGTTCATTTATGTATAATTAATTTATTTATTTGTTCATTTATGTATAATTAATTTATTTATTTATTTGTTCATTTATGTATAATTAATTTATTTATTTATTTGTTCATTTATGTATAATTAATTTATTTATTTATTTGTTCATTTATGTATAATTAATTTATTTATTTATTTGTTCATTTATGTATAATTAATTTATTTATTTATTTATATATTTATTTACGTACTTCCGTTCGCGGTGGTTTATCTTTTATAATTTGTTTTATAATTAGCATTACATTATACTTTATATTATAATTTAATGCTATTATATTTGTATTTTTCGCGGTCTTTTCTATATAAAATTTAAGTGTGTTCGTTTAGATTTGCCATAGGACACAACAGTATTTCAGGAACTGTCCACATAAGTGCTGTGCTGTGCTGTGCTGAGCTATGTGTTACTACTCGTAAACTTTACTGCTGATTGGCTGATTCTTAAAAATTGACTAATCAGCGCCACAGTCTACAAGTAGTAACGCACAGCACAGTACTGCACATCACAGCATAACATAGCACAGCACAGCACTTATGTAGACAGTCTCTTAGGGTGTGTCCAGATGAAGGACAAAAATATGGTCTGTCCTCTCCGGTCCGTGTTCCATTGCTGTTTCGCTGTTCCGTTTTGAATTGAAACATTGAGATTTGATACTGTGAAGTCCGGCGATTTCACGCGATTCTCGAACTCGAGTATAGTACATATATGTATTATATTACGCGCTAAAATTAAAATGCAGATACTACGATATAGTCGTTCTCTATCGTTCCGTTAGTTTCCCACGATAACGGTTGTATATTTTAATGTATTCTATAGCACACTAACCTCAAAATGCCAATTTTATTGTCGATTTTGAGGTTGTTGTGCTATAAAATATCGTATGAGACTGTTGTGGGAGGTGTTTTTCTACCTTGCTCGATTTTCTCACTCGCTTCGCTCGTGCGAAAACCCTCGAGCAAGGTAGAAAACCATCTCCCACAACAGTGTCATAATATACTATTGTACGTGCCTAAAACGTAGCAAACAAGCGTGTAATAGTATATTATGACACTCGCTTCGCTCGTGCGAAAACCCTCGAGCAAGGTAGAAAACCATCTCCCACAACAGTCTCATACGATATTTTATAGCACAACAACCTCAAAATCGACAATAAAGTTGGCATTTTGAGGTTAGTGTGCTATAAATTATCTTAACGGTCACTTGAAAAAGTGTTTGTAAAATGCGAAGCGGATACCTAATAACGTATTATTTATAATTGTTTTTCCCTACGAGCGGAAAACCCGAGAAGAACCATAAATAATGTGCTCAGCGAAGAAACTCGAAGAACCGAGCAAAAACTGCGTACGTGCCCAGCTCCCCTTTCACTCGAGACGCATTTTAAGGGCCCCCGGAAACGAACAAGCCGAAACAATGCACTACTTGTTTACTACACTGGGAAAAGGCGAGAACCACGCCGCACATTCAGACATGTGTCTACAGCGTGGCGTTATTAGAGGGAAGACAAGGGCCCCACCAGATAAAGCAACAGAGATCAGAAAGTACATGTTTCATGACAAAATTAATAGCAGGATCGGACCAATGTCATTATGTCTGGAAATAGTTGCTGATAGTGGGTGCATAGTTTGATACTCCAATTTTCAATTCGTTTTTTTGTAATTAGCGATTATTTATAAAAAAAAAGCTATTTTCGCGTTTTTTGCATATAACTTCGAAACTATTTATCCGATAGTAATACTGTCAAAAGATTTGTAGAGAATAAAAAGACGAATAAAAAGCGACCTCGAACGTCCCGATCGGATAAATCGATTCCAAGAAAATCCAAAAAAACTATAAAAAATGACGATTCTTCAAAAAATCCATAACTTTGTTAATTTTTAATATGTAGCGCTGTTCTTCTGGATTTAAGTGGGTATTAACATGTTCTTTGATAGTGCAAAACCTGGACTACGTCCGACGAATACTTTCGGAGTTATAGCGATTTTAAATTTTTAACCCTTTTTTGCGGAGGGCTGTATATGCTCGTGTATTTATCCGATTCTACCGTTCTTTGAAAATTTGGAAAATATAGATAAAATACTTGAACACCTCATCTCACTTTTTTTAAAAAGATGATTGCTAACGGTCGAAATATGATGAATGCTAACGGTCGGGTATTAACATGTTCTTTGATAGTGCAAAACCTGGACTATGTCCGACGAATACTTTCGGAGTTATAGCGATTTGAAATTTTTAACCCTTTTTTGCGGAGGGCTGTATATGCTCGTGTATTTATCCGATTCTACCGTTCTTTGAAAATTTGGAAAATATAGATAAAATACTTGAACACCTCATCTCACTTTTTTTAAAAAGATGATTGCTAACGGTCGGGTATTAACATGTTCTTTGATAGTGCAAAACCTGGACTATGTCCGACGAATACTTTCGGAGTTATAGCAATTTGAAAATTTTAACCCCTTTTTTTACGGAGGGCTGTATGCTCGTGTATTTATCCGATTCTCCCGTTCTTTGAAAATTTGGAAAATATAGATAAAATATTTGAACACCTCATCTCGCTTTTTTTAAAAAGATGATTGCTAACGGTCGAAAAATCGATGCAAACTTGTGCTGAAGCCGTTGTCCGCGAGCGAGTAGTCGAGTAGTGGGGGAAGAGGGGAAACGATATCTATAGATATAGTAGCGCGCCTGGCGCGCGCTGCTAATCTTTTCACTCGTTTATCTCGGTTATGAATTAAGCTATCTGGATGTTTTTTTTTCCATATTCCGGGGTAATTTTGTCTGGAGAATCCATGTTTGTCATCCGATTTTACAAAAAATTACTCTAACAGCTAAAATTTATCAACTTTTCTCAATAGTTGTTAACTTTTCACAGTTACGATGGTTTGTTATACGGGAAAATTACTTTCTTTCATGATTTTACATTTCCGAAGTTATTCATGATATGAATATTTTTCAATAACTTCGGGAATGTAAAATCATGAAAGGAATAATTCAATAACTTCAATAATTCAATAACTTCGGGAGTGTAAAATCATGACAGGAAAGCAATTTTCCCGTATAACAACAGCCCTCCGCAAAAAAAGGGATAACAATTTCAAATCGCTATAACTGCGAAAGTATTCGTCGGACGTAGTCCAGGTTTTGCACTATCAAAGAACATGTTAATACCCACTTAAATCCAGAAGAACAGTGCTACATATTAAAAATTAACAAAGTTATGGATTTTTGAAAAATCGTCATTTTTTTATAGTTTTTTTGGATTTTCTTGGAATCTATTTATCCGATCGGGACGTTCGAGGTCGCATTTTATTCGTCTTTTTATTCTCTACAAATCTTTTGACAGTATTACTATCGGATAAATAGTTTCGAAGTTATATGCAAAAAACGCGAAAAATGGCTTTTTTTCATAAATAATCGCTAAGACGCCTGGTGCTCAAATACGGGACTATCCGTCAATCCAGCAAAGACGTAAGTAGTAGTCTTCACCAGGAGATACAAGTGGAATAGACAATGCAATCTTGTACTGAGTGGACAGAAACTGACACTAAAGAACAAGGTAAAATACCTAGGTGTAATTCTGGATAGTAAACTATCATGGAAAGAGCACCTACAGTATGCTACCGGAAAACTCACAGCATGCCTGTGGCAACTGAGAAGGGCCGTAGGAAGAAACTGGGGTTTGAGACCGGAAACAATGAAATGGATGTATGAGGCGGTCCTTAAGCCAAGACTCACCTATGCGGTCATAGTCTGGTGGAACAGAACTGCCCTATCAACAGCAAACATCATACTTGAAAGAACAAGAAGCTTGATTCTCAGGACCATCTCCGGAGCGACTAGGACAACTCCTACTGCAGCTCTGGGGGTGATCCTGAATATTGAGCCTTTCAGACTGACCTTGGAGGCAGATGCTGCAAAGGCCCTGCACAGAGTCAGTAGAGTACTCGGAGAGGAGAGTATTGGGAAATCCATAAGATATCCCAAGGGACTGGATGGAAGGGACGTCCTGAGGATGACCCTGGACACCACGAACACGCGCTTCCTCTTCGATAAGAAGTACAGAATCAGTCTATCATCCAAGAAAGACTGGGTGACAGGTAAAAGTAGCCTACCAAGCGGGAAAAATCTGTACTACACAGACGGATCCAAGAGTATGGCAGGTACTGGAGCGGGCATATACTGTAGGCGGAACGGTAAGGGCACTATCGTACCCCTTGGCCAGTACGCCACTGTCTTCCAAGCCGAGTTGGTAGCTATAACACGCTGTGCTGGGATGGCTGCAGAAGCCGTCTCAGAGGGACGGGTGTATATCTGCTCGGACAGCAAGAGCGCCCTACAGGCACTCAACAGTTATACAACTAAATCCAGATTAGTGTGGGAATGCTATGAAGCCCTCAATGATCTGTCAGGAACCTCAAAGGTCACGCTATTATGGATCCCAGGGCACAGCGGTATCAAGGGAAACATGATAGCAGATGACCTTGCTAAAACCGGAGCTAAAGAAAGCTTCATCGGCCCAGAACCAGCTATAGGCATCAGCGGCAGCCTAGTAAAAGACACAATTACTGGGTGGGTAACTGCGGAGCATCAGCAGGTATGGGATAAAGAGGAACGTTGCAGGCAAGCGAAGGCATTCATCGTTCCCACAACAGCAAAAGACTGGACAAGAGTCATTCTTGGTCTCAGTAAAAGCAAAGCCAGGATCATCGTGGAAATACTCACGGGCCACGGTAATCTGAGGCTGCACAGGCACAGGATAAGCTTAGAAAACAGCCCTGATTGTCGATACTGCTGCCTGGAGGAAGAGTCATCAGAACACCTCCTGTGCAGTTGCCCAGCGCTGTCTGAAAGTAGGCGCCGATTTCTGGGAGCCTACTTTCTGAAAGCCGAGGAGATAAGGGCCAGTGCTGCCCCCGGAATCTTTTCTTTCTGGGAGGCGGTAACATCAAGGTGGTAACTGGCATGACAAGGAGGGACGCCAAGGGAAACCATGCGTCTGGGGCTCCTACTGAGCCCAAACTCAGTTATATAATAATAATATTACTATCGGATAAATAGTTTCGAAGTTATATGCAAAAAACGCGAAAAATGGCTTTTTTCATAAATAATCGCTAATTACAAAAAAACGAATTGAAAATTGGAGTATCAAACTATGCACCCACTATCAGCAACTATTTCCAGACATAATGACATTGGTCCGATCCTGCTATTAATTTTGTCAAGCTAAAATGCTCTGTTGCTTGGCCTAAGAGATTAGTAGAGAGATTGCCAGTGAGCATGGGCGGATTCGGGGCGATTCTTGTCAGCCGTGAGCTAGCGAACCTAGCGGCTGAGCGCCCAAACTATACACATAATTTGATCACAGCGCGGAGGGGGAAGTGTGTGTGCGCGCTTGAAGGAGAAGAGGAGAAGTGTGTATAGACCGACTACACCGAAAACACCGGTTGCCGGTTGAAAGCGCGCGTTCGCTTAATTCTCTCGCGTACATATGGGTAAATCTCTAGAACCTTTGACTTTTTCACATTAAAAATCAGGTAAAATTAATTTAGGATCACAGTTCTAATATTTTTACACAATTTCTTAAGACTATAAACTACTAAAATATAATCACGAACAAGCCTAAAACAAGTGCCTAATTTCTCAACTATGTCAGAAATTTATAATTTTAATGATCTAAAAACTATAAATTGTACTTCTTTAAATATTTAAAATGATTATAAACGTATTTATTAATAATTTAAAAGCTTAAAATATTATTAATTGTACCTCTGAGAAGACAATAAAATTTTATTTTTATTGTATTTATTTTTCTGCTTAATCTATTCTTTTTGTTCGTGTAAATCTTTATTTCGCTTGTGCTACATATATTCTCTCTTTATCTTCACTTTCAAGTCGCTCGAAATACATTACATGACTATAAAATACTAACATATCACGTCTAGTATTGTTATTATGAAATTATATAATCTATAAATAAAGGTTCTGACTTACATTTGCGGAGTTTAAGGGGGCAGATACACTTTAAAATTTTAAATTAATTGATAATACATTTTACGGTAAAACTAAGGCACTTATCATATACGAGTATTACCTGATTTTTTCGGTAAATTTGAACATTTTATCAAAATATAACTATACAAATTTTTAAAAAATTTGGAAAACCTCTGTATTTCTTCGACTACCGGAAGGTTTAGAGAGCCAATGTGATCGAATTGACGCTTTCAAGGTTTTATTATGTTCAAAATACGTGTAGCTAGGGTATGGGTGTGGGAATTCGTATTTAAAAATTATTGACCAAAGTTATAGTCTATTTAAGCGAAAATTCTTCGTTTTTTAAAAATTTTATTATGAAATATGGCTCAAATTGACTATAACTTTGGTCAATAATTTTTATATACAAATTCCCACACCCATACCCTAATTACACATATTTTGAACATAATAAAACCTTGTGACCTAATCACATTGGCTCTCTAAACATTGCGCTAGCCGAAGCAATATAGAAGTTTTCATTATAGCCAATCAAATGGACCTAACGACCTTCATTCATTTTTTAAAATTTGGATAGTTATATTTTGATAAAATGTTCAAATTTACCGAAAACATCAGGTAATATATGATAAGTGCCTTAGTTTTACCGCAAAATGTATTATCAATTAATTTAAAATTTTAAGGTGTATCTGTCCCCTTAAAAAACGCGTATTGCGGATAAATATTGCGGACGCGATAAATCGATGTACTTTTGCAATTTTACTGATAAATATAAGGATTTAAGGTATCATAAATAATTGTATGTGAAAATTACATAAAATATTACATATTAATCACTTATTTTATTGATTTAATTAATATTCACTACATAAACAAGCATTGCAGACGTGACATTTTTTTCGTTCATTTTTGATTCAGCTCATTTAAAAGTCTTTTAAATCTTTTATGATTATTTTAAGAATAAAAATAAAGCAGCATCTTATTTAAAATAATACTGTTTTTATATTCTATGTACTAAAAATAGTTTTTAAAGTAATTTAATTGTATATCATTAAGCTACTTTTTGCGTTGCAATGTTCAAAATCTATGACAATATTCAAATCCATTTAATTCCGATTTTATGAGAAAAATGTAATTATTATTCAGATCATTTGATTCCTGAATATTTTTCAAGTGTTAAGGTAATTTTTTTATATTTTTAATTAGTAATTTATAGTGAGGATTAACGAAAATATATTTGAAATCGGGCATTTGACGTAACCAAAATATGATATTTCGAGTTTTTAATTAATAAGTATAATTAATTTATGACAGAAAGTGAATATAAAAATATTAAAAATAATAAATTTAAATCTTAAACAACAGTATACATATAAGCATATATGATTTACCCATATAACGACTTTATATTGTACATAAATCGGTAGAAGAAGGAGACATCGAACTCGTTTATTTAAATAAAACTATATATTGTTAATAAATTTAAATATATTTTATTAAAATATTATTAAAAGCATCCTTTTTTTTTTAATTAAGGGTCATTAGGTGGCTTTGAATGACAATACTGGAAACCTGTACATTTCTTATGCTACTGCAAAGTTTTGAGAGAGAAATATATCGGATTAGATTTTTAAGGCTTTATTGTGATAAAAATACACATAGTTATGTTATGTATGTAGAATATGAAAATAAAAATTATTAACCAAAAATATAGTCTATCAAAGTCATAATTCATGTATTGTTTTAAATTTTATCATGAAATATGATTTTTAAAGACTATAACTTGGTCAATAATTTATATTTTCAAATTCCCACATTCATATGTGCAGAATCTGACCGTCCTGACTTTCGAAAGCTTGCGGTAGCGCAATAGGCCAGGAGAATTACGACGAAATCTTTCAAATATGGCTCTAACGTGACGTAACTTAGATAACTATTGGAATCGCTCCGGAATGGTATACCTATTGAAAATATCGAGGTGCGCCAGCTTGAAAAGGTGTGCTATTTGCATAAACAACGAAAAAGTGAAACAATTGCATATAACTCGGTAAGTATGCATTTTAGAGAAAAAATGTATACTTATAAATTTGTTCGTTATGAAATTTTCTACAAGATAGAGTTGGTCGAATATCCGTAGATTTGAAATGTTCGCTGCAAAATGCTCGAAAGTGCAAAAAAAATAGGTAAAAAACAAGGTAATTTTAAATTATTTATTTAACAATGAAAAAATAACCCAATCACGCCATAAATTTAGACAAAAGTACTTGACTGCAATACAAAACGAGAGCCGCAAGGCCGATTAAGATCGGACTGACAGTTTTTGCACAATGCAATTGTTAAGTAACCTACCTGAAAAAAAGACCTTTTTTTTTAATTTTGTGCCAGGCTCAAACTTATGAATATTTTTTTGCGCCCGCGCTTCTACACCTTCTTGGACCCTTAAACTATCATATATAATTGCTATCTCAACCATTTTTCAATTTTTAATAACTTTTTGAGCGGTTTTAAAAAGTTTGGAAATTTTGGCTTTTAAACAAATAAGCCTGTGAAGCGGGATTTGCGAGTGGGAAAAATCATTCAATTCGGTCTAGTAGATGTTGAGATATTAACTTTCAAAGTAGGGAAAGGTATGCGGCGTAACGGTTAATGATGTAACAATAAATTATATACCAATCGATAGGTTTTTCCGAGATGTTTTCGTATCTGCTTTCAAAAATTACATTGCACGTGTGCATCACGCACAAAAATTTGCATAAACATTGTGTAGTGCGCGCTCGGAGCCGAAATTCGGAGGGGTGGGGATAGGCTGCGAAACTTTAAATCGGCGCTTCAAAATCGGCGCGCTCGATTCAGGATGATATACCTCGGCTTCTACTGCACCGGTTTTGACGACTTTTTTTAAATTGGGGTAGAAAAACGAGAGGATTTCAATTTTCATAGTTACACTTATCAATTTTAAAAATTAAACAATCGGTGGTCGATTTTCATAATCAAGCATTTTTAAGTGTTGGTAAAAATTAGTGCTAATCATAATATCCTTATTGTGCATATATTGTTCATTGTAAATTAGTATTAAATTGAAAAATTTCAGGCCAAAACTATTTTATTGTTGCTACTATTCGTAGAAGCCATAAACATATATACTTAGGGTTCATTTATGACTTTGTTTTGTTACTTAGTGTTGCAAGGTAACAGTTTAATTTTGCTTATATATGAAGTATACTAATTTTTAATAAATTATTCGCACAGCCCCTGTAAAAAATTGAAAAGACATTCATATATCCTGGGGAAGTTTCGGATCAATTCGACTGTCTGTGCTAATACCCACTGGCGTCGGATAATCTGTAAGAGTGTCTGTCTGTCTTCTGCATTGTAAATTATAATTGCTTTCAAATGACCTTATCCCTTAATTTATTATCTTAGCTTAAGGGGATGTCGGAACTAAAATCGTGTATTTTCTTTTAGTGATTACTTTTAAAATATAGAATGCAAGGAAACCTTAAGAGCACAGCACCGTAGTGTTTTTTATAATAAAGCTTTTGCATGAAAGATAAAGTTGATCTAATGAGTTATTTTTCTGATTAATTGGAAATACAATAGGGTGTTTACGCATTGAAACCTAACCTCAAAATTGTAATCATACCAAACTTTTGCTAATAACTTCTTTTAATGTAATTTTACAGTAAGATTTAGAGCTGAACACCGTAGTGCTTACTATAATGAACCGATCTGTACAAGATAAAGTCAGTCGGACTTGTAGTTTTTACAAACAATTGGAAATACAAAATAGGTCGGACTGCAAAAGTGGGGGCGGGGCTCCGACATCCCCTTAAAGTAAATTACACGGTGTCTCCAGGTATCCAGACGGACCCTCATTAAGCTTCCCGCCGTACATTCTCCTCCGCCGCTTTTCACGCGTGCTTCCCCCTCCATCCCGCCACGTCGAAATTTTCCTCACCTGTTTAACATTGCATTGGCAATCTCTCTACTAATCTCTGGCCCCACTATGACTCTCTCCCACGCCAGTACGGGCCTTGCAGCCTTTCGCTGATTGGTCGGTGACGCGGGGAAAACCCAGTGGAAACTCTCTCTCATTCGCCAAGAGGAGGCAGGGGTGGAGATACTCATATCCCTTCAAGGAGAGGAGAGCGAGGCAGCATCGCCAAGAGCTCACCAGCAATCAGTCCGAGTTCGACAGCCGATAGCGATACTCTACTTGTATTTTTCCTTGTATTTAATTTAGAGAATATATATCCTTCCGCGTGTTAAGAGAGCATTTTAATGCTCGCTTGATAATTTAAATTAACCGCGTGTCACGTTTGCGAAATAACTATATTCTCGGTCAATAATGTAAATAGAGAAATTCGCGACGTCACAATACATTAAAACTGTTAAAGTTTCTCCGGATTTTTGGAGAAAAATACTCCTTATATTTGAGTATTGAGTGTACTGCAGGTATATAGATGCATTTCAACATTTAATTCAAAGCAGATCAGCGAAACAGCGATGGAACACGGACCGGAGGGGACAGACTCTATTGTTGTCATTGAATACTGCAATGGAATATCGGCGGAATGCCGAATGAGGTTGTAGAGGTACCCGAACAAACTTATCGGTAACTGGTCTAACCTGGAGTCTGGCGAGTGGCGGAGCCACTGCGGTACAGAGTATAGAATAAAAGAGATTGTACCTTTTTGATGATTGAGGTTAGAGCGCTGTGAACACACATGTCCAGGCATCGGAGTTCGAAATAATGTAAAATATTTCGAAAACAAATATTTCACACAAGAAATGACAATTGTTAAAAGTTGACAAATTTATAATTGACTAGTGCGGGGTGACCGAATCTTTTACACGAATGATTCTAAGCAAATTTTATTGTTTAACAAATTCATACAGAAGTACTACAATAATTTTTCGTACGTACTCGAAAAAACTAAATTTTCGACCCTTAATAATGCCGAAGGACAACAAAGAATATATTATGGAGTTGCAAAAACAACGAAAACGATTAAAAGCCCAAGCTGCTAAATATTCTCCAACACATATTTACATTCAGGTACTTTTTTTATGCTTTTTACCTTAATTTCTTTTATAATTTGTCAATTTATTGATTATTATTTCTTTAAAACGACATTCTTCATCTGAACTAAAATTATAAATTATTTACTTTTTTCCTGAGCACATAATTAAATTTATTACATCATATGACAAAATATTGTTTTTGTTTCATACTCTTCTAAAACATATTTTTATCATACATTGAAAAATAGAAATATTATAGATAGTTTTATTCTCTATCTATGTTTTAAAGTTTAATTTAAAATAATTTTATAGATCTTTGGCAATGGAACTCGTGCTGAGTCCAGGTCTGTTTTACTCGTCACAGATCACACAAATTATTTATTCAATTGTGGAGAAGGTACTCAACGTTTATCAGCAGAACATCATGCAAAACTTACAAAAACTGAACATATATTTTTGACAACTTCCACATGGAACAATATGGGTGGCATTCCAGGTGTTGCTCTTACCATACAAGATACAGGAGTTCCAAGACTCGATTTGCATGGGCCAGAGGGCTCAATCGACATTGTTGAAGCAACCCAAAATTTTATTACACTAAATGGATTAAATGTTGTAGCTGCAGATACTTCTACTCAATTTAATGATCAAACAATGAAAGTTACTTACCTTCCAATAAAAAGCCCTAAACCACCAGATGAGATTGAACCACAAAAAACTAAGATATTTTTTGACAACACCAACTATTATGACTATGAGGTTAATTCTAATGGTAAAAGAACTCGTTCACCTAATAGTAATAAACAAAGACCAAGATCAATGTCATTGGAGCCTAAAGCAAGAATAGATAGCATGATGGTTTACATTTGTAAAGTACACCCCAGAGCAGGAACTTTGGATATTGTAAAGTGTGCTGACGCAGGTGTTATACCTGGACCTAATTTGGGAAAATTAAAGGCTGGCGAAGATATAACACTTCCTAATGGAACAATTGTAAGAAGTAAAGATGTAGTTTCAGAATCTGAAAAAGGTCCCTTATTCATTGGTAAGCATTGCAAAAATATTTTATTAAAAACTTTATAATGTAAATCAATATTTTTAGTTTTTAAAGAAGTAATTGCATGAATAAGAAGTTTTAAATGAATGAATGAATGAATTAAGTTTTTAAAGAAGTAATTGCAATAATATTGCATTAACAAATTTATTTAAATCCACATTTTTGTGATAAAAATAAAATTAAAAAAAAAGCACATTTTATATTAAAATATATTTTTTCATTTTATGTTGTTTTAGTCTTGGAGTGTCCTGATGAAGATTGGATAGATGTTATTGTTAAAAATCCAACTTTTGCAAAACATCAACAGGATACTGCTAATAATGAGGAAGATGTAGCTAGTTATATAATACATTTTGCATCTAAAAGTGTACTGAACAATTCAAAATACAAAGAGTGGATGCATAAATTTGGTTCAAAAACACAACATCTAATAATAAATGAAGAAAATAAAGGTTACTCCAGTGAAGCTATGCATAGAATGCAGCATCAACTTCATTTAATTCATCCTACTATATTTCCTTTTCTTGATGACAAACACTGTTTTGCCGACCAAGATCTTAATAAAACTGCACAGAAAAATCTCAACGATGAGCTGAATGACATCAACGAAAATGCAGAGCAAAGTGAAAGTACTGAATCAAAAGTAGATAAAAATGTTGAACCTGCTACATCTTCGGTAAGTTTATTAATGTTATATAATATTTCGCCCATTAAAATCCATGGCTATCCTATAGCCATGCTATTGCAAAACTAAGTTATAAGTTGCCCATTAACATGGAAATCATTAATAACAAAAAATTGTCAAATTAATTTGTTTAAACAATTGTTTTAAAAATTAATTTTTAACGAAACGTAATAGCACCGTCCAATTATATAGGAAAAATTACTACAAAAACACACGTCATATGTGCATAAATGTTAATCATTTTGATATAAAATAATTATCATCATTTAAATGCAGTTTGTATTCGTTACAGTCGTTACATCCAATCGGCTAAAGTAACTACTAAAAAAAACTATGGCATGTTAGTTTAATTTAGAAAATTTTTAATTATAATATTTTAAGACAGTTTTTATACAAAATATTATAGAATGTTTAACCTTGTACACTATACACCATTAATTCAGTTTATTAGAATTTATACAATTTTTTAAAAATTATAGTGCAAAAAGAAACTATTTTTTATGTAATAGGTGCAAAATGATGAACTTCTTATTCACCAGTGTCGAACATTACATACGGTTCATTTACGACCCCACAAAGGCTTGGATACAAGTACTTTTGTACAGCTAAGTCCAAAGGAATATGTTAAAGAAATATTTAATATCGACGGATTCTTAGATGCTCTTGCAGACTTACAAACAGAAGTGAATGCTAAGACAAAATCGTTAGGAAATGTAGAAGATTATCCAAAATTGCTTATGTTAGGAACAGGTTCTTCTGTACCAAATAAAGTCCGAAATACCAGTGGTATGCTTTTACAATTAGACGAAGAAAGAAGTATAATCTTGGACTGTGGAGAAGGAACTATAGGTCAAATTGTAAGATTTTTCGGTGAATCGGAAGTAGATCGTGTTTTAAAATCTATTAAGGTATCATCAAATAAATTATTAAATTTTCTAATTATTTTAACAATTAGAAAGCATGTATTAATTAAATGATTTTACTTGCTTTCAGGCTGTTTACGTATCTCATTTACATGCGGATCATCACTTAGGACTTGTTGGAATTTTACAGCAGAGAAAACGAGTAACTGACGAGCCTCTGTTTTTACTAGCTCCACAACAAATTTCAGCATATCTAAATTATTACCACAATAGATTTGAATCTATTAAAAATCTCTACAGATTAATTTCTAATAGAGATTTATTACTGAACCAGTCGATTTTATCAGTTGCAACATCAAAAGAATTATATGATTATTTGGGTGTTTCCAATATTAGCACAACATTTGTGACCCATTGTCCTTTTGCATACGGCATTTCAATTACTTTGAATGATGGACGAAAAATATGTTACAGGTAAACACGAGTTCAAAGTATTTTCTTAAGTAAAGAATTACGAAATTTGTTATTTTTGAGGATAAAAGAAGTAAATTTTCAATTTAAGAGGGTCCAAAAAACAATTAAAAATTCAAATTTAGTAAAGTATAGTAAAGTATTTTTCATAATTTTTCCAACTCAAATTTATTGAAAAAAATCAATATTTATGTATGTATGTATGCGATTTTGAATTTCGCGCAAATTATTTCGTAACGATTCCTATTGGCCAGTCGATTTGTAACGTCACGATGGTATAGTTTTGGAAACTTAGTACGGAAAAATGATTAAACGCTCCAATATCTCAAGGAAAATATTTATAAACAAAATAATGTGGCTCATATCCTTTATAATTTTCGACCAGGAATCTAATGCTGATATTAGATTTTTGGCCTGATATATTTCTAAGGCCCAACTTTACTTTTTTCAAATGAGAACATATCTTCCTTATTACATATATTTGAATTTCTCGCCTCAAAATACATACCGATATATATTTAGTTTATTGATTATTTATATTGATCATTAAAATTTAAGCTGGTTAGTTCAGGTCCTATCAAAATTAGGTTTTCCTCTATCTGAAATCAGACAGTGGACTTAAATAAACTAAATACGTATACGTATGTATTTTGAGGCGAGGAACTCAAATATGTAATAAAAAAGATATATTCTCATTTGAAATAATAAAGTTGGGCCTTAAATGGACCATAAAAATATATCAGACCCAGAATCTAATATCACCATTGGATTCCTCGTCGAAAATTATTAAAGATATGTGCCACATTATTTTGTTTATAAAAATTTTCCATGAGATATTGGGGCGTTTAATCATTTTCCGTTCTAAATTTCCAAAATTATATATAAATTGTATACCATCGTGACGTCGCAAATCGACTGGCCAATAGGAATTGGTTCGAAATAATTCGCGCGAAATTCAAAATCGCATACATAAATAATGATTTTTTTCAATATATTCGAGTTGGAAACATTCTGAAAAATACTTTACTGACAATAATGAACCATTTTCTAAGTGATTTATGCATTTTTGAAAATCATGCAAAGTCCCAATTGTTCTCTGAAAATTTTAGATCGATTAAATAAGTTGGCTGAAAAAAAGCGTGGTAACCGAACGCCGATCTTAAATCTTAGATTTTTCTAATTTTAAGTATTATGAGCTCCCTTGAATTTATTATTTTACAATATTATTTCTCATAAAACGAATTATTTGTTTTTGAAAATTATTAATAAGACTTTTCCGAAATTTGGATATGTTTCTCATAAATAATAATAATAATAATACCCATAAGAAAAAAATTCCCTTCATCGAGTCACGTAGAATCGAATCGTGCACGCTGCAAAGTTCCTCCAATAAAGGTATAACGCGTAGAATCACTATTTTGCGTAACACGGCTAAACATAAAGATTCTTCCAAATGAAAACTGTTGTAAAGTCGTAAGAACCTTGTCCAGGGCCTAACAGCTCTTGCCCCCCTAAAGCAATCCGCACAGGCATTTCTAAAACAACGTCTCTTTCCTTTGCCCAGCGGCGACACGGTGCCCTGCGAAAACATGCACAAGCTGGCCAAGGACAGCTACCTGCTGATCCACGAGGCGACGATGGAGGACGGCCTGGAGAACGAGGCCATAATGAAGCGCCACTCGACGATCTCCCAGGCGGTGAACGTCGGCGTCAAGGCCGAGGCGAGCTTCACCCTGCTGACCCACTTCTCGCAGCGCTACAGCAAGATACCAATGCTGCCCTGCAGGCAGCACTCGGGCACCGACTTCAGTCGGGTCGGCATAGCCTACGACTTCATGCGGGTCAGCCTGTCGGAGCTCTCGCTCCTGCCGCTCTTCTACCCGAGTCTCGCCCTCATGTTCAACGAGTTCAGGGCGATGCTGGACGAGCGCGCCAGCAGGCGCGAGTGGAAGAAAGAGCAGCTAGTCAAATCGGCCGAGAACTAAACGCGACTGTTTATGTTTTTTTTTGTTTTTTTTTTTTATTTGAACTGCATAGTGTTTTTATGTATAGACTTTTGTAAGAGGGAACGAACGTACCCTATCTCTCTCTTTCTCTTGCAGTTGCTCGTACATTAGGAAAAATAATATGTTGAACGATACTTTTGTTCTTATTTCTTGTAAAATAAATATATTTTATACATGAATATAGCTTTTTAATGTTGAATGTCGATGTGCAGCTGAGTCTCGATAATTTGAAATCCCGGGGACTGGTCTGTGATTTAGATTTATCGAGCGTTTTAAGGAAATATCGTATGATTGAGAATTTTCAAATTATCGAGTGTGGAATTAACGGGAGTTGATTGCAATATTATTTCTATTTACTACATCTTTAGAATGAAAAAGATAAACATGTTTACAAATTTTTCTTTAACGCTTGGCAATATTGTTCCTTGTGCCAACTACCTTTCTCTGCCGGGATATAATAGTGCTTTTACTTTGTATGCTAGATTTTCTAAATATTCACATCTAACAGTTAAAAAAAATATTATTTTGAAATTTTCAGTTATTACAGGGTTACTAAAGGGGCCAGATCGAAGAAACGCAATTTTTCAGAATCTTTTTATAAAGTTATTACGGAATTTTGTTTTAGATAAGGGACGATGAGCAGGATTTCTTGGAACTGGATAAACGAAAATCAACAATTTAAAAAGATCCATTAAAATTATATGTACCATTCTCTTGTGCTTGAACAAAGGATTTTTTTAAATTGAAAATTCAATCTTTTATTACCCGAAATCGAAAAAACTAAACATTGTAAAATTTGACTTAGTGTAAAACCAATGCCATTTTTTCATAAATCCTTCGTTTAAACACAAGAGAATAGCACATGTTTATTAACGAATACTTATTGAATTAAAAAAGAATTAGTTGTCTAAAGATTAGACAAGTAAAATGTGAAAACCAAAATTCAAAGCAAAATCAAATAGCTCATGTTGCTATTATTTTGAAAATCGTGCTTCAAAAATCACTTTCTTCTTAACTTAAAAAATTATAGTTTTACCATATGATTTTTTATATAATCTATTTCTTAATATGATATGACTACCGTTACGGACCCAGATCCTGATCAGGACCCAATTCCTGATCATTTTCTTACATAAAATATTACTTTAAACTTGTTGCTGCAAAAACTTTTTTGAAGATTGCAGATATAACTATCTGCTATTTAGATGTTCCTGTTCAAAGTCTAAAAAGTTTCATTGTAATTGGCTTTTATGGAAATCAGAGTTGATTAGGAATTGCTCTTATCTGATCAGGAACTGGGTCCGTGACGGTAGATCAAAGGTTCGTAAATCGTATATTTAACATTACGTTGCTTGTTATACACAGATTTTAAATAACGATTTTAACTATTTCATATATAAAAAAGAGCATTAAATTTTAATTTAATTTAAAATAAGGTTAATATTAAAAATAATAATCAGAGATAAGACTGTTGGATCGTTTATTTATAATAAAAAATGTAGGAAGGGCTCCGCCGCATGAAATATAATGAAAATAGAATTATAAAATTTTCGACAATCTCGATTTATTCCACTTTAAACGCACTTTAAAGTATTGGAAAATCATTCTATCTTGTGAAAATAATCTTATTTGAAAATATAAACATGTTTTTAAGCCCATGAAGAGCATAGAAAGTACTTTTATTAATCCCTATTCACCATCTTACAGAAAAGAAAAATTAGGGTTTATTGTTTTATTTTTTATGTCACTTGTATAGACACTCGGATTATACATAACACAATAGCATATTTTTTCATCAAAGGAACCTTTGATTATGCATATTCTAGACTGACGGGAAATATGACCACAAAAGCAAAATAAAATGTAATAATTTAATTTAAATCATTTTAATTATGAAAATTTTGGGTTGTCATACTCTTGCCCCACGCTAACACGCAATTTTCAAAAATTTTGGTTTATTCCACTATTAATGCACCTTAAGCTGATAGAAAACCGTTACGACTTGAAAAGAGATCCTTATTTGTAAATATATGTAAATACGTTCTTGAACCTATATATAAAAGTCATTATAGCCGCATGTGCTCAAGAAAACTTAATAACTATTTATAAGTTTAGATAAATGCGAAAATTATGAGTTGCCATACTCTTGGCCCATGCTAACACGCGATTTTCGAAAATGTTGGTTTATTCCATTAATAATGCACCTAAAGCTCATGGAAAGCCAATGCGACTTGAAAAGAAAACGTTAATTGTCAATAATAATTACATTCTTGAACCGATAAAAGTCATTATAGTCGTATATGCGCAAGGAAACTTCATAAATATTTATAAATTTAGATAAATGCGAAAATTTTGAGTTGCCATACTTTTGCCCCACGTTAACACGCGATTTTTTAAAATGTTGTTTTGTTCTACTTTAAATGCACTTTAAAGTTTTGGAAACCCATTCTATCGTATTAAAATAACCATATTTAACCATATAAATATCTTTTTACGTCCATAAAGATCATATAATGTACTTTTATCATTCCATATTTACTGCATTTTCTTTTATTTTTGAGGCCATATTTCCCGTCGGTCATTTAGATTATATATAAATTAAGGTTCCTTTGATAAAAAAAAAGTATTATTGCGTCGTGTATAAAAACGTTCGTCGATACAAGTGAAAAATTAAACGATAAACCCTAATTTTTCTTTTCTGTAAGGCAATAAACAGGGAATAATAAAAGTACGATCTATGTCTTCATGGACTTTATAAATATGTTTATATTATCAAATAAGGTTATTTTAATAAGATAGAATCATTTCCCAACACTTCAAAGTGCGTTTATAGTTGAACAAATCAAAATTTTCGAAAACCGCGTGTTAGCGTGGGGCAAAGTTTTCTTGAGTACATGCGGCTATACTGACTTTTATGGGTTCAAGAACGTAATTATATTGACAAATAAGAATCTCTTTTTAAGTCGCAATGGTTTTCCATGAATTTGAGGTGCATTAATTGTGGAATAAACCAACATTTCTGAAAATAGCGTGTCAGTGTGGGGCAATCGAAATTTCCATAACTATAAAGCTTCAAACTAAATTATTACATTTCCTTTTGCTTTTGTGCCCATAATGCTCGTTGGCGGTTTAGAATGTGCATAAACAAAGGTTCTCTTAATAAAAAATTGGACTCTTTCGTCGTGTATGAAGTGAGCGTTTATACAAGTAACACAGAATATTAAAGGATAAACCCTAATTTGTCTTTTCGCTGCAAGGCAGTAAATAGGGAATAATTAAAGTACTTTTTATGATCTTTATGGGTTTAGTAACATGTTTATATTTTCAAATAAGTTTATTTTTATAAGATAGAATGTTATCCATTAATTTAAAGTAGATTTAAATTTGATTAAATCAAAATTTTCGAAAATCGCATGATTGCTTGGGGCAATAGTATAACTGAAAATTTTCTGACTTAGCAAGATTTAAAGATAGGTGTTGAGTTTCTTTGCGCACATATTATCATTAAGTACATGACTGATTAAAAGAATACAATAGTAATTGAGTATTTAAGTATCTTCTATGGTTGTTTATTGTATTGTATCTCGAGTTCGTTTCTTTTTTAGATAGTATAGTGTTGCACTAGGCAAACTGTGTAGTTTTTTATTTTGAGTTATGTTATGGCCTCATTTTGAACCTTTAGAATGCCCATTGAGTTTCAACAAACAATATATGATCTTTGACACCCTCTTATACTATGTTCCGTGCTAACTCAAAAATTACATTTATCGAGTTATCATAGTTTTGCTCTGGGGGTGCGATCAGTGGAATTCCAGCTATCTACTCCCATGCAAAAAAAGATAGCTTTAAGTCGCTGGTCTCCCATCCCTGATAACACAAAACGTTTTTAAACCGTTTTAATTAACATCGTTCACACGTTTTCCAAGAGTTCTTCAAACGTTTTAAAAGCGGTTTATAACGTCTTATGTGGAACGAATCTGCGGACATTCAGCCGTTTTTCCAACGTTTTTACAACTTTATTTTTAAACGTCTCAAAGTTTAGTTTCAAATGTTTTTAAAACGGTATCAATAACACTTCATATTGAAACACCCCAATGCTTATTGTCATTTTATAAAATTATTTATTAAAAACTTTGTTTACAATTGTGATGGGTAGAATCTCTTCCGACATTTTAATTGAAAAGTTCTACTTATCAAGAATATGCATTGTACAAAGTAATGTTTTAGGAAACGACAAAAGAGGATGTAAATGATTGGAATATAAAATAAAAAACACTTTATATTTACCTTCCATAAAAACCGTTTATTACTTTTACGAGGCTTTGACACGTCGTTTTACTTTTTTTTTTTTTCATTTTGTCCGTGTGGGGTACTTCACGTCCCTTGTACCGTTAGGATACAATCAGACACACATATAAGACGATTGCGCGAGATTACAGAGTATCATCCTAATACCAAACGAACGACGCTAGAAATAAAATATCTTGGTTATCGTTAATTCTACTGCACTTTTCTTTCACGAAAACAAAAAGCTTCTGCGACCTCCCTTCGCCGTTACTCTAAACATAATTATACTTTATATATTTAAAAAAAAACAGAAGTTAGTACGAAATATTCACTTAGCCAAAGAGTAGTAGAAAATGGTAGAGGTTAAGTACAGGAGTATATATTTACACAAAAGACAAGTTCCTTGTATAAACGACCATTTATAAAAAGTGCAATGATCGGCGCGTAAAAATTTTCCTCGCGGTCCAGTCGGCCGAGAGTCGACGCGCATTATACAAGAATCGTCTCAGGCGACTGGACTGCACCTCGACTCTAAAAAAAAAAAGACATGCGTTATTTCGTTTTTCATTATCTTTCTTCTTCATATCCTTATCATATTTTTGCCAGCGGACTCGCTCTTAAATAACGTCTATTTGGTATAAAAGTGCACGTGTATATATAAATATGTATATATATATGTGTATATATATATATATATATATATATATATATATATATATATATATATATATATATATATAAAAAGGTATCGAATTGGAATGGATTGATTCGAAGTTGGCTCCCGCGGGCATATATATATGTACACATATGCATCGCCGCGAGTTTGGCTCATCGTTCTTCAAAGTTATATAAAGTTTTGCGAAAAGCAAGCTTAAATATCTCTCTCCTTCGCCTATCGATCCGCGCATCGACCGTGGAGAAACGAGAGACTTATACCTTATGCGACCTCAGCGATAATAGTTGAATGCAAAAAATTCAAATGTTTTCTTTTTCACGCTTTACCCCTGTATGCATGACGGTGCGTTTGGACGACGTCCTAATCCTCGACAATTCCTTATTATCAAAAACTAAACGCTAAATAACTATCTCGTCTCAAATCATCACTTTATTCGTACATTTCTTTTCGTATATATAGACTCAATATCCTTTCTATTAGACGTATACAGACTGTCAGCAATAATAAGTTATAGTTATAAATACACTGAGGAAAGAATATTATTGATATTAACATACATATTAAAAGTTAAGATGATATCGAACTCTCCCTATATTAGCTATATTAAAAATACCGACAACGAGCAATTTTTCGTTTTATTTTGTGAATTTGTAAGTTTATTCAATTTGTTGCCTAGATGCACATTTTACAGATCACAAGAATTGTACACCTACTCAAATGATCTCAAAAACTTAAAAAGTCATCGATGAAAACAAAGAAAAGCCCGATGTGAGAATCTACATAACTTGGTAAAACATTACCTTACGGTTTATACAGGTTGGCTTAACCATTCATACGTTATCTATTACAATATTCGTCAATATCAATAATCCTCAGTGCATCTCGATTCCGAAATTCCTAATTTTTTTCATCATACCCTCGATTAGGACGCCGTCCAAAGTGCAAGCGTGAGTGTAGACGCACGTATATGATACGGGACCACCGCGCGGAATACCAAATTGCACATAGGCGCGTGTATATATATATTTATATATATAAAAGAAAAAAGGAAAGTACCGCCGGCTCTTCGCCCGTCACGTATATACCGCCGCATACACACACACATATCTTATGCCTGGACTGCGCGCTTCGCGTATATAAATAAGTTTAGCTCGTTGCCGCTGCCACTGCTGCTGCATCTTCTCGGCTCTACTCTCGACTTCGATTCTGCTTGCAGGCTCCTTATATCCGTGCATCACGACGACTCGTAGCATATATATAGTGTATACCGAGGCGGGCTGGGGTATCCTTTTTTGTTGCCGTTGTCTCTTCTCTTTCGCAGGGGGGAGGGGGGGAGGAGGAGAGGAAAAAAAGAGCGCGAATTGAAGCGAGATAGGGTGTATATAGAGTGGTGAATAAGAGGAAGTGAGAGAGAGAGAGAGAGAGAGAGAGAGTGAGCGGGGGATGGGAAGAGACTTTAGAATTCCCACTTGGTGGCGGAGGCGTAGTCGATCTCGCCGAGGCGCAGCGCGCCGTTCTTGCCGGCGCTCAGGTAGCGGCCGTCCGTGCACTTGATGCAGAGCCGCGAGGGCTCGCGCAGCTCCAGATAGAAGCCGCAGGACGGCACGTCCGAGTCCACGGTCACGCCCTCGCTGTCCGCGTGCCAGTACTTGCCGTTTTGACCTGCGAACGAGACGGTGGCTTTTGTTGTTAATGCGTTCGTTGCGCGTTTGGATGCTGCGCTCGCTCTCCTGCGCTGCCTCTCCCAGAACTTGAGCCACGATGCAGAGCTAAACTCTGGACCTCCTTTGCAAATTAAGTAATCCTAACCTTTTTAAAGACGTATTTTTTTTAAGAGGAATGTTTAAGTTTTACTTAATGTTGGGACATATCTTGCTTCAAGTTTGGGAAAAGTATGTGCAGTATATATTTTGCCCATACTTTACTCCGATTTGATCAAGGTATTTTCCAAACTTCAGCCAAACTTTAAATCTTCTCTTAAAAAATTTGGATTTTTTGTCTCTACATCATGGCTCGTAAGTTTGGGTCAACGTTTCGGTCCAAACCTGACCAATTTTCATTCAGACGGACAGTGTCTTAATTCCGCGAGAAGTGAATTTCCATTGCGCATTAAGAGGTGTTTTCTGATGCCTGAAAATTAAGCCTGGCGATCGTAGTTTTGAATGAAGAATTCGGTACAAAATGGTATATCAACTTTTGATTAAAACTTTTTTATTATTTACGCTACAAAATCTAAATCAAAAAGGCAACAAAAGTAGATTTGTTTAGTATAAAAATATTAAGTTTTTCAAAAGTTATCAATGTTAAAGACGAAAAATACATGAAAAAAAACTCAATAGTTAATTCAATAGTTACATTAAGTAGTACACTATATCAATAATTAAAAAGTTATATTATACTACACAAGGACATATTAGAACACACTAAGGATGTTTGGCTTCATTTTTAGGTACCAGCAAACCAGACTATTAAAATCTTATCAAAATCTATTTCTCGGAGCTGAGACTCCTTTGTCCTTAGACGATTTACTTTTAAAAGCAAAAGTAAAAATCCTACCCTTGAACCTGACGACGCCGCGCTCGCATCTCTCCACCCGTATGGTCTCGTAGCCGGCCTTGTTGCACTCCAACTTGGGGCTGGCGGCGCTCTTGGGGCCGACGAAGCCCTGCTCGCAGCGCAGCACCAGGACCGGCCGGTTCATCAGGTAGAAGTAGTACTTGCACGCGTCGTTCTCCATGTTGACGCTGTCCGCGTTGGCGTAGAGGTGGCCGGAGCGCTTGGTGCCGAGGTACTTGCCGTTGTTGGCGCGCAGCGCCACGGTCCCGTCCTCGGGCTGCCAGAGCAGGTCGAACAAGCCGTTGGAGGAGCGCTTGTGCTCGGAGGCCTGGATGCCACCGCCCGACTCGAGGCTCCAGTAGCGGTCCTGCATCGTGCGCACGTACCAGCGCTTGGTCGTGCGGTCGAACTCCAGCTGGAAGGTCTCGTGGCCGGAGATCTCGTCCTGGTTGGCCGTCACGTCCACGCCTAACGACGGGGGCAGACAATTGAGGACTTACGATCGGATTTGCAAAATTCTAATGTGCAATAAAAACACCATATTCTGGAAAAACGACTTGTAACACATATTTTTTATCGGTTTATAAAATCTAGGTACATATTAAACTATAGTGAAAATAATGCATCGTGTAAGCTAAGATAATAATCAAGTTCATTCATTCATTGGCACATCCAACGTTGTGCTAATTTCAAGAAAATTTTATACTATTAAATATTATAAAAGAAATGCTATGCGGAAATATATAATTATGACAGTTATGTGAAAGTTTAGAAACGATTTAATTCGCGTGACCGAGAAACCGCAAGAGTTGATGATTCCTAAGTGATAGTAATGAGAGACGCAAGTACCACTGATTGTACTTGTCTGACATAGTAGGAATGTTGTGACAAACTTGAGCTAAAACTTTGCTTTTCGTTATTACTTCTAGATTTAAAAACCTTTGTTAACTAATTTATATTAGACTTACAAGGGAAATACAACCTTTTTGGGAAACAGAGTTTAAGACTTTTGGAAGTGTTTTGTATGTTACCTAAAATTTTGCAACTATCTATTAGAAAACTGAACGAAAGATAAAATCGAAGACAAAAATTCAAATATCTTTAAATCTTTAATTTTAATTTTATGAATTTTAATGTACTCTTTATTGAAAATGTTTTCCTTAAATGTGCACACCCTTTAAAAAGTAATAAAATAGATTACTTAAATAGATATTATTATAAAATGCAAAATCAAATTAAATATTATATTAAATAAATCATCTCATTAATAATCTGTAAATCTGTATAATAATTATTAAAAATGGCCAGTACTACAATTCTATCTATCTAAAGCAACTTATCACAAGATGCTATTTACGATTGATTGAAAAAAAAAACTTTTTTATGCATTATAAAATAAGTGATAACAAACTACTGAATTTCCAGTGATTCACGAAGTCAGACTAAAAGACAAATGAAGTCGTGAATCATAAATGATTCATGCAACGCTTATACATATGTATCCCTCTATAAATACACTTTAATAAATTCAACAGATATATATTATATAAAAATAATAAAACGCCCTGAATCTCTTGTATAAGCAAACATAACAGGCGTCTGACCACTTGTACGAATTTCGACTACATTTTTCAACAACAACGCGAGACCGAAATCCTACTACCTATATGATGAAGCCAAGGAAGAATGGAATCGAAGCCTCGAAGGAGCGTGTACACGGCGGCGGCAAGCCGGCAACGTTTAGCATGCCAAGCGGCAGGCCCGCGCGCCGCGTATCTCATGAATTTGTAAAAGGCTGCCGTTTCCGGCTGCAGTCGCAGATTAAGAAGAAAGAGGAGGACAGGAGGGGAACGTCCTGTTTCTATATACCGGCGAGCGTTTTTCAATCGGGCGCTGTTACGTATTTTTAGTTTCAATTGGACGCCTCTCGCACCTTGTGTCTCCTTTATACTTAATTCACTTGTTTGTTGTTTGTCAATGAATGTATGTTTATTGTTAAAGCTAGCGTGAAATAAGTTTATGCAAATAGCAGTTGAATTAGAATGTAACGATCTTCGACGGCAATAAAAATAACTGATAAACTTTGATGACTATAATTATAAATTACATTAGTTTTTCAGTTTTATAAATTTGTTTGTAAACTATTTTTCAGCTATAAAATATGCATGTTATTTTTATTGTTCATCACCATAAATATCATTATCACATTATTAATCGTATAAGCTGAACGAATAAATGATCTGCTTTATAATTACGAACCAATTTTTGCTCTTGAGGGATCATTTTGTTAATTTTAAATTTCTGAGAGTTTCAGCGTTTTAAAGCTTTTGAACTAGGTACCTGTTACAAATATATTATTTGTATTCAATTAAAGTTGCAAATATATATTTGTGTTACTTATGATATGAATAATGAAATGACTATAACAAATCAGAAAAATTAATTCCCTTTTTTAAAACAATAAGTTAAAATAATAAAGCCCACTATAATTGTATACAAAATATGGTGTATAATTATAGAACAGGGTCAGTACCTACTCTTCTATAAAGTGAAATGTATTTTCGAAAAAGTGAGAGATTTCCCATTCTGGTATTTTATTCTTTCAGCTCATATTAATAATGAGATAATGATATTTATGTGAGATATGTCCATTAAACGTATAACATACATATTTGTAGTCTTAATTGCATCATGCTTAATGGTTGTTATTTTTACCAGTGTACTATACTCGACATCAAGATTAGGAAATATTTTATAATTATATTTTTAGTAAATACATAATGTCTTCTTGTTTTCTTAGATTATAAAGTTGTTCATTGTTTTGTATCGATTTAAAAATTTAACAAAAATACACCAGTATAAACTATATAATTATTAATGTAGACAATAATTTTACGTATTAACAATCAACGTGTGTTAACAACACAAACTTGAAAAAATAAAAATGAATGATCTTTTTGATTATATCTGAATTTGCGTATTTTGTAGAATCTCAGAAAAGAAGCACAAAGTAGAGCAGAGTTCTCAAGGTTACCGAGATACAATGGCAGGAAACAAATTTAGAAAGAACGCACGGGGCAGGGAGAGCCCAAGACAGGAAGGAATACCGCGACAGGGAGGAACAGCGGCAATTTAAACATCCGCAGTGACACTCCTATACTCGAGGAATTCTCGTAAAACCAATCGTGTTTTTTCGGTTGCACTCAAGTGCACATTAGTAATTTCATATTTTTACCGTCATTCGGTTTTTTATTACAAATCATTAAATGTAAAATATGTATATCGAATTTGACAATTAGATTTAATGAACAGCAAACAACGCGCCTAACTATACCTTACATTTATATAGTAGTAGACTTTGAAAAACTAAAGTAAGACTTTCTTCAATGGTTTATACTGAAGTCATTTTAAACCAAAGAAAGGAATTTAATATTTATACTGGTGTATTAATATTTTTTTTATTATAACCTTTATATAACTAATTTAAGATGTGTAATGTAGGTATATAAATCAAAACGTTGAAAGGGACTTTTATTATTCTCATAAATAATTGTTTACTCAAGACTCCAGACCCTCATCCTTTTATTTTCATTTTTTATCGTTTTCAAGTAACAAAAGACCAATGTATTGTGACTTTTTTGTGTTTTTATATACTAGGGGGATTGCAAGTACAAAAATAGTATATTATGTATCAAGGGCGAAAAGTAAACGATTACCGCGAGGTCATGTCGAGGGTTCCGAGACAAGACCTGTAACCAGCACAAACACTAATCGTCTTTCGCCCGTGGTACACACCATATTTTTTGTCCTAAATCTGCACCAAAAGTTCGCTATTTCGTGCACATAAATCGGGCGGAAAGTTGTTACTTTTCCGCTCCAAAATACCTACTTTTCGCCCGCTTTATACACACGAAATGTCGTACGTTTGGTGCCGGTAGGACAAAAATTTAATTTTTATTGAAAAACTATAATAAATAATCAGTTTTTTACGAAAAATTCGTGTCAGAAGGAAAATTAACTCACATTCATAAATACGTAACTTTTGTCCACCACCTTGGTGCTCTTTTTAATTTCGAGAATCTGCCCCTTATATATGATAGTTTCAAAAATAACAATCATACATAAACAAGTTCAGTGGTACAAGCTAAAGCGTCGGCCATACATTTCAAGGATCCATAAATGACCAGAACTTTTGCATTCATTCCCCCAACAAAATCTCAAAATTGAACGACTGCATAGACTTGACGAGAAATCACCGAATCAAATCTTCTTCGAATCGAAGAATTCATCGATTTCGACAATAAAATCAAGCCCATATATATATGTACTTAAAGCCAGCAGCAGCCCATAAGTATGACTCATCGAAAATCGGCAAACTCGGCAAACTCCGCAAATCGAAGTCTGGTGTGTGTGTGTGTCTGAACGTGTATTACACAGTATATCTGACCTTGCTTAACGGAGACGTAGCGCTGATTGAGGGCCGCGACGAAGGAGGCCTGTGGCAGCGAGTCCTCGAGCGAGAAGAGCTCGTCGCGCGTCACGGTGGTGGAGCGCGACTTGAGCACGGCTTTGCTGCCGATCGGCGCCAGGTAGCCGCCGCTTATGTCCCTGCAAAGTTCAGAAAAAAAGAGGGCACGCGTTACAAATGGGAACGCATTATACGGATCGTGGCACCGAGTAAGCTGCACAGGCGCTTACGAATTTGCTGCTGTTATCGCCATTATTGGCGTCGGCCTGGACGTGGCTTTTAAACGCAGCGTACATTTCTTTACTTGTGCACGTGCTTTTTTAATATAATGTAGAATTATTCAACAATACATGCAGCCACACTTTCTTCAAATCTTATGTAAGAACCTAAATTGGTATATCAAAGTTATTTTTTATCAATTTGTCGGCAGATTATTCTTTTTTTAGCGTGAGAGCTTTTCGTTTACTTTAATTTAACGAAGCATGCTCCACTTGCTATAGTGCTTTTTTTATTCAATGCGTATGAGGCTTTAGGTACTTAACCAGGGTTAACTTGTTTTTGCATCCAATACATTTATATTACAATTTATTCATAAAAATATAAATAAATCTAAATGACGATTATTAATATTAAGGTGGTGGTTTATATAAAATGTGCATGTACGTCATGTGTTAAAATTTTTAATTCTTAGCTTTTATTTTTGCACAACCCTAGTAGAAACTTTTTAAACGTTTGTAAAACTTTAAACTTGAGTAATTTTAACACTTTTTGTCCCACACGCGCATAGCCACTTACGAGGTTTACTTTGGCAAACTATGTGTAAACAGTTTCTTATTATACATTTTTGAAACATTCTTAATAATTTAGCAATTTTCCTTCATTTCTTTATATGACTAGATAATTTATAACTTATAGATAAGTTTAAATTTAATTTTCTATTAATATTTAAAATTCTTTTTTAATTTACTAAGATTCAATTTCATGTAGTTATGTGAGCTGGGAAATTTTTGGGAGAGGGAAGTTAAACGTTATATAACAACGACGATGATGACGACGACAACGAACCTGACATTTTAATATTATAAAAGATTATTTTCAAAACACCAACAGAAACTAGTAACTGGATAAAAACCAGTGTATTACACTATAAAGAGTTGCATTCGTAAATGTAGTTGTCGGTAAAATCAGTAAAATGTAAAAAATATCTGATAATATTTAGATCAAACCAGATGTGATAAGACACCGTTATAACAAAAATAGTTTCAGTTACAGCTGATTAAAATTTGTATTTAAACCAATAATTATATCTTGTAAAGGACGAAAAACTAGTCTGAGTGAATATTAATAAACTAGTATAATTGTTTAAAATGTAACTCTTTAATATATAAACGCAGTTTTAATCATTATAAATGATTTGTCTAATTATTCCAAATTACACGTTAATCTATATTGAATTGTCAATGCATTAATTATACTCATAACAGCCAAAACATTATACATCTTTTGTTTTGAAGTATTCTGTGAAAAGTCTACGTAATTAACACCAGGAAGCAAAAAAAAATCGTCTTCAAAAGAAGACGACAGGTGTGCCCGTATCTGATTCGACTTTCACGTCTTTCTTTCTTCCTCTTGCGCTTGTGTATGTATACGTAACACACCGCCCGTGTCGCCTACATATTTCTTTTTCACCTGAAATTCCCTCCCTGTATACGTATAACCCCCCGAAATGGCAAAAGAGTCGAGTTTCGCGCGTCGATGAGTCACCGCGTCACGCGCGAATTAGACGCGATTCCCTCTCGTTTTCTCTGTCTCTTTCTCTCTCTTTGCTTTTTTTTTATTTAATCAAGCAGTGCTCGCACGCGCCTTGTTCGCATAAAAGTAAAGCCACGACTTCCATACGAAGAGGGCGAGAGCAATTTATATATATATATGTACGAGTACGCGAGTGGTAGCAGCCGGTCTCAGTCCTGTGGGGATTGATTCATTTTTCAGGTTTTTTAGCTCCATTAGGCAAAGATCTTCGCGACGCCCGTGACTCTATTTTTTCGTGCTCTCATTGTGATTTAATGAAACGTGTCAACGCCAAAATATATTAATAGCTCGAAGTGTTTTAAAAGGCTTGCATATAAAGACTTGGAGTTTATATGGAAATTGCAGAGATTTAAATAACTCGGATTTGTAATTCTTATTTAAACTGGAGATATTATATGTGTATAATATAACTTAAAATTATTATAGTGAAATTTATATTAAATAATGAAGGATAATTATTTTTATTACATGAAGAGGGGACCGACAGCAGTTTTTAGATCGTAACGATTATTCTATTATTGAAACCAATTGTTCTATTAACGCATCACAAATAGTCAGCAAGTAATTGCTCAATTCAATATTTTAGTATTTTTGATTGCTAGATTCTATAATTCAATTTAGTCTGCACAACGGATACGACTATCGTATAATTTTTATTCCTACATCTATATAGTTTTAATATAAAATGCATTAAACTATTTAATTGTTTTGAATATTATTTCTAAATTTATCGCTTTAAGCAGCGATTTTAATTAAGTTCCAATAAAGAAAAATTGGATTTTGGAATTTGAATTACATTAAATCTTTGAAAAAATTAACTTTAAGTCAATGATTTTATCGATTAGTAAGTATTATTGATTAATCTTGTTCTTACTAAAACCATCCAATTTATATTTGCAAAAAACTGCTTATTATTATTTGAGTCAATTTTTTTTTACTTTCAAACACCATTACTCTTCGAGCCAATAACGAGAGTCTCTTATAAACCATTTATTTTTCTAAAAATGGATTTAATTTCTACCTGAGAAGGTGAGAATTCTTCTAAATACTATATAAGAGATAACTGTGACTCCGTACTAAATTACCGTTTTTTGCAGTAGAATGTTCTTATTAAGATATTTTCTATTTATTAATACGTGCTTTGAGAATTCAAGAAACAACATTTTTGTTTCAGATGATAGTTATCTACAAAATAGTGCCCACAGTCAAGTTTTGTCGAAAAATGCATTTAAAAATAAATAATTTTTTTTGCTGTATTCTCAAAATATATATAAATAAGTAGAAATAAAACTGTAATATATATTTGTGATATATTTTAAAACGTGTCGATGACATACTACTTTTTTAATGTAAAAAAACGAACTGACGACTGTTTTTGAATAATGTAAAGTAAGTTATTTGTTAAATTCTGTAGTTACTATAAGTATTGCTCAATGAGGTGCTTTACTACAAATCCATAGTACATAAATAACGATATTGTAAAATACAGTTTTTCCGTTTACTTCCTCGGCAAGAAGCTCTCCAATGTATCATAGGAACAAGCTAGGAAAAATATCATCATCTTTAAACGCATTTCAAGCAGAAAAAAGAGCTACATCCCGTAGAATATGAAAAGCCAAGCAGCTTAACAATCAGCAAAAACTCATGAACTTAAAGTAAAGCGCAGAAAGACGATCGAGCTAACCTGAGAGCAAGTAGGCCAGCGTGGAACTCGGCCGCGTAGAGGCAGTCCCGGGTGCAGGTCTCGAGGAGCTTGCCGTCGCGCGCCAGGTACTTGTTGTTGCAGGTGTGCAGGGCGTAGTGGCCGCCCTCGGGCTTGCCCCGCGCGTCCACGTGCTCGCTCGGCCCGCGGAACTCGAGGGTGAAGAGGGTGTCCTCGCCCCAGGGCACAGGCGCGTCCACGTGGATCTCGTCCTGGGAGGCGCTCAGGTGGGCGAAGCGCTTGCGCCCGGCCGAGCGCAGGTTCACCTGCGTAACGAGCAATTTTTTAATGAGCGATCAAAGGTGTACAAGTAGGAAGTGGGTGTGCGTGTAGCGTAGTGTTAGATTGCTTGAAAATTGGGTTGCTTTGATTTTCGGGTATCACTTGAATATTGCTGCTTATGCGTTAGAATAATGGAAGTAAATGCGAAATTGCGAATACGATTATTAACACTGCAAGCTTTGTTCTCTTACTAAATTTCATTTATTAAATGCGTTTTTTATTCGTTTAGATAAGAATATATCTACGCTTAAATAAAAGAAACTTTGACTAAATTTAAGTAGAAAGCCTACAACTAAACTTTAAATAGTAACTCATTTTGTATTTTAAGAATATTGCTAAACTTCAATACCATGCAAATATTACGAGGCGCATTGCAAAAATGAAATGATTGGATTGTAAAAAATATTAATAAATTGTAAACTCCTTGCATAAGAATTATATCATTTTTATCGATTTTCTCAATAATTTATTGTTCAACTATATCAAATAGATTAACATTTTACAACGTCGACTCACGGATACCGATCGTAAAAAATATAATCCATTGCAAAACTTTAGAAGTTCAGAGTTTTTCTCAAACTTCCGATATCGTGAAAGTGCAGTCTACCAAATCTCTACACTTTCATCGAGCTCTATAAATTTCTCGCACGATCCGCGAAGCAAGCCGCGTTTTTTCCCGCACGTCGATCAAAACCCCCGTGTAACCTTATATACACACCTAGGAAGAATCTATAAAGAAAACCGTCCCTCGTAAAAATTTCCTCGGTACTATAAACTCGCTTATAATCACGATCGGCGTGCTGCAGTGTATACACGCGGTTATAAGCTGCCCGCGCTTTTTTTCCGCGTACGGTATACACGATTTATACACCTCACGATCTGCTGTGCTCTTACTTTTACGATATACGAGAGTATCGCAGAGCTACAAAGTACAAAATAAAAACAACGCGATCTCGATATAAAGTCCCCGTTATCCAGATAAAAATGCGGCTTTATTCTAGAACATAGAACATAGGGTAGACCATGGTCAAGACAAGCTTATTGTGTAAACTAAGCACATCCTACATTTTCATATATTATTACTTTTTTCTGTGTTCTTTAAAAATGTATTAGTTAATTGATGTAAATTAGTCATTTAATACTTTAAGAGTACGCTAAACCTAGCAAAATCATAACAAAAAATTAATTTTGCCGTATGTGTCTGTGGTTTTTACCGTAAATGAAAATAAATATAAATTAAATAATGTATCATAGTGAAGCCTAACTTAGCATACAATAAAAAAGACATTACATGCATTATACTTTGTTAAAAATAAAGAATTGTTTATTTCGACTGAGTAAAAGAAACAGTTTTCTCTCTGCATATATTGGAAGAATCATTCGGTGATTTAGAACTAAAACTCTTTAAATAATATAAATTTAAGTTCAACCTTGTCAGTTCCAATATAATAACAAAACTTTGCCATGAGAGATTATTTACTTGTTAATATCACAAAAGAGGTGCCCATTTAACCCCAATGAATTTATTTACGTTTTATATACAATTTTTGTGTCTGAATAACATCATAAATGCACTGTACTAGTTCCATGCATTATTGGTAATAAGTTGCATTAAGATATACAGCATGAAAGTAAACTGTCCTCATTTCGCCCCGGTCTCCCCCCACAAGAAAGGAAGATGCACAGGGAAACCCCAGGTCTAGGTCAGCACGACATTATCCGTAGGCATATAAATCGAGATCGTTTTACAAGCTCGCGCGATCTTCCGGCTTTTATTGGCCGATCTTTTAATTTGCCTTTCGCGGTGCACCGAGAGCGATAATGCGCTAGCGGTCGCTTTTATTGTCGCAATCGAGCGCGCTGCAAACCGTTAACGCGCTCTGCGCTAATATCTCGGATGATCGTATTAACCCGCGCGCGCGCGCGCAAAGTGTAAAAGAGAAACAGCAAGATTATTCCCACGAATGGAGGTGCAATAATGTAAGCACGCGGCCGCGCGTCATTGGCAGCGATTGTAAAATGCGCGTTTATGAGGATAATGACCGAGGAAATGAGAGCGGGTAGAGACACCGCGGGTATTATGAGGCGAAGAAGGCTCGACCCGTTGGTAGTTCGGAAATTTGCAGGCTATGAGGGGTAATGAATGAAGTAATGGACGATGTAATGGGAACTACACTCTCGGCTTGGTTTGTAGCTTACATGTGCGTGATGAGCACGGATATTGAAACTCTTTGCAAAGTTGTTGGTCGTAGAGCCTGGCTGTCTAAAAAAGGAGGAAGCGTGTTTGGATCTACGCAGTCTTGATTTTCTTATGGGATTTCCTAACTTGACGTTTTGTAAAAGTATTATTATAACTCCAAGCTTTGCGTTTTTAAAGATTTTCCTTCTGGTTGTTTAAGCAATACCTAATAGCGATATATATTTACTTTTGATTGCTATCACTTTATCTTTTTCAATATTTTTATTCTCACGCAGAATAAGAATCTTTTTGATGTTTTTGTTTCAGAATATACTAAGACGACGAAGTCATGATCACTAAGCAGACATTTTTTTCTAAACAATGACTGTACTAAAATAACCTCTAATATTATCGCGATTACTACAAATGTAAAAAGTTTGAAATTATAATAGGTACATTTCTTATGAAAATGATGATATGATTCAATCATCTAATTTAATAATTCTAGATTTAGTACCTATGTCATGACATTGATTTTTGTTTATACATTAGAATTTAGATAGTCATCACTTAATCAATTACAAAACAAAATAAATATTATCGTACTACAATATTTTACCATTTTATAAGCGTTGAAAAAAACAAAATACTAGATTTCTGTTAAGCATTTTGGTTATCGGTGTCAATGATGAGTATTTATGAATTAGCATGATTCTGCAATAAGCATTTGTTAACTGTAACCAACGTATATTCTAGAACGTCGAGAAATAAATGTGTCATTCAATAAAGGTTTGTTGAATTAATGACAAAGTCCTTATCTAAAACCGGTTAAAGTTTATCCTGTTAAAGCGGAAACAGTCAAAACGAGCAGTTCAATTTAGCAATGATGCTTGATCGTAATGATACAGTCTTAATATGTTTATTAGCAAAATCAAATTAATAAATTTATATTTGAATTCTTAACAACCATTAGCATCAAAATGATTCACTTCGTACTTTATAAATGCGGATAAAAGAGTATCATTTCAAGATGTATATATATATATATATATATATATATATGCATAACTTTGACATCGAATTAAAAATTTTATTTATTTAAAAATTTCCGTTAAAAATTCATGGAAGTTAACCTAGACGAGTGTTTTAACACACCACAGTCCTTAACTTCCAACAATTTTCTCCAAAGCCGTAGTTTCTAAGCCATCTGTTGCTTTCACCGTCAAAAGCTTCAAGATGCATCAACGCATGCATGTATGTACCCATAACTGCGCATGCCCACGACCGTTATGCGCTTTTTGCTGCTTCTTCGCACAGCCGGCACGCGTATATAGGTAAGTGTAAAATACGAAGAAGCGGATCTATCTTCTTCCACAGCGGTGAGTACCACGTACAGGTATTAACCCAATATGCGTATATGCACAACTGCACAATGCAATATAAAGCAATATAAGCAGTTTATGTGGCCGATTTTTACAAGATATTCATTTTATTTTAAACAACACTTCAGATCTTTTAAAATTAAATATATAGTCGATAGGTACACAAATAATAAATAACAAATTTGTTTAAAATATAAAGAGTCCATTGCATTTATCAGTTTTTTAGGGTCAATGACCTGTAGTTATTGCTAGACTTTAATTCCTTTCTAAGATACAGAATTAATTTAACAAATACGCCGTTAAGCTCACCAAATACATAATAAATTTTATCTTCACATATGATTAAAAAATAATGATTTAACTACTGATAATTGTGATTGCGTTTACACATGTTTTAAATAAAATAGCTTAATTTTTATTTAATGTAAAATTAAGTTGATATTTGTTCAGTGCATTGGTACATACCTGATTAATTGTTTAGGAGTTTAAAAAATTCCATTTTCATACAAATAAAAATTTAGATAATTATTTAGTAAAATATAGAATTGTAACAGTTATAGACTGAAAGCACGGAAAGCAATAGAATTCAATTTATGACTCTGTTCTGGCATTGCATTCTTTAGATATTTGTGAAGGTTTGGCGTCTATCGTAATACAGACCTACCTTAATATAAAAAAATAGAGAATCAATATAATTAAGCGGGCCATAAAACGATTATTTTAACACACGAAATGTATTGGTCCTTGTTGTAATTTATTTCTGACTATATTGTGAGTAAATTTACCGTAAAATATTTGACTAGATACATGATTGATATAAATTTAAATAAAATAAAATGTTAGGGTATGTGCCCGGCAGTATATGTTCCATTCCTCTTCAGTGTCTTAATACTTTTTGAAAAGAATACCCGCCCACCCTATAAGTACTCTTCTATCAGTTCCTAAAGATCATATTTGCTCTAGAAGTTTAATGTTTGTTAATAGATTTTTGTCATACGCCACCTAGTGCCTTGTTTATAAACTAAAAGACCAATCAAGGAAATTGTAGAGGGAATGATGATCTGATGGACACTTAGCAAGATCCAAAAATTTAGAGCAAAAAATAATATTATTGTCTGCCAATTATATTGTTAATTTATTCAGAGAATTAGATCTTACTTATTTGTAGAATACAATAAAGAAAGCTATGTCTTATAGGTATACCTTTTGCAAAGCTTTAATGCAATAAAAACTATATTTCAGACCTTTTTAAACATGCATGAGTGGCCGGTTTTACTCTAATGTTTTTGAAAAGTGCATTCGAGTAATTCAGATTTTTATTTTTAGGTTTCAATTTTCAAGATTACTACAATTTATTATCTCTAAAGAGTATTATATTCATCTAGTTATGCAGTGTAATTACTGTTTTAGGTAGTTAGTAAATAAATGTAATTTTGTTATACATACATATAGTATCTAATAGGGGGATTAAATTTATATCAATCATGTAGATACTAGTCAAATAATAGTCGGTAAATTGAGGTAAATTTACTCACAATATAGTCAGAAATAAATTACGACAAGGTAATACATTTCGTCTGTTAAAAAAATCGTTTTATGGTCCGTTTAATTATATTGATTTTCTATTTTTTTTATATTAAGGTCTGTAATACGATAGACGCCAAATCTTCACAAATATCTAAAGAATACAATATCAGAACATAGACATAAATTCAATTCTATTGCTTTTACAATTCTAGATTATACTAACAAATGATCTAAATTTGTATTTATATGAAAATGGAATATTGAGTCATAAATTAAGGCAATATATAGTTTCCACGATCGCAGCTAACACGTCGATAACCGGCAAAAATCTTCCCATAAAAGTCGAAAAGAAATCCAATCCCACATCCATCCTTACGCACCACGTAATAAATCCATGTACACGTAATGACTCACCTGTGGCCTTGCCGCGAGGTGGACGAGCCAGTACTCGGACTCGCCGGGCGCCTTGGCCGTGCACTTGAGCTCGTCCTGGCTCGAGCCTAGAAAGTAGCCCCGCTGCACGTTCTTCAACGCCCATCTTCCGCTTCCTGCAACAGTTATTGCGCACACATAAGTACAACCGCCGATAAAGAAAAAAAGGAGAAAAAGGAAAAAAAGGCCGCTCGTAAAGGTGGCAATCGAGCCGCTCGATCGAAGATATTGCCTCGTGAGTTTTACGATTCGTGCCGCGGCGACGGCATGTAGAGCGGATTATGATTATGAGCGCGCGATGCGACCGTCTTCCGTGATTATACATTATACGGCTAGCGCGGAAAAATCTGTGACGATCGGATATGGCTTTCGGAGAATTTATGATGCACGCGTATGAAGGGAGAAGTGGAACGTCGCGTTTCAATGCGAGGAAAGGCTACGGTTTAGTTCAAGACTTCAAGCAATGGCATATTATTTCTTATTTATACGTGTTATTAAAGTGAGCTTACGCTTTATGCTTGTGATGGCTGTATTAAGGCGACTCAGGTATCAGAAAAAAAAATAAAGTAGAACTGATTGAAATTTTTACAGATTGTATATACATATATCGATATTGTAATAATTGACTATTAGCACGCAAAATTTAGAGTATAGGTCACCGATCTTAAAATTTATTTTAAAAATTCCAAAAAGAGTTCGTATTTGTAAATTTTACAAAATAAAGACTGTTAATAAAACTAGTACACTTTAGGTAGATATATATTAAAGGTTATGAAGTATCTAAATACATAGATAAAATATTACATCCCTGAATTTTTTAAAAACTTACTATACTAATTTCCGTGAAAATAAGGGTTTAATATGTCTATCAAATATTTTAATTGCATACGGTCATATTACATGATTTGTATTTTATTTTTAGCTGCAATTTTTGCGTTATTACTTAAATTAGAGTTCAAATTTTTTAAATTAAAATTCGTGTTGAAGACAGATAAATATATATAAATTTTGTTATAATATACTTATTTATTTAGCATTTATTTTTATATATGAATTTTTTTAATTCAATTTATTTCTAAAAATATAAAAAGCTTAAAACAGAAAACAATGCAATTTATACTTTTTACGTAAGCATCTAGGTACTGATCTTTTACGAATGCTTATCTCTGTACAATACACTGTAATTAAAAAATAATTAACTTTGTAATTTATCCTTTCAAAGAGAACCTCGAGAACGTTCCCATTTTTTACTCTGTGTAGCACGCACTTGTCGTAACTACAGTCATTCAGGCGTTAAACTGGAAATAAAAGCTACACCTAAAAAGTCAAGTCCCATCGAATGTATATAAATTCCGAAAGTGTACCTATTACACAAGCACGATAAATCACCTCCAATTTACTACATCATGAATTTCAAAAAGTCCGCCTTTAGAATACAATGAGCTAGTCCTCCTTAAAAAATAAAATTAGATTCTGTCAGAATGTTTTCACTACTTTTGTACTGTGAACTTCTATGCATAGAGGAGATATGCCTACACTGAATACCTTTAATCTACTAAATATATGGAAATTTTGTTTATCTAAAAGTTCATGGAAATTTATAAACGCTTTACTTTGTCCGATTTGTGCACATCTTTTCAGTTGTACTGTAGGTAATTATATGATAATCTTTATGGTAATGTTTGATTCTTTACTAACCCTTGAATGGTCAAATACTTTTGAGTACGGTCTTGCAAAACTTTATTCAATATATATCTGTGACGAAATTTGCAATTTCAACTTTGCAAACGTAATTTAAAAGATATAATAATTGATCAAACCACCTGCTAAATAGCGGCTTTTGCGTTCAGTATATTGCTTTGAATAACAATTTTTAGTATTGAAAATTCTACATTTTCCAATAAAAACTATACTATTTCTTTAACTACTACAAGAAAGATTTAAAGAATGTTTATAAAAGAAGAAATCTCTAGCTTCAAGATCATTATTTAAGTGTCCACGGTTGACATTTTTTCGCAAATTTATGAGATTTTAGTATAACTATCTTATCAATTTTCTTATTTAAGATTATTAACTATTATTTAAGAATTACAAGTGGTCCACATCAGCATCAAAGGGTTAACAAAGTCTTAACATTCCACTCGGCATTGCCGCTCTACTCCTATTCCGGAAAATACTCAAACAAAAACCGTCTAGTATCCGAGCACGTCCGCTAGCAAGAGCATCCCCTCTCCCCCCCCGTACTCACCGTCGCAGGCGAGCTGAATCTGGAAGGAGCAGCCCGGATCGCTGAGGTCCTCGGCCTCACAGGTGACGTTGCCGAACTGATCGACGGCGAGGTAGCGATCGAGGTGGGAGCGTAGGTAGACCTGCTGCTCGTTGCCCTCGAGGGTCCAGAGTTGCTTCTTCTTCAGGCTCGCGCCGTTCGCGTTGATCTTGAAGCCGAAGGTCTCGGCCGTCAGGTACTTGAACTTGCCATTTATCAGGCCGATCTGGACAAATCAGACGTTTATGTTTACTGTCTCGATACAGAAAATAAAATATGGATTTTTTATTATAGTGAGTTGTATATGTTAAACAGTAATTTTAGGATGATTCGTTAAGAGGGCTGCATAGGTAGTGTTTGGCTTTTGTAATTTTAGGTATTTTTTTCTAATTTAAATTGAAATGTGCAAACTATTAGAAATTCTGGTTATTTTTATACTGTAAGAAAAGTATTTTATGTATATTAAAAGTAATCTCAGACTGCCCTTTGATCGGTGGATTTATGATCTCTTCGAAACCCATAATACTTGCTTAACTAATAAGGCAAAACTTTTCAAACCCTGTGCTAAAATAAATTAGGAACTTGATGTTAAATTTAAAAAATAATTATGTAATAATTCTAATCCTAAAACGAAATTGTACTTTGGGTCCTCGGCTGGGTGTATTTGAAGAAAAATTCGGTACATTACTATATTATAAAAAAATTGAAAAATGACTGTGTATTATCAATACACAATCTCATTCGTCCTTTTCTGAAAGCATGAAGTGTCGCTAATAAAGATTAAAAAGCTAACAATTATATAAAAGTTGAATAATCCCGACAATGTAACACCTATCCAAGGAAACTATATACACGAACTTTGATAACGTCAGTGTAAGCACGATCATATGCTTTTAAGTACCTCTCATCTATCTCGTCAATTAATCTAAATCCTCTCCACAAATTATATTACCAATTATAATTCCATAATGCTACGTATATGCATAATGCATACCGCAACAATTATGAATCTCCCGTATCAAAGATATCCATCTCCGATAGAGCCAGCTACATGCATATATAAGTATCTACGCAACGCGCAATATGCGTGCATAAATACACGAATCTCCCGTACAGTAGCAGCAACAGCAGGGGAATAGAACTTTTCCTTGCGCCTCGCGAAGAGCCGCGCATTTTACCGCGCTTTAATAAATCAATATTCCGTCAGACGTGGCTTTTAATAATCTGCACTCTCGAGAAACATTAAAAAACGAGAAGGAGAAAAAGAAGAAGCAGAAGAAAGAGCTGAACGAAGGAACGAACGCTTGCAAATAATAAAAGGCGCCAGGATCACGAGAGAGTGGAGCGAGGAGATAGAGAGAGAGAGAGAGAGAAAAAAAGGGAGTGCTCTTTCATCTCGAGCAAAAGGCTAAAAGCGAGTGTAGTCGCGGTTTCCCGAGCGACGAGTATATATATAGGTATACACCCGCAGCGAGCAGTGGGCTATGGGTACGCGTATAGCGTCGAAATCAAACGCGAGTGCGGCCGGCCTTCTTTCTGTTCGCGCGGCATGGCTGAGGCCTCGTCGTCGTCGCTCTCGTCGGGCAAATTGCGCGCGGGAAACGAAAAGCAGACGCACTCGGAGATCTCTGTATATACCGCGTACTGTCTGAGTAGTCTGCTTTATTGAAATGAACTGCGCCCTCGCAAAATATTTTGGGATTTTTATGCTTTTGTCAGGTACATACATATATATATATAAATAAATGGAAAATTCATTTGAAAAGAAGAGAGTATAGTTAGATGCCAAAGGGTTTATCCCGCTTCGAAAGACGGTTTTGCTAAGAACGGAAATATATTTTTCTTACAATATGAATTAAAATGCCTATACTATGTATTGAAAACGTGTGCGGTATAAGAATATAATGCGTAGAATAAAAAGCGTGTGTACGCATTAATATAGTTGAATTAGCATATTTCGAGAATGATTCATCTAATTTTTATCTATGAAAGCACATTGTCTTTGTTTTTAATGCATAACGTGGGAACAGACGCTAAGTATTTTATGACAATTTTTGAAAAAAAGCTTTTTTTTAATTTTTTTAATTTATTTTAAAATTTTTACATCTTTTCTTATAGACACGACGAATGCATAAAATTGGATACTTTCAATAAAAAAATAAATAAACCGGATGACATTATTATAGGTAGATGATCTATATAGTTATGGACTTAGTTAAATTTAGTGAAAAAATCTGAAATATTTTATTTCAATTCATACGTGAAAATATAACTTTTGCTACTGCTTTTACCAACATAAATATTGACATAATTATTTAATATTAATTCATAAATTTATAATTTCTCTCTTCAAACTTTAGATTAATTTAATCAAAAGAGAAGGAATAAAGCAGTATACACTAGTAAAAAATTGTACGATTAGTCATAGGGAGTTGACTAACATCGATAAAAAGTATTATGTCCAATACATCTATAAAATTAATATGTTTGGCCCGTTAAGGATCAGACCTTGAAAACTGCAACTACCGATAACCCTATAGCGCTCCAAAACAGCGTTATTTGTTTTGACACACATTGCAATAAAAACGTCAGCCCTGCACCACGTACGCAAGAACCTACAAAAAACATCAATCCTTCAGGTCCAAAACTCCAAATTCCAATCATCCAATTTCCACCTCCTGCCACGCTCTTCGCCCCCTCGGCCACATACTCGTAACAATCCCCATAAAAACCAAACAAAAGCCAAATGAGTAATCGCACTTTCGTTCCGCGCGTCGCCCAAAAATCCAAGTCAGGGGTTCGTGCGCACCGCACCGAAACAATCTCTCTCGCGAGGGGGCTTGCGCCAGTATACGTATATAGTGTGAAAAGTGCGCGATCCCAGCCGCCCGCGTCCCCAGCTGCACGCGCCATCGCGCAGAAACGAACGAAAGGAATAATGACACGAAAGGGACTGACTGTACAACACTCGCGTATATATACCGCGGCGGGGGTGCTTCACCCGGCGTTCAAGGTCGATAAAAATGGCCCCACCGGCGCGGCGCGTGCTCTGCCGTGCACACATGTGCGCTTGCACCGTATATATATATAACGTGTGCGTTTCCCCTACGAGGAACCGCTGCTCAGTTCCTGTATAACACGAGAGAAAGAGAGAGAGAGCGAGCGAAAATCGAGCACGAGGCGCGCGCGTTACTAATTTCGGAGCCAAGCGGCCGGCGCGGCGCGGCGCAAATTTTTGGAAGACGGCCAAGGCTCCTCGCGACGCGTGCGCGTATGTCCTTAACGATGCGAGCGAGGCACGAGAGGGGCTCTTCTTCTTCTAGCGTGTACTTTTATTGGGCCTTTTTGCGCGAGGCACGCGTCCGCTTGGCCCGCGGAGGAGCCGGCTCTTCGGTTGGGATCGTTTTTTTATAGATGCCTGTGTGTTATGTCTCTTCGCGAAGCAAACTGCCTATGTTACGTGGAATTGCACAAAAATATGGATGGAGGAGCGATTAATCGCTAGTTGCATTAGGAGAGCGGATAAAATCACTTTTTTCGGACAACGATTTTGCTAAATCAAACAAATTTAGCGCTAGACAAAGGCAAATAAATTTAGTTAAACTTACCTAATTTATTTTATAGCGAATCAGATTTGGACATACAATTGAAAATATGATTTTTAAATATTACAATGAAATAAAAAATGTATTATAGATAAAAGATTAGTTTCAATTAAAAATGAAGTAAATATCTCAGAATATACATATTTCATTTTGATATAATGTGTATCTCTATCACTGTCATAATATATAAGCGCGATTTTAAATGCTGAGATTATCGCGAATTTTAAACTATAATATATCGAAAGCTGTACCGTTAATAAAATTTGAATAACACTGCATATATTGGAATCCTGTAAGTTTCAAGAAAATCTTATGTATTATCATCGATTTCGAGCAAACTATATACATTATAAGCAACGGCGAAGAATATGGCGAATCGCCAAGTCTTTATTACAGTTGCAGTGGTGCAGGCTAAACGCTATATAGAGCAAAAGCTATGTGAGCGTAGGGGGTTATGGTGGCAGTTTTACGAGTGGTATTCTATTGATCGGATGAATCATCCAAGGATTGTGGGGATCCCTCTGTACAATTGAACGAAACGTGAGAAGATTCAATACAATGTATAATTTAAAATCGCACTTTGCATCGAATTTAATTTTCATCGGATTTTGCACGTATAATGAACTATATCTAACCATGAGATTAAAAATTATGTTGTAGTCAAGTAGCTTTAAATATTGTCTTAATACCCATGTAAAAAACATTAATATATTAAGAGGCATACAAATAGAAAGAATAGTATCAATAATTTAGAGTTGTATAGAATTACCAAATAAATATAATATTAACCCATTACAGATCACAATTAAATCAATTAAGATAACATCAACACCATACTCTGGCGATTAAAAATCAGCTATGAAAAAATGCTAAACATCAATATTACTTATAAACGATGCTATTCGATTCGACGGAAAACCCTAGATACTAAAACCATATATAATATATGGCTGTCAGCCCCTATTTTGCTAGAAATAATTTATAAGCGATTATTATCTCACTACACTTGCTATTGCTTAGTTCAATATTTGTTTTATGAACATAATTTATACAATTTTTTTAATGACTACATCTTTTTTATTAGAAAAGGATATCTTAACATAATCTCAATCAATGTTATGGGCATGAAAGTTAGGTTTAGTGAGATAAAAAATTTAAAAAAACGACTTTGAAAGAAACGCTCTAAAAAGTATGAAATAATCGATAAACAGTATGAATAATCGATAAAGACCTTTTCGAAGTCGGCGCCGAATTTCATTATAAATATATATGTTTAGACCCAATTTAGTATAAGTTATAAATCATATCCATAAGAAAGTACTATAAGTAAGTTTGAAATTTGGCACCGACTTCGAAAAGGTTTTTATCGATTATTAATACTTATTATTGATTATTTCATACTTTTTAGAGCGATTTTTTCGAAGTAGGTTTTCTTTTTTTAAATTTTTTATTTTATACTTTTTAATTGTACCGACCAAATTTCATTTTATTTATCCAAATCCAAAAGTTTATCCAAATCGGTTCAGTAGTTTCGGAATGGCTCGATACTGGCCAAGTAATTTAATGAGACCACTATGGGATCATTCCATTTCATTAAAAAAAAAGTTTATCCAAATCGGTGCAGTAGTTTCCGAATAATCGGTGGACAGAGTCGACAATGGCCGAAATGTACGAAAAAAATTTCTAGCAAAAAACTAAATTACTGGTCAGATACTGGACCAATCCATACAAAATTGAAATGGGACAACCATGGGACCACCCCCTTTCATTAAAAAAAAGTTCATTCAAATTGGTTCAGTAGTTTCGGAGTAATACGCGAACAAACATAGAAAAAAAATATACAGGTTGAATTGAGAACCTCTTCCTTTTTCGAAGTCGGTTAAAAATTATAAATTATTTTATGAGATTATCCTTTAATTGACTTTTTATAAATTGATTTTACCTATTTTTTCATCGCAACACTGTTTTATATGCCCAAAAGAGGATTCTATTGATTCTAATAAGTTGATGAATTATAGACTAGCATAAAAAATGTTTTAGATGAAGTAAAATGAAGAAAAATATGAAGCAAAGTGCCATTTTAAACTTTAGATTCCGAAAAATTAGCGTCAGTTTAGAACCTGAGAAACCGTCAACCCCGCCCAGCCCACTCCTGTCACTACGAAGCAAAAAGAGACCTTCGATCAATCCGATCACCAAAAAAAACAACAGGTGTACGCGACACACTTTGCAAACGAATAGGCCATTAGACAGCGGCGCAATCCCGCATTGAATTCTCAACAGACGCTGCGGCACAGTTTACGCGTTAACCATCAAATAAGACACGCTTTGTTCGTGAAATCGTACGGCCGAATCATTGTCGCGCAACGGCACAATAATGCTCGCTCGCGCGAGCGCGCGGCTCTCCGTTGCTGTGTGTATCTATATAGGTACCGGATACCGTTGTCGTCGTTGCGTTATGTCGTCGACCGGAGCATACCGCACGAAATCGAGCATCAAATGGTGTCTCGCAAAAGGTGTGTCGTTACTGGGTCAGTGTATCGGCGAATGTTGAGGCGTAGGGTAGTATTCGATACTGGGTCGCGGACGAAACGTATTTCTGAGGATGGAGATGCAATAGCAAATTCGTGCCAGGAAGTAGCACGGGGATATAGGACTCCAGTCAATCAGAAGTGACTTTTCACATTTGAATTACATTGGCGCTCCTTTTGACTCATCCATGGGACACAAGGAGAACTTGACACTTTAAATTTATTAGTCATAGTGGCGGATTTATATAAGGGCACTTGGGACACGTACCCAGAGGCCCCCACGAAATGAATGTCCTCTTTTTTCGTTCCTACTGCGACTATCGAATTAAGTCATAGAGTTTCAGACACTTAAAAAATATAATTACTAAATTTCAAAATCGATTTATTATGTGAAACAATTATGTGACTTAAGTTACCTTTTAATATTTAAATAAAATGACAATTGTCTTTCAAGAAATGGATGTGATTTTAAAGTTTGGAGAATGTTTTTCTATAGATGTGCACAGCGCGAATGTTGTTTACATTAGGTATATGTCAAAGAACTACGACAAAATGTTTACATTTTTTCGCAACGTGTATTGGTGGACTGGGCGTATCGATAGCGTACAATAGCATGAGGTACTATTCTTGAGTATTAGATCAAATATTACGAATTAGTTTTAATAGTGTGATTTATTTTTCTCCTGCATTTAAGTAACCTTATACGTACTTTATTTTGAGTATTTTTCAATAAAATTCCCTGTGAGGTAAGAAAATACGTTATATTCTTATATATATCGCATGCTGACTTATTTACAATACCTTACTAATATCTCTCAAAAATTAAGTTTGGGAGAGCTAAAAATAAGTCAACAGACCAATCGACACAAAGGGACACGTGACTATAAAAGTGGTGCTCTCAAACGCAAAGCAAATTTAGAAAAAAAGGTTGATGAAACTTTTGCAAAAACACGTCGCATGTCCGTTTTCATAGTTATTAAAAGCCAACGAGCACCTTCAAAGAATGTTGATGAAAGTCTTTATTCCAAACCAGGAAATATTTTGAATCAAGTGTCACCTGTTCCAACATTAGAAAATGTGAATCAGATTGAAAGTCAGCCTTTATGTTTCATCGATCGAAATAAAAGATCTTATTCTACAACATCTTTAAAAGATAATGTTTTGAATCGAGTGTCATCTGATCTAAATCAAATTAGTAATGAATATGTGCATATGAAAATGTATTTTCTGATTTATGTGTTGAAATTGGGTTATTTAAACAAAAAATTTAATTTGGAGAAAATGGTTTTATATACTGAGATTTATAGAAATGAACTACCATCAAAAAGAATTTTTGAGTGACCGTATATGTGCAAAAACAATAATTAAAGTTATTACAATTTTTAAGAGGTATAGTTTTTGCGATGTTAGCCATATTCGTGACGTCATGGTTCAGAGTCTATGTACTGGCCATATATTACATTAGATCGAATGTACAAGATAAAAGAGGACAGACAATAGCTGACTCAGATTTATTTTGTTATTGTAATGCTTACATTACCAGTTTTTGCTTTCTCAAAGAGAAAGCTTTGTGACGATAAAGATTTTTTTAGCAGAGATTATGATGAATTTTTATGCTTTCAAGACTCCTGAGTCAGAAAAACATATTTCTAAAAAATGTCTGTCTGTATGTATATATGCATGTGACAAAAAATTTGTGAAACGATAATTCTTCAAGGAAAGAAAATTATGAGCTGAAATTTTGCAGACATATGAAGTATAGATCAACTTAGAACTGATTAGATTTTTAAATTGATTGGATAATAAAAAGTACATTTTAGAAAAAAAATAGTAATTTAACAAAAATTTTAATAATCGAGAAAAAAAATTCTCTTTTTTATAAATTAAATACGTTAAAAATATGTATGTTTTCATAAAGTACACGTGATTTCCTTTTGATTAATATATTTAGCAATTATTTAAAAAAAATTTTTAAAGAAAAATATAAATATAAACTTTTTAAAACTTGTAAAAATTAAGAAAAATTATTTTCTTAATTCAATCTTTCGATTTCTCTTTTTTTTGAAAATTATGATATAACCCAATTCATTATAAATAATTTTCTTCTATCGAATCAAATCTCAACTTATTTATAAATTTTTCTTTTGGTGGATATGTAACGTCTTGTTAAAAAAGCAGTTTAAATTCAAGTTTTAAAAGCAAGTTAAATTTTAAACTTCCTATTATGTGCCTATCAGAATGTAATTTCATGTAGATTGTATGTGTTAAGATCCAAAACGAACGTAATCAAGGTTTGTTGAAAGCCATAGGTTTGTGACCCTGAACAATGAAAGATAACATTGATTATTCGATCATGAAATCTAATGTAAATATACAATATTCCAAAGATAGTCAGCTGTTTGAGGAAAATTCATTGAAACAGCAAGATGGAAACAGACTGAAAAATGGAATGTTAGCTTCCTTCAACGTACAACTGAGACTGGCGAGCGAATAAATCGTTCATAACTATGCTTTTTACTAAGTACTGGCTGTTATTCACTAGTGTCAGGTTCAATGATTTGCAGGCTTTAATAATGCAGAGTAATGATTTAACTATTTGGGTTGGGTTCCATGTTTCGGTAATTCATTGAATCTTGTCGGAGAGAAAGCTTTAAGTGCATCACCTTATTTGACAGAATATTTCATGTTTTTGCAGGGGGTTTACGTATCAGATTTCCGTTGGTCGGTGCTCGTTTATATTTTAAAAGCGAATACAACTACTGGTGAAAGGATAATGGTTCCTACAAGAGACGAATGCATTCGATGGTCATATAGTGCTGAAGCTAATAAAGCTTTTATCAAGAGTTATTATCCATCAATATTGGAAACTTTACTATCAATCATGAATAGTGATGAGTACGAGTCAAAAACACGATATGAGGCAGAAGGAATTTATAGAGAAATGTGTACTTTAGAAACTGGTATTGTGGCCTCGTTTTGGAATGACGTTCTCGATAATCTTAATACTATTAGCAAAAACATTCAAAGTTCTGAAGTATTATTGAATACAGCTTTGCAATGTGTACGATCTTTAAGAGAATTTGTGACCAATAAAATAAATCTGTTCTTACACTATGAAAGCCTAGATAGAATGTTAATTGCCCAATTCACTTTTTCTGATAAGTTTCGCATATTGAAATTCATACCCTTGGTTAACACTTTTGTCAGTTCTTTAGATGAAAGAATTGCAGCATATGAAATAAGTGAATTGCGATTTGAATTTGTATCCTAATTCGATGAATTGATTTCATCTGAATTAGCACAGAGTGCTAAAAGATTACTTAGTATCTACAAAGATGATCTTGACTTTAATTTAGAAATGAGATTTCTTCTATTCCAGCAATTTTGTTTGAATTGCTTGAATTCAAACCTGGATCTGAAGTTAGCAGTGAACAAGCCGAATACTCATTGTATATTGAGAAAGGAGTACGAAAGACCTTTCCAAATACTGAAATGGTCTTAAGAACTTACGTAACTATAATGATAAGCAATTGTACTGGAGAGGTAATTTTCAAAATTTGATCTAGTGAATAATTCATCCTGGGTTTCGGTGACACAAAAAAGACTGAACAACTATCATAAGAATGGAGCGTGACATTGTACATGATAGTAATATAGACAGTATAATAAAGTGTTTCGAAGGATAAACGTGATAAATATGGATAAATGTTAATAGTAATACATTGCATTAATTTAAATAAAATGTATAGACATTCTGGACACATGCTATTATCTTCGTCGATTGTAGTAAGATTTAAGCGTATTTTTGAAGATATAAATTACGTATAAAATGCAAATATTACTTACCCTGGTAGAAAATTAATCTAGAACTATGTAGATCTATCTAGTTTGCCAAGGAAATAATCGAGGGCCTCGATAAAACTAGATAATTTTCTACCAGGGTAAATACATATTATTTATGTATTTTCCACAAATTAATAAACAGTGTAAGTATCTTTTGCAACAAAAACATATTTCTTATCCTTGAAAAGATTTAAAAAATTCCAAGGGTGGTCATTAGTTACAAACCTTGTATACTTTCGGTTACATGGGCTGTATTAGGTAGAATGAGTGTATAGATACGTATATCCTCTTATACTAAAAAGGTACATACCCGGATGATAAAATAAACTATGCTACTAAAAAAAGCTGATGATATGTAGTAGCATCGAGGACAGTGTCGACTTGGACCAACTTTTTTATTTAGCATCACAGTAAATATAATGACCTGTTTAAAATTATAGTGACAAATTCAGTTAAGCGGTTGTAATAATATTCACTGGAGGTTGGGCCTCTTTTGCTTCCGTGAGAAAATTTTCCGATGGAAAAGCTTCAACTGACATCATATACATAATGCATCAGCCATTTACCGACTAAATCGCGTAATAGGTAATATAACAACGGTGCGCCACATTAGGTACAGTGGTCATATTAGGTAGAGCCATATCAGTTCTTTCATATATAAAAAAAACGAGAATATTGCTTCCATTTAATTAATACGTTAACCAGCTAATATCGCTTATTTTCTATCAGGGAAATAATTTATACATTTGTTATCATGAAATGCTTTTCATTTTGCGACGAAAGTATATCCTGAACAGTCCCAATACCTAATATTATTTATTTATTTATTATATTGGTTGAAAGCGTTCATGTAGAAGGACTGTCCAGTTATTAGTACCATTTATGAAGAGTCCCAGAATTGATACTTTTATACTAATCTCTGTTTCAAATGCCGAGTTTCACTTGCGTGAGTTCAGATTCTTTATTTGATTCATTTTAATATTTGATATATTTAATCTACATACTTTTAGAGACTATTGACTTACTAGCGATTTCAGAATTTTTAACATTTATACATTTAAGGTTTTAAATAAACAAAAATTAAAAAAAAGCACCTTTATGTTTGACCACTCCCAATCAAAAGATAATAATAACCGGCTCCTAGAAAAAAACCCTATCAAAGCAATTTAAAAGAAGAAAAAAAATAATAATACGATGAAAAGTATAGACTCACCGTCCAGCCCGTCCTATCGAATCCGTTCTCCGAGTTTTCCGTGCCGTTGCTCTGCATCGTGGCCGCGCGCGCCTCTGTGTCTCTCGCTCTCTATCTCTCTCGCTCGACTATACACGCGATGAACACAACACTTCCGCGTCGCTGCTATCTCCTCGTCTCCCTTCCTCCTGGATTATCTCCGCTGCGCTGCCAGAAACCGACTCGCTTCGCCTCGTCGTCGTCGTCGTCGTCGTAGTCGCCGCGGGAATTCCTCTCTGCCGCGCGCTCGGCCTCGCACTGGACCTCCTCGTGAATGCTGCGGCTGCTGCTGCTGCTGCTACTGCTGCTTTCTCGTTCTGAAAAAAAGGAACGAAGCGGGGAAAAAGGCGTTAGTTAACGGTCCCAGACAGATTTTGATTGGTTTTGGATTTTACTTAGGGTACTTGCGCGCGTAAGGAAGAGAGAGTGAATAGGAGGCCAGAGCGAGGATGCACTGGGAGAAATTGTATGGCGAAAAGTACTATTTCTGTTCTGTCTTAGGATGTAGATGATTTTTATATGGAAATTAACATGTTTGGAGTAGCAATTACTAAGCCAATATTAAGTTTCACTATGAATTTGGCAATTTTTACAGTAAATAGGCTAATGTTTCATAGAAAAAGGATTTTCTCAATATATCAAAAATTAAAAATATAACTATATAATATTTGTAAAATTTGTATAATAATTATTATAAATTAAATAAATCGTAAGATTAATTATTATAATAGTAATAATAATATTTACTTAATAAATATAATTTAATATCATTTTTCAATAAAAATTATATTTGTATATAATTTTATTATTTAAAAAATATTTAATTTTTCGTAATTTTTGCCATATAATTTTGAAAACTCATGAGCGGTAAAATTATCGAAAGAATGCGTTCTTTTTATTTAGGTGGATTTTTTCTCAATTTGGTTTGCTTATGTTTACTTTGGAATAGATAAGTGTGGACATGTTTTCCATAGATGATCCGAAAACAGGTTTTTATTTTTGGGTTGACATCATTATTTGGACTGTCGTCAAAGGATTTAGTAGGTTTTTCTGTGTATCGATTTCTAAATCTCGTAAACTTCAAAGTAGAATTAGACAGTCACTGCATTTACAGTTCTTTGAACTTACTTTTCTTATCATCTCTATTAGAAAAAGCAATTTACATATGACATACAAATATTATCATAAAATATTTATTATTGAAGTTTAAAAAATAGTATGAATCACAAAAAGAAGAGATTAAACAGTATTTCGCAGAACAAATTATAAATTTTTACGAATTACTTTTCATCCTGACCTAGCACAACGCTTTCATTCCATAAACGCCAACAACACTGAACACTCCATATAGGCTCCTTATTTTAAACGAACACAATCACAACCCACAAACACACAGACTTCCTCGGACATAAAGGAAGACGCACTAAGAAAGCACATTCAGAAAATCTCAAAAACCAAAAGCAGAAGAAAAAAAATCTAGAACCCCCTAACAAAGAAGACTAAAGCACGCGGGTATATAATTGCTCACGAACCGTTAGCCAAAAGAAGGATGCATCGCGCGCGCGCGCACACACAAAAAAAAAGTGACTCAAGTCCGATTCTACATATTCAAGCGCGACAACAATGCCGCACGCAGCAAGAAGAAAAGACGAGGCTCGAAGCCTTATATCCTTACACACACGCACACAATACAGAAAAAGTATCATAAGTCCCGTGAAGAAGCAAAAGAAGAGAAGCTGATGATCCCTATATATGCTTCTCTCTTTCTCTTATGTACGCTTTGAGGCTCGCGAGCCTCTTTTAGTGGGTCGTCGCTGCTGCTGCTGCTGTTGCAGCGTGAAATTAAGTTCTGAGGCAACGCTATTAAGGAAGGTACACCGTGGCGTGTACACGCGCGTGCACAAGTAATAGGGGTGACCGGGGCGAGATGGGTACAATTGACTTTAATGCTACATCTCAATATTTATTAGGAATAGCGGGTTTGACACAATGCATTTGCATGCTCTTAAATCATTCAGGTACAATTTGCAATTACTTTTCAACAGAATATAAATGTACGTTTATTTTTAAGGGAGAAGGGAAATCGAAAAAAAATCCATTGCGCTCATTGAAGCTAACCCTTTTTTATGATCTAAGAAGACAGAAAATGATTTAGTACGTAAAATGTTTACAATTATTAGTTATTTCCCGATTAAATCAATAATTTTGAATGCAACTATAGTTCCGATATAATATTGTATATTACTATCACAACCTATAATTAATATAATTTAAGCGAAAAAAGAATCATTTAAATGATGGCTATAATGCAAATTGAATCCCATATTTTAAAAGGGGGCTGGACATATTATTTTCTTGTCTTTGTAGAAATTGTAAAAAGCGTGCTATTCTTTATAAGATCCATCGATCTATGCCCATTGGATCGCTGCTATCTATATTTAATAACAAATGCCTCTTCCGTTTAGATACAAAAAACTTTTTTTCTTAACACGAAATTAAAACTCATTTTTTCCAACATACAAGATACAGAATGCTCTTTATATTAAATGATAAATAAAGCTTTACTTTGATATCTTTCTTTCTTTGCTTAGATTATTAGTTAAGTTATGGTACAAACCACAAAGACGGGCACCAAATATGTCAATGCCGTTTTTAAAATCAATTAGCTATCTTGGTATATTCGCAGGTAAGCTATAAAAAGATCACAGCAAAAATAAAAATGTCTCTCTTCGGTCTCCCCTGTCCAGGTAATACAGTCAAGCGATGAAGAGGAAAAGAAGCAGACAGAGCAGCGAAGAGAGCCGAGAGACGAGAGAAGAGAGAGAGAGAAAATATGAAAGACCGAGCGCGGCGCATAATAAGCGCGAGTCCATTCACGGCGCGTCCGTAATGTTTCTCGAACCGTTTTGCCGTAAATTTTCTGCCCGCGACCTACCGTGTACAGTACATCATACATACACAGTACATATAACACACCCGGTGCGCGCACACTTAAAATCCTTAAAGGCGCGACCTGGTTGCGCCGCGTATACACATCACCGCTTTTACCTCTTCCTGCGCCCGACGCGAGCTCGCGAGCACATGCACGAGCGCCGTGCATCCTATACCCAGCATATATATACCTATATGGCTTTACTGCGATCGCGGATGTTATGTCGGAGAGCGAACGAGAACAATGCGGCGTGCGAGCCGTCATAATGGCAACTTAAATTGTCATCCGGTATACGCCGGAATTTCTAGATTGCTGCTGCTGCTGCTGCTGCGCGAGCTATATGTATATAAGCGGTTGTATATGAGCACGATGTGGGCCGACGTTGCGGATACGCGAATCGCGCGGTTGAATAATTGAATCGTTTTCGAGAGAGACCTCGATCGCCACTCGATTGCTGCAGTTTCATTTTTATGCTGGGGACGTTGCTTTGAGAGTTGTACAGCTGTGCAGGGACTTTTAGAGGTAATTCGTGTAATGAGTAGTGGATAAGTAGTTCGTCGAGTGAAGATATAAGTGGAACGATTTTCTTTTCTTTTTGGCGATGATTATGAGCTGCGCGCTTGCGCGATGCGTGTGCAGTGGTTACGGGGGAAATCAAATTGAATTGTGACTGCTTGGGAAGAGGATGTCAATCATTATTTGATTGCTAGTCTGATTTTTATGTTCAAAGTTATTGGCATATATCGTATTTGATAGAAAAATATTGTTTATATGCACAATCGTTAGTACAGGGAAGATGTATATATCACAATTTCATTTATAAGTGAAAGTATAAGCTAACAAAATTTTTTAGTTGTTTTTACAACTAGATCTATTGGGATTTAAAGTGTCATAGCCGAAGCAAAGCAGTTTTGATGATCTCTTCTTTGCTAAATAAACATAAACATCGGATGGATTTTAAAACTAATTATAACTATCAATTGTACTGAAAAAAGTGGTTTCAAAGGTTTTATATGTAATGGTGAAGGAATAAAAAGGTGACAAAGTTATTAACTCTATTTGAACTGACTATAGTATTTTTAAATCTAACATTTTTTCTAATCATTTATTAAACTATTTAAAATTTGTCATTAAATTATTTTGTTTGCAGATTCTGAAACTGTAATACATGTAGAAAATTTTTACATAATTAATTTCTAAATGCATCCGTTTAATATGTTTATTATCGAAGAAGAAAGTGTCGTTACTGCTTTGCTTCGGCCATGGCACTTTAAATCCCAATAATAGTATGTACACATGTTTTTTACTTTAGTTTATTTTTACTTCGTTTTTTTTCTACTTAATATTTACTATGGTTATTTAATTGAATAGAGCTTTTGCATACTCTTGGTTAGTAGTAGAAACTACCTAAAAAATGCTGTTAAACACACAAAAAGAATTTCTCTTATAATCAAAATTTCTATGTACAAAGAAGTTTAGAAGTACAGTGTACAAAGACATTCTCCAATTGTCAGGCTAAATAAAAAGGTTGTTATAATCGATCAGTGATGATGTAATATGTTAAATGCTTTTATCGCTAAAAAATGACTTATAACGATTCTTTGATATTAAGAAACATCTTATCAATGACTTATACTATATCACTGTCGTAACTACATTTTAAATTTTGATGACAGACGTTTACGAACCCAAGGTTATTTTATAGATATTCAGCAAAATTGATGATATTTTATCCATAACGACTTTAATGGATTGTGTAAAAAAATTTGAAAATGTATGAAATCCTCATTTTTATATTGAGTACACCATAAAATTATCTTGTCTCTAAAGACAAATTTGTTGATTTTTAAAAATAACTGCGAAACGCAAAAGAGTCTAAATTTCGCCATATTTCACATCCAAGCGTAACAAAGCAGTGCCACAGCAGCCCCGCAAACTACATTTGAGCCAGCGGCAGCAACAGCGAACTCTCGTAGCTACGCAGTCTCGAACGTACGAGGATATTCGGACGAGGCGCAAAGGGACAGGGCCAAGGGAACGTGCGCGGGAGAACGAATGAAGAGAGACAGATATATATATATAGAGAGAGAGATGTATAGGAGGGCCCTTTCGTGCCCTGCCTGCGTACGCGAGCATTATAGCGGCAGGTATTGATCCCGCATGGTTTTGGCTGAGCTGTATACACCATGCTTTATAGCAAGCAGCCGGCAGCAAAAGCTCTTTCTCTCTTGCGAGGACTTTACTCGGCATTTCTTGCTGCTGATAGCACGGTTTTTTTAATTTCAAGGGCTCTTCGAGAGTGGATGCAAATCTTGAGAGCTTGGTAATGAAGAAGCGTGACAAGTAGGCTGGATGGTAACATTATGCAGGACTTTGTGCATGATGCCATAAATTATGAATTGAAGGCTTTTTCCTTAATTTATCTTAAGTGCAGCAGCTTTTTTCGTATATTATCATTATACTTTACGGTACATTCGTAAAGATTAGTCATTTTTTATGTATTTAATTTGGTACGTATTAGCTGTTCTTCTTAAACTAAAATCATTATCTTTATATCCACAAGGGGGACCTTTGGAATCTAATTTTTTGCGACAAAATAAGACAAAATGGACCAGCTACTTCGAAAGGTTCCTTCCGCATGAGAATCGAATTAAATTTTTTTTGGAATACTAGTTATGATATTTTAGAAAAAGGTGAATATCCTTGTTAATAATGAAATATTTAAACGAATGAAAATAAATAAAATAGTTATAAACAAATATTTATAAAGAATTACTTTTCAATGAATAAACTTATTCATTGCTTATATAATCAGTCTTTGAACAAAATCTTGAATAGATTGTTCAATTTCTAATGTACAGGAAGCTTATTATGTCCAAAGTCAGGTCTTCAATAAAACCATTGAAGCAAAAGCATGAATTGTTCTCGAACTCCCTTTAAATGAAATAACATTATCTTCTATGTATAAAATTTAAGTTTAATATAGCAATATGAAATTGTACTTAAAAATTCAATAAAAAGGTTCATATTACATATAAACTATAAAAATAGCTAAAACATCGGGTAATCCCTCAATTAAGAATTGTAAAACTGCCACCAAATTTCGACGCGGTCTCAACATCAGCCTTCTTATATTCCAAATATTCAAAATGGACACAAGCCGTGTTCGGCAGCAAAAAAATCAGCGTATAAAAAAATATACTTATTCTCCCTGCGAATAATAGTAGCAGTGCGCGCGGCTACACTCACTCCCGCCGTGTTGCCACGGTGCGGTCAGTTTCGCATGCGGACTGCCGTGCGCAGGAAGTTGGTTAAGCATCTTAACACCGAAGCGTGAAGAAAGGCGCAGCAAAGCGGGCAGGGGAGGAGCGAGGAAAAAAAAAAGAACGCAGAGCGTGCAGCAAGGCTCGGCGGCAGAAAAAGGAGGAAATAGAAGAGAAAGGAAGACTTCGCAGGACAATGATGTGCGGGGTGCATTATTTATTAATGACAATTACGATGCACTTTTTTTTGTTAAGTATTATGGAGGAGTTCGTAAACAGGAAATTCTCCGTGAAATTATATTAAAAAAGTATTTTGATTGCAAGTATAATTAGAAATATAATTGTGAAACGACCTAATCCTAGCTAAGAATAAAATTCATTTAAGTAATGATCAAAAATGTTTTCTTCTTTAACTCCTTGAGACGTACATCCTTGTGTAGAACGGATTTGCCTAACGGATTTATTTTATTGTACTTTCTCAACAATCTATCAATTATAATCTAAATCGGATGCTATAGCAAAAAGTATGCCAAGGATCTGCGTCCTGAAATCTCCTGTAACTCCGAAATATGTTTTATAATTACTTAATATGAGACACGTGTCTCAGCATTTTTCTGAATGTGTCCTTGTTCTTAAGATGTGTCAGGTGTTCTGCACTCCAAGTATGCATTATTTTACTGAAAAATGAGTTATAATCAATCGACCGTCAAGGCGGAAAATAAATACAATTTGAGGATTTTCAAGTCTTCTAAATTGACTATTTGTCATATATTCTCCATCAATATTTTTGATTGTTCATTACTTTGCAGTATCATTTTTCTAGATCTTGCAAAGCTCACTAAGAATTTTTCATTAAAATAATGCATCTTGGAGTAGAATTAACGTCTGATCTCTTAACCCTTTAGTGCCCTGTGTGAAGTATACGTCCATCCACTTTCAAACATGCGTGTAATTTTGATAATGGATTAAAAATATTTCTACAACGTTTGACTCGATTGTTTGGATAGAGAGTAGAATGCTGGTACCGTTAGATTTAAAAAATCGAATTGGCTATTGCGTAAAAAATCAAAATGGCAATGCCATAGTAACAAACCAATGCGTATGCCGCTGCGGATTTTTCCATAAAAATTTAAAAATTCATCCTTTTTTATAATTCTTTCGATGGATACTTGTATAAAAATACTTACACCAACAAATGACCATGTTACTTATTAAAATTTAATTAATTTATGAGCAAGACGACCAATCATCGTTTTTAAGGTTCACCTCTAAAAATTTTATTTAGAGCCAATCTTTCCTTTAATAAACTATTCGGTACAAAGTTTAGGACCATTTTGCAGTCAATTATAAGTACAAAAAGAATGTTCTCCTAGCTGGATCAAAAGGCTGGGCGCTACAGGGTTAAGAACAAGAGCCTATTCAGAAAATAAAACCGAATGCTTTGCCTCTTACTGCATAACAATAAAACATATTCCAGAGTTTGAAGAGATTTCAGAGTCCGAATCCTTGTCTCTCTTATTGTAAGTTTAAGAATGAGTCTAATAAACCTCGACTACATACATGAATTCGAGCCTCGACCCCGCGGACGATCCGCGCGCAACGCAGCTGCCGACCGGCGCGGCGCTCCGTGGACTGTGGCGCATGCCTGATGGTATACAAGTACGACGCGTGTAATGCCCTATCATTTGCGATAACGAGCTAGTGTACGGCATACAACGGCTATAGGCTCGGACGACCCGCGCTCGTGCAATTACGCGTCTTCTTCCTTTTTTCGAATTTTCCGCTTTTGTTTTTCGTTTTTGGTTCAGCGTGTGCTATTATATGACTTCCGGAATGCGTGTATGTTCATGGCGTATGTAAGTAAGTAAGGAAGACAAGCGACGGTCCGCGACAATTTTCTTGTATTCCTTGGTTATCTCTTTTCTTACGGGAATGCGTCAGACCTACTTTACCCGCCAATAAATTTTGTATTTTGTTTACTAAAAAAATACACATCAGAATCAAATTTCGTTTTCAGGTGCGCTTTATTTTCGGAAAATACATGGCGGAACACTCAAATTTTCATCAGAATCGAAAATTAGCATAATCCCGTAATTGCTAATTTTCGATTCAGATCATAATTCGAGTGTTTCGCTATGTAATTTACGTAAACAAAGCTACCCTGAAAAAGAAATTTGATTCTGATGTGTATTTTATGAGAAAAACCAAATTTTCGAATGCATTGTATCGGCGGGTACAGTAGGTCTGACGCAACCCCTTAAGGTTGTATTGGCTATACAATCCAAACTAAAAGCTAGTTTTTACTTAAAAATTGCAATAATTGATTAAAGAGTGTTTGAATGAAAACGCATGATTATATTTTACGTCTTTGATACAAATTTGAACAAACAATCTTTTTTCAAGGAATGATCTCGTTTAAATTACCTAGCGAAATGCCATATAGTTTTGCTAAAAACCTCCATAATTATTTTATTTATTTTTAAAAAATTTTTTATAAGTGATATAAGGAAAAATGGTCAGCTACAGAGGCTGATCTACTGGTGTAATTACCTATACCTCCATCCGAATGATATATGTTTCGAAATGAGCTTTGAAAATCATAATTATGCGGTTTTTACGACTTTAACATAAATAACAAAACTCACTCAATATCACTACGATTTATGATTTACATAACTCATATTACCATTCGCATAAAAATGTATCCCTTATTAATTAATTAATTAATTATTATGATTTATGTAAAACTAACTTTTGCGCATGGCGTTGATTGTAAACCCATGAACAACCATAAGTCTTTTCTTTGGTGAATCGCGAGTCTTTCGTCGTAAGTGGTGTCAGTACGCGTTTTATTTCATGTATACTGCGTGCACATCATGCGTGTAAGCTGCGAGAACGGCAAAATTGTTTCGTGATTACGCTCAGCTTTATAGGTATATTACGCGGCGAATCGTGAGCTATAGGCGCTCGATGCGCCTAGCGGCGAAAAATGTTTCATCGAACGGTTGTTATTCCCTTGAATTGGACGGAAGTTTCGATTCAGCATGCTAGTCGGATACTTATTAGTGCGACGCATAGGAGAAACAAGGAGTAATTTAGAATAGGGTATTTCTTCTTCTTGAAGCTTTTGCGTTTAGTCCGTAAATGCGAGCTACAGGAAGTCTTCAGTTTTTTATTAATTTTTGTAAACATAAACTGCAATTTAAAAGTAATTTTGTAAATAATTATATCACACCAATAAGCTAATTAAAAAACAAATACTAAAACCACACTTTAAAAACTAGACCTTTTTTCTTTTTATTCTAAAGTGTATGGAGCTAGTTATCCGATCCGTATTTTGTATTATTTCATAATAGTAAAAATAAATAAATTCATTATACCTATTGTTTAATATAAATACATTGTACCGATATTTAAAAAAAATTCAATAATTTCTTCATTTATATTATTTACTACAGTTTAAATTCGTGGCGTATAATTCAACATTTCTATCATTAGTTTTACGATCACTTGGAGGCACGAACAGAAAGCAAATTCAAATCGCGCCGACGATTTTCTACCTACTCGAAGCGGCAGGTGCGCTAAGCGATCTGTAAAGAAAGAAACGCTCGGTCGACCGTGGCGCACGATGTTCAGTCCCGGGTCCTGGAGAGCTTTAGATTTTCATTTACAAGATAAAATTTTCTTTTTATTATGGCTGACAATAAAATGTTTCATGTTCCAGCAAATCAATTGGTTCATTCTGATTGAGTGACGTCTAACCGTGCAAAATTTGTTTTAATTACTCTAATTCCAGGTATATAAATAATACATCTGGAAATACTACCTAATTGAATGGAAAATGGAAAGAAAACAGAAAAAAGTTATTTGGAACAAAAAAGAAACGAAATTTTTTAATCCATAAATTCTACGTAAATTATAATAACAACGCAAATTTCGTGCTACATTCAAAGCACTTAAAGTTTAATAACCTCAAATCCAATTGGAAAGCATCATTTCAATGATTTAGAAATACGTGCGCACATCAACGATTTTTTTCTATTCTTCTGCAATGTCCATTGTCATATAAAGGAAATTACATTATAGCAAGTATAACAAAAATTTTTTTTTCAAAAGATACACAAAAGGAAAGACATAATTTTTTAAAAACCCAAACTTTAAAATCAGATTTCAAACGTCATAGAAAAGTATACGCGATAAAACAATTTAATATGAGTGATGTAACAATGTAAATTTTAAATTGATAAACTATAATTTGCTTGAAAATAGTTTTAAAATAATAATACAAAAATGTTATAAAGCTTTAACTTAATCGGTTGAGGAAATCTTCAACTCTTCAACCCCTCACAAAATTGCAGGTAATTCAAATGCAATTAAGTTATCAATATCTAAGAACTATATAAATATTTATTTACTTAATAATAAAATAATAATAAAAGAAAACATCTTATGTTATATACATAGCTAATAATGTTTTACACAAAATGTACTATTTTTGCGATACTATAGACAGTAGATACTACGTCTATTCCCTATTTTGTTTCAATAACAACATTCGATCGTGTGATAAAAATTGAAAATTCACATACTCTATTAACTAAACCAGACAAAAATAATCAGAACCGACAGCGACGCCAATGGCATACACGCAAGTCCACCTAAACCTTTCCTCCCACAACAAAGCGGTGTCAACGTCGCCGACGATCACATCAATCGACGCTCGCTCGCTTATGAATCTGCACAGCCGCGAAGCAAGTGAGATATGCGACATGCGCGCAATCGAGCGCACCAAAAAAAGCAGAACACAACCCGCAAGCAAGAGAGCAAAACCAAAAAGAAGCAAGCTCCAGCTTCATAAGGAAGCAGTCGCGTGCGATGATCGTTTATCCCCTTCCTCGTTCGCTTATATGCCAAGAGATACAGATGCACGTTATATACAGCAGAGTGTATGACTCTTGCTATGCGCCTCGGGCGAGAGCGAGAGAGAGAGAGAGACACACACAAGCGCTTGCAATGCGCGCATACTTGGCCGCGCCAAATATAGAAGCGGGCATCGGTCAGGAGCTTATGGCATGCGTGCATGGTGCGCGAAAACGCGGCTAATGCGCTCGGAGGCAGCGGAGATCTGCGACGCTGGTATAATTAAACGAGCCGCGGCTGAGATAACGCGCGGGCGCCGTCGACGCGACAATGTAGAGGGTTTATATTATACGCTTATGCGTGGATGTGAGTGACGTTATGTTGATACTGTGCGTTAGAACAGAGTGGACCACACGTGAACGGTTTTGGAACAAACGTGCAGTTTCGTGCGTTAAAATTTGGCTTGCCTCGAGACAACGGCTTCATTATTATACTATATACTACAGTCTTAAGTGGTTGATTGACAATTTTTCTTTTCTTATAAGAAATGTGAAAGCTATTACTTCCGTATTTTACTTATTGTTAACATTTATTTTAAAAAATGTATTAATTTATAATACCTATTTTACTTTTAGCAAGTAATAGTTCATTTCAGATATTGAAGTAAATACTGTTACTGATAACACTGAGAATCAAAAAGTTTCATATTATATAATATACAGAATAATAATTAGCTCTGGAAAATTCACTACGTTGAAGAGACAATCTTTACTTACGATACTGTTATAAAGCGATAGTATAATTTTACATTAACTTTAATGATTTTTTCTAATAGGTACATAAAATACCAAGTACCTTGGCAGGTACACTACTTCAATTTTAATGAGTTTGCGTACACGTGTAATTTCAGATATTTGTAGAAATTATCTGGTATTTTAATTAAAAATCTAGTTTAAAAGCATTTTACAGCAAAAGAAATAAAAATAATACTAGAAATTGCAAGAAAGTTGTAATTTGCATATTTTTTAATTTTTGTTAATCATCATTTAAAACTATTTTACAGAGCTGCAGCTCATATACGATATATCAGTTTTAATCATTAAATGTAATTAACATGTTCCTGCTGACATCAGCAGATTCCGCGCGACGTCTCTTTTTCATGAATGTGTCCGCCTCGTCGGCCAACCTGTAATTTTCGATCTCGTTATTGAATTATTTAATACGACTCTGCGCGAGCTTCCCCAATATTATGATTTAAAATGCGGTTTAAATGTGTAACATAAGACATCAGTAATCCCACAGGTTATTGACATGTTTATACATAAAATGTAACCATATTTGCTTTGTAAACTTTTTGAAATTTCGCAATTATATATCAAACAAGATACAGTATATTCAAAAGCAGCGGCATCCTTTGAAGCGCACAGATGTATAAAAACGTCATAAACAACTTGAAAAAGCTATAACATTTTTAATTATTGTGAATATTCAAACAATATATAAAAAGGGCAAACATATATGTCATCTACAAAGATGCTGTTGGAGACATTCTTAATTTTTTTAATTATTGTTTCTTTTTTTTTAAATTCAACCCAATCTGAAAATCGGCTTCCGGTTTCCATTTATTTGATATATACCGCTGAGAAACAAATCTTCATACAAATTACCACAAAATTCAAATTTTGATTTAGCATAACTTTATTTTTTAATTATACGAGCTCAAAAATACTGAACATTTTAGAAAGACAGGATAATTTGATAGACACAATAATTAAAAATAACGAACCTCGTGCCTCGTGTTTTAATATTGCAATAATTAGCAGGTATCATGGTGAAAGTATTACGCGAAATTAGGATACGTTAAGTTAAATGGATGTTTGTTTACTCTCTAAATTTTTTAAGTGAGATTTCACTCTATAAAAGGCAGATTAACGTTGATTCAGCTCGCGTGAGTATATATCCACTCGGGGACTAAGTAAATATGCGATCTTCTTCCATGAGCACTGAATCATTAATTCAGTGTCGTTTTAGCCTATAAATTAAAACTAACTTTCCTACATGATATAAAGTAAATCCGGTCAATGGAGTTTTCTATTGGGAAAAATGTTTTATGCAACGAGAAACTATTATTTTGTAACTTGACAAATATTTATTTGGATATTGTTCACTAATTTTATAAACTTTCACTATATATAAAAACCTCAAGCACTCTTTAACGTCCTCTTAAATTACTTATACAATAAATAGAAATTTTTTATTATTCTTACGATATAAAGTAATAAATTTAACAAAAAAATGATAACCGCACAGATATCAATAGTATTTTACTATACAAAGTGTTAAGTAACTATGCTCAATCAGTTTTATCTGCAGTATACCATGGTCACCGTAATAATTTATATGAATTTCTTTATGATTACTTATTAACAGTAATGTAGTCATCCATGTAATTAAAAGGCTTTCTTAATACACTGATTTATAAAGAATAATTTTAATATCTTCATAAACACATAAAGCAAAATGGAAACTTTTTTATGCATTTGAACCTTGTAAGTATCTTAAAGTTCCATAACTACATAACACTGACTGTAAAGCCAAATTTAATTTATAATGAAGGAAAATTCAGCAAATGTTAAAAAATTTCAATTACATAGTGTGAGCACTAGAAACTGTAAAAATATGTAGATTGAATACTAAACATTGCAATATGAAAAGCGCAAATGGATGACGAATCAAAATGATCCTCTACTAGTGGCTGTAGCCTACATAAGAAACTCGTACAAATCAAAACGTAATCGTCCCCGCATGTAACACGCGCAAATCGAGCGCACCATGCTGCCACTACACAACCAAATGACCCAGTAAGCGCACGCGCTCCGCGTAAAAAGCCAACGACCACCTCTCACGCGCGTGTGCTTCCTCCGTCGTATCCCATCCGAGTACATAAAAACCACCCATCTGTCCGTCCAATCCTGCGCGGCTCCTCTAATACACGCGCCATCAAATTTAATCATTAGTAGCTGCACTCAGCCGTATTCCGCGTCGTCACTGGAAAATCAGAGCCGCGAGAAGTCCGAAGGTCCAGCTGCGCAGCGCGCGCACGCACGGAGATAATCGCCGCGGAGAAAGCCAGGAGTATATAAACTGTGCACTCGAGCCCCATCTTTCCCAATTAGAAATTAACTAGACCGTCTAACGACACGCGTGTATAAAACGAAGCCGCCTAATGAGCACGAGTGCAATGTAAATGTGTGTACATGTCTGCATCGCGCGCGAAAAGAGTATATATCCGCGGCCTCTTCGCTGTCTGCCCGCGTACAGGATCGGGCTTCAATTTATATAGTTGAGACTCGGACTTAAATTCATATAAGAAGAGTGTTATACCTCCAGGGAATGGATTCTCATGAAGCTTTGAGAGGGATATTCCGGTAACTGCAAATAAAGAGGAGCATCCGTAGTTTGTTCTATAATGGGCTCTTGTACTCGAGATACAAGCTATTGCATCTTAAATGTGCATCGTTTTAGTTAAACGCTGTGCCTTTGCTTCTCTTAGATAACATTTGTTGGTACGAGCTATAACGGACTGCATTCTATTCTGCTTCTAACGAGGGCTTTGTATATATTAAGTAATATCTCGGGGTGACCAGCTCATCGAATATTTCTTACAGTTTTTAATATATTTAATAGTTTTATAGGTTTCTCAATTATATATGATCAAAAAGTTAGTGTACGTATTATGCCTCTACTTCTTATTTTAACTATGCTTTTATTTACACTAGAATAATGATTCTTCTTTAATAATTTAAGATACATAACGCCTGAAAATATTAATTTGTTTCAAAGATATTAACGATGAAATATAGGAATCAAAATATTACATAAAATAACAATATCTTTAATCTTTAATAATTTTGAAACAAATTAATATATTTTCAAACGTTCGTTGCAAGTCTTAAATTAAAGCTTTTACTGTCTACGTTTATATATTTATGAGCCATTTTTCTAATGTAAAAAGATGTAGAGTTATGATCAGAAGTAAAACTACCACATTTTACTAAAATTATGCGCCTTACAGCAAACCATTTATAAGATAGGCTCAATATTTATTTGTGCAGTAGAAAACACCTCCGAAAACTAGATCCAAATTTGTTTCCCGTAGATAGAACCTTTTTCTTGTCAGGCTTATCAGGAACGACCACGCCCTCTGGGAAACGAATTTGGATGAAGCTTTGGAGGGTATTTTCTGAAAACCAAAAACAAAAACCCAGAATCCGGAGTTTGATAAAATGGATATTTGATCTTAAAGAATCAGTTATTACACTGTAAAAATGGTATCTCAATTTCTGAGCTTATCTCTGCAAATTTATATGTTCGAGAAATATATATATATATTTAAAGTAGTAGACATTTGCAAAATATAGACTCTAAGACATGTTTTCTTTCATTCATTAAGTGTCCATAAAGTACCCCAAGTCTCAGCAAAATTCATCATTCGAAGTTCTAATGCTCTCCTACTGAGTTTAAGTCTAAGTTTGAGTATGATTTTGAGATTGAGAAGTAGTTACGACTAGTAATTCGAATTTTAGTATAGTAGTTTTTCCTCGTGGACGATCAAGTTAAGGGGATGCCGGATATGTCTGTACTTGTCTAATTGAGTTTTCATTCATAATTTTAAGAGAAATCATTTTTTTTTGAAAAAATAATATTTGTCCCCGCTTCGTTTTATAGTAATCTAAATATATGTCCAAACTGGGTTCATATGATTGTTTTGTTTTCGGGAAAACTTTGACACACTATGAGGACCAACTACATGGAGATTAACCTTTACATACTAAGTTTGTCAATGTCGATGTTGTTGTTTTTTATGGAATGTGTTGGAAGTAGAAGATGAATGCTTTGTTTGTCTTCGAACCGAAGCTGCACCCGCTACTGCAGTGCTTTCTTTGAGGGCGTTAGCACTTCGGCTTGTTCTTTTTGGGGGAGGATTATGAAAACTAATCAGGCCTCGGGTTTTGAAAGGGAAAACTTGGGAGCAGCGGAGTACGGGTTTAAATTTAGATGAGTTTACCATGGAAACGCGCATCCACATCCTGCGAAAGACGAGCGCTGCGGATGAAAATGTTGGATACCAAGTACCTATCAGTCGTTAAGCGTATTGATAGATTTTGTGAGCGTTGAGGGAAGGGTGCGATGGTTTTGAGGTTTATTAACATATTCAGAGTTTTAACAGAGTATTAAGTACTTATATCCCATAAAAGCTTCAACCAAATATTAATCTTAAATATAAATTTTAAAATTTTTAATACATTTCATAATATCAATTAGTTTATCAAAAAACATTAACAAGAAAAGGATAATTAGTATGATAAACATCTATGTTAATGCCTCAATATGTAAATAAATAATTTCAATTAGTATCATTTATTATAACTTTAATAATCTTATAGTTTTTGAATTAAAATTTATTATTCATTTTATTACTAATTACAACATTTATTTATTTATTTATTAGTCAATTCAAGAAGATTAATTAAACGAAATATAATTGTGCAATGTATAAGTTTTTTATTTTTATTTCTATTTATTAAATTCAGTTAATTTAAGTACAATAAATTATTTTAAAGTATAAATTCGTAGATGACAAAACTTAAATGGCAATATTGAAGTAATTGTCAAGCTGTAAAACTACACGCCCTATAAACGACTGTGATAATGATCCGTTAGTCCATTTACGAAGCGAGCCGCTTTCAATTTATGTACTGATAAAAAACCAATCTACTTCATAGCACTTATAACGGTATACATTGCAACTTATCATTCAGAAATTATATAGTTTATTTGTTATTATTATTTTTATCATTAAATTCCTTCGCATCTTTTCTCTGAAATTGGAGTGAATTATGAACATTTTATTCTCAATATAAAAATTGAATAATATAAATGTGTGAGACAATTCAATTTACAAAAGTCGAAACTGATGATTACACGCATAAAATTCAGTTATTTTTAGTCTCCGACGGATTCCTCTTAATTGCGTTTTCTTCGTATCACGAGGACAATCATAATTTTATTTGCCCATTTACTTAAAATCATTCAAATTCTGACAGTAAAAAATGTAGAAACGAATAGCGACTACCTTTTCCGCCGCACTGAAGAAATTCACCGAAAGCACTATGCGAAAGCAACCAATATTCATTCGAATCCCAACAATAACAGAAAAGCTCTTCAATCGCGTCAAAAGCGATCAGAATCTTCCGCCGAGCAAACCCAAACTCCCCGCGTCCCAAGCTCTTCTCAAATCCCATAACGCGTCGCCGTCGCCGCGCCTCCGTCGACAATCAATCACAATTCACTTTGCCGACAGCTCGCGCTGGCGCAAGCCGCAATGTCGCGCGCGATTACAACCGACTGCACACGGGATGCATTGTATATATACATATATATATATATATATATATATATAATACATACGCGAACACCCGTTCCACTCGAGCAAAACGACTTCGAAATCTGCGCCTCCGGCCTGTATATATACGTGCATATGTGTATAAGCGGCGGCCGCCGGCTGCAGTCGCATTGTCACGCGAGCGAACGGACTGGGCTTTGTGTATATTATACGCGGAGATGGCGCGAGAGGGAGGGAGAAAGGGAAGAATCGCACGCGTGCATATTTGCGAGGCGCGGCGAGAACGGGACTGCGTGCATGCGAGAGCTGCTGCTCTGCTGCTGGCGAGCGCAGTTTTATTGATTGAACGAGGCATTTCACGAGCGAATATTTCAAAGCTGCACCGAGCCTCCTCTTCGTGCAGCGAATAGTGGTAACTGAAATGTAGTAATTAATATTACTTAATTATTACTTGTATATTGCTTAATATTACCTACAAATATTCTAATAGGTTCATTATTGTACCAATTTTACGAAAGATAATGTGAAGGTATGATACTGTTCGTTGAAAAGGCCGCGTCATCTCGTTAAGGAGGGTCTTTAGGACATAAAGCAAAATAAATTACATATATAATATGAGTAATTGACAGAGGTCCTTATGATTTAAATAGTGAAAAGTACTTAATATGAGTTCATAACTACATGAAAAAAAGAATTGTTTCCACAAAATCTCGATGTCACAATTAAGTGTAAATATTGTCAATTAAAAAAAATGCAGTTATTTAATCCCCAATGATTGCTTCCTCCTAAAGAAAGAAGCTTTGTAATAGTTAAAAACAAAAAGTTTTCTTAAAAACATGTTAGAAATGTTTCGGGCCATTTGGAATGAAAATACACTATTTTTAGAAAATGTTCGTATGAATGTGTATGTGTGCGTGCGTCAAGATATTTGAGGTTATGTTTTTTTTCAAACTTTTTTTGATCGCTTATACCTCGAGAACGGCGTGGTCATTTTTCTTAATTGGCATTATTTACACTTGAGACATCGAAATTTTGTTGAAACAATATTTTATTCATCTAGTTATGGACGCTCATTATGTACATTCTACTATTTATATCATACCATTATAATCTCCTATATAATTTTATAGTTTTATGTCCTATATATAGTGAAAACCCTCCCGTAAAATAACGGAGAATACTCGCTAATAATATTTTTTTAAGATTGAATCGAAAAAAAAATTTCTTTTCACAAATAATGAATGTGATTCTCATATATCAGATCAGTTAAAACATATCTCGTACGAGATCTTGAAAGATATAAATTTGTTAAACATTTATAACAAATTGTGATACTTGCTGCGTTAAACGGCACCTTTATTCCTGGATGTTATGAAGTCGAGCTCATGTATCTTTCGAATTTTTATTGGGTAATCTGGATAATCTAAATGTGTAGATAGTTAAGCGAGTTTTTATATAAGTATTTACCGAGATGTAAATTATTACAATTATAACGATTAGTTATTAATACAGAATGAGCTATCAGTTGTTTTTATATGCCGTTCTCTGCATGTTAGGACAATGAACCTTATAATACATCCAGTATATTTATTTTTAGACGAGATATGACTATACCGCAGACAACAATCAATATTCACAACACAATACGTAAACAGCTGACTAGTTTACAGAGATGAACAATGCTTTATCCCTTAACTATTTGGTTTTTGTTAATAAAGGTTGATAAAGCAAATAATTATTCACTTCGAAATTATAATTCACTAATTTGAAATTTAATTTTATTCTTCAATTATGCAATAGATATTTTTTTAATAATCGTAAGATTGTAATCTATATTATTTGAGTTAATTTATGATACATTCGATATCATTACCATACTCATTAAATAAACGTAGATTTTGTTCATCTATTCTACCATAAATTGGTAAAATAAAACGATTACGATATATTAAAAAACATATCTTTTTGCAATGTTTAACTGATCTTACATAATATGGTGCACCATTATTATAGGCACTTATACTAATGTAAAGCTAGTATGAAACAATATTTCATCGAAATTGAAAAAGCGATTATTATCTACATCTACTGCAAGTCACGTTTCCAAAATAATTAAATTGCATAAAAGCATGGCGTAGATAAGTACACAGTGTCTATTTCAACTTAATTAAGCTACGTTCACGCCTGTTTAACATAAACAGGCGAAACACAATCTCCTAATATTCCGCTGTAAACAGTATCATTATAATCAGCACAATGAACACCGGAGTTCCACTGCATTTAATAATTATTTCTTAATTAAGCGTCGCATGCGTAATATTCTTCTGAGCGCGGCCTCGTGCACGCGCGCAATTCGAATCACGAAACGTCTCGCGATGGCTATACCGAAAAGAAAAACTGTATAAAGTATAACGAGCGAACGAGTAGCTTCCCAGAAGTAAAAACGAACTCAGACGGAGATGCATAGATAAGCGAGGGAAAGCCCATCGCCAGAAACCCACGCGTACCGAGCTCTTTATCGCTATGTAGGAGAGGAGGCAAAAAAGCGTAACGAGCGCGCCACACAGTCGCGAGAGCTTTTTCAGGTGCGGACTCTATACGAAGTGATTTTTTGCCTCGCCACTTAACTCGGAGGAACTTGGATGCTAGAGGAGAGAGAAGAATGGGACTGCTGGAGAATAACGTTGCGAGTATCGGAAATGCAATCGGTAATAATTCAAAACTGCTGTTGACTTAATTGCGCAGAGTCTTAGCAAAAATTAAGACGGTGCGAAAGCCAATTAAAAACTTTAATTCCCGCCTAATTAAATTTAGCCCGATCACAAAGATGCAAATTAAAAAGCCTACCAAGAGAATATTCTACAATATATGCACGCTATAAATTGTTTTACAGAACAAAGAACCGCCTTGTGTCAAAGACGATTCTCTCGAAACTCGCATCTACCCTTCGTGCAGCAATCGCGAAAGCATATTTTTCGAGCTCCTCTTAATCCTGAAACTCCAGTATACAGCAAAATCGAGGCAACGAAAGTGCCACAAAGCCCGCACGAAATCACCGGAAACCTCGTCCCTCCTGCAGCCTTGTATACTCGTAAACTTCCCTTCTCCAAATACCCTCTGAGACACTCCGCGGAAACTCCCACCAAAAGAAAAAGCCCCAAATGAGTCACGACGCGCGCACGTGTGAAGATAGAGAAAGAGCGCGTCTCGCGAGTTCGTCGCTCGTCGGCCCGTCAAAATATAAAAGCGGCCGGGCAGCGGTGCGGTGTTGGCCACCCCCTCGGGGAAGCGCACGGTGTCCTCTCTCCTCGCGTGCGTGCAGGCACGAAAATAGTGCGCGCTTGCCAGCGGTGTCTGAATCCCATCGGAGTGCAATGGTAATAGCCGCCGAGGCGTCGCGGTTTGAAAGCTGCGCTGCCGCAGCGGGAATGCGTGCACGAATTGTGTGTGTAGCTCGTTTCGGGTCATGTACGTGTGAATGCGTGATGTACGAGATGAGATAGTACGCGAGATTTTCCGTTTTATTTGACATTTATACGGGGACATTAGAGACACAATGTTGTGCGGTTTCAGCTTTGTTTAGGGTTATGAGCTGGATATTAGTGTATATGCATTCTCTTAAGAGATCGTATATTATATTAAGTGTCTTTGTGAAAATGTAATTTTTAAAGGGAGGTAATGAAAATTACTCTTTTAGAGTATTTTCATTTCTAAAGATACATATTTAATGAATATTTTATTTTTCTTCAAAATGATCTATATATACATATAAATTTTTAGTATCTTTTATTGAATCTATTTTACACATGATAGAAAACTTCAAGTTCGGAATGTGCAAAATCCTTTGTAAACCTGAATATAACAAATATAAATTCTTGCGTTTATAATACAAGAAAAAAATCTATCACGAGAAGCGAGCTTTGAACTATCGCGATCATCATCATCAAAGATAAAAGATTTCTTTTACGAGTTAAGGGTATTTAAGCAGCTCCAAGCTGCTACTAGCTAGAAACCATCTGCCCTGCATCTTCTCTCGTAAAAATCTAAAAAAAAGACCTCAATACACAACGAACCCCTTATACCTACCTCCTACCAATATCCTAGCCTGAATCCCCCCACATACCCTATACTCCTACGACAATAACCACTTTTCATCTTCCCCTCGCGTCCCTCGAGCTGCACCGCTCTCGATAACGAAATACAAAGCTCCCCGCGGCAACAAAAAAAAAAGCTCTTCCCCCCCACGCGCGCTCGCGAGATGCGGCAAAAAAGAACTCGTTCTCCGCCGCTGCGGCGATAAGAGCGATAGGGCGTTGCGCGCGGGCGGCGACGGCGCGCGCTGCAGAACAGAGCGACGACCCCCGCGCGCGAGACGCGAGCTATATTCCACACGTCCGTGAAAAAGCGGATATATATACATATATATATACGCTACGTATGACGGGGTATATATATGTATCTTGGAGTAGAGCCGCTGCCGTGCCGGCGAATCGACCCTGACCCTCGAGCTGCTGCACGTTACGCGTGAGTGGGAGTTTGCGCCCTACAGTAGTGGGAAAAGCCGCGGATAGCGACGATTGTGCGTAGGAAGTCGAGAGATTTTCACCCTTCAGAGATGCAGGAGTTTGTTCTCCCTGTGCGTGTGCGAGGGTGTGTGTGTGTGTGTGTGTGTGTAAGAGTGTGTGTGAGTGTGTGTGCGTGAATGTACGTGCGCGTGTGTACGTGTGTGTGTAAATAGTAAATAAGTCTTCTTTTGGCATACATCACTCAAATTTTCTTATAATATAGCGGTTAATTATATGGCTTTGTTATTTAGGTAGTTATTAATAATATTTGAACAAAGATAACATACAGTATACAGTTTCATTAATTTTTTCAACGAATACTATTCATTTATCCAGAGAGAAGTTATAGTAAGTTTTAAAAATAGTATCCGATATTTTCTTAAATAATTACTACACTTTCTAACAAGTTTTACTACACTACTGAAAAATTTAACTGCACTGATAATAAATTTTACTCTAATTTTTAGGAAAATTTACTAGAAAATATAGTAATTTTAAATTTTGGCAGTTTGTGCATAATCGTACACGCTACTAATAAATAATACATACATAATCCATAGATAGTTCTAAGCAAGATAAAAAAATATAAAATAAAATTTTCTTCTGATAATGGAGGAAGGAATACTCAGACGTATTCTAAGATAGCAGAGAAATATCATATCTGGTAAAATTAGCTTACTCTTTGCTCCTTATACTGGCCAAATTGAGCTATACAATACGCACGATACTCTTTTTGTGGATAAATTAAAAGCTAATATGTATACTATACGTATCATGTTTAACGTTTATGTAATATCAGAAATTTGGCATAATAATTTAAAAAATATCATATCTTTTATTAAAGACTGAACTAATTCATGATTGTTTAAAATTTGTTTTCTTTATCGAAGTAAATAAGTATATAACGAAAATTATTGAGAACGCTAAGTCTCTCGTAACGTTGCCATTGTATCAGTTCCAAGGCTATGAAGTTACAATAGTTTATGCACCGTTATGTATAGTACACTGCAATATTTTATGAAGGACTAAACTTTCTTCAATAGTATACTGATAAAAACTATTAATAGGATTTCATAATGCTATTAAATTTTTTAATTCATATTCAAATTGTGCAAAAAATATTTTTAAATTATCTTATAAACATAAAATACTTTAGCATAACTTAATTTATAAAAAAAAAATTATAAAAACATTTATAATCTTCTTTAAATTGTTTGCTAATTGTTTACATAATCGTTATTAAACAAAATAAAATAAATGAAGTTATTTCAAATTATTCTATTATAATAAACGAATTAGTTAGTTGGTAATATACATACAGAAAAAAAAATTAAATTCGTACATTTATAAAACAAACAATTTTAATAAGAGTATAATTTAAAAACTTTATTGTATAATAATTACGAAAATTAATGTTTAAAACATGTTGCATTATTGAAAGTTACAAAATATTTTAGCGCAGCAGAGATTTAACTGCATCTTTCATGATAACTTAGCGATTAAGAAATTTCTCGTGATTCGTGAAGCAGATGCGCATTTTCATTAAAACTAAGAATAAAGTAATAATTTTTTATTACTACAGTAGGTATTTCATACACGATGTTTTAATCAGTTTTAATTACTCGAGTTTCTAGAGCGTAAAGGTATAACCAACCTGTATATACTTCGAAATGCTATCTCCACGAGCATAGCGTGCGTTTCTCTATCATCATTTAGATTTACCATAGCAACAAGAAGTTTTATTATAAAAAATAATTATTTATATCGATTTCAAAATAAAAAAGTTTATTTAATAAAAAAGTTATTTACGTGGTAAAATGCATAATTCGTAATTACATAGTCAAAAAGCAATTTACTAATGAGTTGAATTAATTTTCAAGAATTCGTATAAACTGGTGATATTGTCTTTACAATTTTACTGACATACATACCAATTACTTTAAAATCATAAAAAAATAAGCTAGTTCAAGTTCTTGGATACTTTTTATTTTTTGTATATATTAGAGTTTTATTATATAATATTTTCCTTATTAATTTCATGAAAACTTTTAAATTCTAAAAATAAATACTTATTAAGAGCAGGAACTTAAAGGATAATTAACTACTACAATGTTAATTATATCTGTAAATTATATCTGCTTAGACATGACATTATTTATATACCTAAGTAATTCCCATTTCAAAGTAAATAAAAGTACTCTTAATAGAACAATGTTAATACGTTGAAAAATAGATTTAATACCATTTTTAATTTTGACGCGCACGCGTGTCAAAGGGGAGCTAATATCAGTTTAAAATTCAAACTATCTGTCTAATATCTTATCGACCTAATATCGTTGTAAGTAAATATACCTGTGGTGAAAAGGCAGAATGACTTAAGTCCATTTTTTGAAATGTCGAGATGTATTAAGGTTTGAATTTTTAAATTGTCATTTAAACCTATGTATAAGAAAAGCATACATTATGAAATAAGTAAATAATAAATGAACGATTGCAACTTGCAACTTGTATATGAAAATATACCATGCATAGATACCAAAATCACTAAAAACTCAATTTAAAAAAAAAAAAACTTGAGTTGCTATGTCTCGAAGCTGTAGATATAGACGAAATTATGCAAAAGCAAGACATCATTACCATTTCTTATATATTAATCTAACATTTACGACAAATATTACAATATTCGCGAATTCCATCCGAATAGAGTATCGATCGAGAATGCAGCTTGAAAGTGTTATTAAAATGGCAGTTCAAGAAACGTTGATGATATTTTGCTTGATTTTGTATAATGGTGTTTTATTATATATAGGAAGGGCAATATCTTGGTTTTAAATAATTGTGTTTACATGATTAATAACAACTAATTATTTACATTCGGACCGTAATATTTGAAACAGGAAATCTGAATTTTTAAATTGACTGTGATTTCTTCTTAAGGTTGATAAATTAAAATAAAAAATAAATAAATAAATAATTAAATTAAATTATTTTTAATTATCTTCTTATCGTCTTGTACGAAAGTGAAAATCGAGGTAATCATATAAGAAATTAGAATATATTGTCAATGATATTAATTTTTAAATATTACTTCAAAATTTCAGATTCGTTCATTAGCCAAACATAAGAGCAAGAAAAAACTTATTTATACATTTTAAAAATGATAAAAATCTTTTATTGACTTTAAAAATTATAAAACATTGAAGGTTCGGAGAAGATATGTAATTATAAAGTCAATAATTGACGCCAAACCGCGAATATAAACATTTTCAACGGTATTAAAAATGTTTAAATTGTTCATTAATTTCATTTTTACGTAATAATAATTTGTGTAAAAATTCACAAGTGAAGTATCCATTTATCTTTTTACACACTTGGCAATCTGAAATACGAATCTACATGCAACTTGCACCTCGAAAACAATTTTATTTAAATAAGAATTATTCGCATAGGATATAATTTTTTAAAAAAAGCATTTAAAAAAATACATACACACAGCCACATAAGTAATTTGTCAATCAAAGGATAGCCTCGCACGCACTTGAGCGTCATCCAAGCTTCATCGACTGCCTATTCCACCCCCCTTACATACAAAATCCACGCGGTTATAAACTGACTTCGAAATTAGCGGATAATATCGATCGCAGCAGCAGCAGCAGCAGCGGTAGCTCGTCGCCCGCGCTGAGCTCCCCGCGACAGCAAGTGTGTATGCGTCTCTCGCCTTTGCTTGTACATCCACACACACATGCGCACCCGGCGTATAATACACCATATACACGGGAGGTAAAAGGGCGAATCCCTCAAACTGCTGCCCCTACAATATACACCTACCCGCACGCTCCTCGTACGCTCGAATCGATTTCGCCTTCGAATCGAATCCTTCGGGGGCATTTAAACGCAAGAGCGTGCAGTAAAGAGAGCTGTGATACAAGTATACACTAGAATAAAAACCGGCGCTAAAAGCGTGCAGGAGAGAGGAAGCACGGCGATAGAAACAGCATCCTCCGAGCGCCGCGCGGCCATTCCTCTAGACACACACACACACACACACACATACACGCACGTATAGTCCTTTTATATCCCCGGCAGCAGGACACACGCAGGGGCGTCAAGTCAAAGAGAATCCTCGTGCAACGACAATAAAATACTCACCAAGGATCCGCTCGCACGAGAGAGAGGGTCTCTGTAGTGGTAATCACAGCACAGCAGAAGCCGCGTGCGCAGCAGTCGACACCGGCACCGCACTTTTCCCAACAACAACAACAACAATAACAACAGCAGCAACAACGGGCCAGACGTGTTGGTCGCGCGAGAGTGTATACGCGCGGTAGGCGAGGGATGCAAAGAGTGCGAAAAGAGGAGGCGTGCGAGGAGGTCGGTGGCGGTGCACACGTGTGTCGTCGTCGTCGTCGAACGGGGAACGAGGAGCTCGCGAGTCGACGCTTGTCGCGCTACTGAACTGGCCTGCAGCTATAGGGGAGAGCCAGCCGGAGAGCTCTCCAAGAGAGTGACTCTCCAAGAGCCGCGTGCGGCGCGCGCGTTCGCCGCCGAGGAGAGAGAGAGAGAGAGAGAGAGAGAGAGACGGATGTATGGTCGGCGCGGAGAGCCGGAGCGCGAGGATCACTGCAGGCACTGCCGGGGCTGCGCCCGAGGAGTATACTGGGGAGTGGGGAGCTAGGACGACGACTGACGGGCTCAGGGGCTAGCTGCGCGTGTGTGTGTGTGTGTTTGCTTGCTCGTGGCCCTGAAAATTTCGGAGCAAGTATCACGAGGTGGCTACTATATAAGTCATGCGTAAGACGGAAACAAACAGGTATATGGGATTGATCCAAATTTTCATGCAGAATTCTGCACTGGGAAAGAAGGGTGATAAGGGGAATTACTTTAGCGGAACGATTTTTAAAAATCGAGCTATAATTTTAATTTTCACACGCGCACGCACGCACACACACAATTTTGAGCAACTTTTATAATTTCAATTTCGATATATGGTTCAAAAATCATAAAACTCGCGGTTTTCAGAAAAGGTTTTCTAATGTTAATTCACTGGTACAATCACCCTAACTTTATTAATAATTTGTATCTGCATGTTACATTATTGCAATTAAGTAAATTATATAATATTAACATTATTGTGTTTAAAATTTTTGAAAATTATACTTTAATTTATCATTATTAATTATTATTGTACTCAATTTTGTGAATTATATTACTGTTAAAAATACCATTTGACTACCGGAATCTGATCACGAGTCACTAGAACTGTCCACTCGACGTTACAAACATCTGATCGAGTTGTTTGAATTTTTTTTAAATACTGCAACGTCTATGGATCGAATGCTTGTTTGATCCCATTGAAGGATTTAAAGAAAATTCAAACAAATTCGATCAGATGCTTATTCTGTTAAGTGTACATACGTATGATAATGGAAACAATGAAAATTGAGCCAATGGCCAGATGTTACTGGCAAACATTTTCATTTTTTTAAAGGTAATACAAAAATGCTTTTTTTCAAATTATTTGGAAATGAAGTAAGATCGTCCTTTTATTGTATATTTCTGAAAAACCTAGCCTAGATATGCGCCCTACATCGTAAGAATAAGCATTATATAAGGTAAAACATTTAAACATAATGCCATAATATTATAAAAATGTGATTTTTTTTCATTGTACACTTGACGTGGAAAATGTCTGATTCGAACGATTTTAATTTCTTGTAATACTGCAATTTCATTGGATTGATCGCACGTTTTAGCTAACCTCATTGAAGGATTACAAGCAAATTCAAATAGTTCGAATCAGATATTTTTCACGTCGAGTGTACAGTCTTTTAAAAATGAGTCTTTTATCTATTTTAAAAATCTTGTTTTCATGTATTTCTAGTGGAGATATATTAATCTTTTTCATATAAATCAAATTATTCGTGGCCAAAAGTGTGCCACTTCTATCAATAATTTTACGCGACTACAAATGTCACCACTAAAGTTGTGATTCGTTAATAAAACATAATTAGCGGCTGACACATTTATACAATCCATAGAAAATGATTTATTTATAGTGTGTACATATCGTATCTATCCCAAAGAAAAAAATATTATATTAAAAACTTTGCAGAAAGTATTATTTTCAAAAAATATTGTTTATTTTAGGAATTTGGATATATTTTGCTTCAAATAAATCGAAGAATTTAGTAACATTTTTTGAGCAAAACATGTCAAATATTTAAAAATATTTTTTATTTTTATAAAAAATTCATTTAAAAAATTAGTAACGATACCTGTATATCATTATTTGATAACTGTAAAAAGAAAAAAATCCACTGTAGAAGATCTCCTTTAAATTTTTATTACAAATTATACTTTATGTCCAACGTTAACTTTCTAGCACCTACAGTGCTCCTGAGGCCACTCACTTTTCCGCCTTGAAATGAAAATCAAAACTCAAAATTAAGGTCCGTAATTGCCTGTCGCAAAATTTAAAATGGAAATACCATAACAATTATGCAATGCGTATGGGGAAAAGCAAAAAAAAAGATATTTCTTCGTAATTCTTTCGATGCATTATTGTGTAAGAACACTTAAACTAACTATCTACCATGTTAATTATTCAAATTTAACTAATCTAAGATTGAGAGGTCTTTTAGTCGTTTTTAAAGGTCACCCATAAAAACCATATTTAGAGCTTAGTTTTACTTTAATAAACTGTTGGAATCTGAAGATGATGCTAAAGCCACCCGTCAGGGACAATTACCAGGACTCACTTTATACATTTATTTTTCAATTTTGAGTAAATATCTCTCTGAACTGTTTTTGGCTTAGGGTGCTTTTACATGGACAGATTTGTTCAAACGAAACAATGGCGAATTTCCGGAATAGTTCCGGAAGGAAAATATAACCTTTGAAATCAGTGGTCCGGAACGAAACTCCTTTTGTTTATGTTTACATACTCGGTAATGCATTAACAATTAAATTTGGTGAAACCTGAAAAAAAGTATCAAAGTTACTGCGTCATTACTATTATTATGGAATCAAATTAAATGATTATGCCTCGTCTTCATTGGCAGTTAGTAGAGTCTCGCTTTAACTTTCAATACAGAATAACATTGATGTTGTTTAGAAAAGCAAAACTTTTTTAGTATGAAAGAATAGAAGAAAAAAATCTCTACACAATAGAACTCTTTAAAATTTACTAGGAATTATCACTGTAATGTTATTTAATATTAAAAGTTAAAGCGAGACGCTATTAAAGTGCCAGTGAAGACGAGGCATTAGAGACAGCAAGTATTTTAAAAAGACAATATAACAAACAATTGATGAAATTATATTGTGTGTATAAAGTTCTTAAAAGAAAAGAAAAAAGTGTATTGACCGTACTAAGTAGATCCGATACATATTTCAAAATCAAAGGCGTGTGTTACAAGGTGCAAGCGACAATTTATTTAAAGAATTAAAAGAATATGATATAGAAAAATACCTCAACTATTTAAGAGTAACCACAAGACAGTATAGTGAAATATTAGAAATGATTGAGCCCATAGTACAAAATCAAAATTGTGTAAGAACACCTGTCCAAGTTGAAACAAGTCTCTATCGTATGAATTCAGAGTTGGAGTATCAACTGTACCGATCAGTGATACTCCAACACTATAGTGGAGTAAGTCCACTTTTTGAAAAATCGCTAATTTGTGGTGTAAACGATAGCTGTATATGTTAGAAATATGAACCATTATACTGACACAATTAAAATTATTTCCCTAGTCGTGCTACTGGAGCGCCGTCTTTTGTTCCGGTCTGGCAACTACTATTTGGTTCAGATCCATAATGAAACATATCCATGTTATCGATATAATGCGTGCATAATACTAAGTTTCTTGTAACTACTTGTATCTATATGGTTTTATTGCATCAAAATACCAAAAGAATATATTATTTTGAAGAATCTAATAACTATGAGTCAGATGAAGGTGAGGTTGTTTCACAATTTAGGTCTGCGTCGTAAAACAGTTTGACTGGGTTTGGAAACGATAAATCTATCTATGATTGGAATAATTTTATATTGAAAGACCTTGTTTTCTATAATTTTATTTAAATGCATTTTACATAAAACTTTAATATGATTATATATTATTTATTAATTGCTTTCTCCATGAGAAAGCTTTGTAACGATGATTTTTTCAAAAACCTAGATTTGATGAATTTATCAATGATTTCGAGGTTGCTGAATCAGAATATATATGTATGTATATGTAGGTGTATGTATGTACGAGTATACGTGTGTGTGTGTGTACGTATGCGTGTACGTATATGATCAAATTTTATAGTCACCATAAATTTCGAAGGCATTTGTAATTCGTGCTGAAATTTTGCAAATGTATAAGATATAACTCAACACAGAATTGATTAGCTTTTAAAGCTAAATGGTCAACGCTTACTGCTTCCCTGGTAGAATCGTTCAGCAGTGGCTCGCCAGTCCATACCCAGTTAAAAATGAACTGGCCAGTGAGTTCAGCAGTGACTCGCCAGTTGACATACGAATTTCGTCAGATTTTTTACTAGCGTCACTGCTGAAGGACTGCCGAAAGAAATAAAAAAGAGTAAACAACTATAAATTGACTTATAATTAATTAAACAAACCCATGAAACCAATGAAATGGCTTATATTACCATATATTATATATATTGATCTGACTTTTATATTTTAAACCTCACAAAAATAAGTATTCCATAGTACAAATATTTGTAGGTTATGTAACTCGATGCATCAAATATATTTTTATTTACTTCCAATTTTTGTTGATGCATTGTTTAAAATCCACCTTTACACGTTTTTATCCTTATTAAATGAAAACATATAAAGACAACTCGCAAAATAGTATATACGTATGTATGTCTTTTTCGAGGTTAATCTTTTTTGTTTACGTTTCGCATAATTCGGAATCTTAGCAGTGATTAGCCAGCGCTTAAGCAGTCATCATGTTTTGAACTGGGCAGTGGGTACTGGCTAGTGACTAGTCTGATGAGCAGTTCCACTGCTCAAATTTCTACCAGGGTTATTGTAAAGAAATTTAATTTTGAAAATTGTTTTAATGCATATGGATGAAAATCTTTTCATACCCCCCTATATACAGTGAAGAATCTGGGTACGATCTAAAGAATTATGGATTCATAATTATAACATAATTGTTTATTCCTAAAGACACTTTTATCAGCCTAAATATTTAATAAATAATTGTACATTAAATCTCTTTCAGAAATCAATCTGCTAAAGCAGTTAGCAGTGATTCCTATTAATTCTAATTGATTAAAGTACACTGAAAAAAATGAATGAGTCTCACATCAATACTTTTATATTTATATGATAACTGTACTGGTATTGCTCGAGTAACCGTACATATTGTTGTCGTAGCTATATTATAGTTGTCGGTGATATCGTATAGTTTTTACAGAAAAATAATATTGCTGTGAGAGCAATAACAAAGTATTGTTGCAGCCGCAATACGCAGTTTAGTTCGATCAATCAGAATCTGTATACTCGTGTATACATTTTTTTCAGTGTAATTAAACATATAAAATAAATTCTCGCTCAATTGGCATGGGTTCAAATCCACGTCACTCCAAATTTGTTGGGAATATTTAAAGAAAATGCCCTGAGTGACTTTAGAGGAATATTTATAATCTACAAAGAATGTTTCTGAAACATGAGACTTGATCATTTGGATGGAGATTGAACCACTGGTATCGTTATTAGATTAAAATAAGAATCTAATTAGCTTTCGTGAAATTCTCGATGGCGATGACATATTGGCAAAGCAATGCATATTAATAAAAGCAATATGCGTATGGTGGACTGGAATTTTTAAAAAAACTTAGATTTTTTAAAGTTATTTCAATAGGTACTTGTATGACAGAATACTCAAAATAATTTTTTGCTACCCTAGTCATTAAAATTGTTTTAATTTAAGAGCAGAAAACCAATAACCATTTTTAAGGTTCACATCTAAAAATCATATTTAGAGCAAGTTTTTAAGAGCAGTTAATTAAAAGCTGAAAATAATTTTCTCCTTTCAGGTTCTATAGCTGGGCTCCAAACAATTAAAAAAATTGTTAAAATTTATTTTGAAAAGTAATACTTTTATTTCAAAATTTTATTTTATATTATAATATTTTATAAAAATATCAATAGAATCTTAAAATCTATAATATTTTCACTGTCATATTGATAAATAGCATCAACAAACGGAAACGACAACACTTTAGGTTTAATTACTTGTTTTAAAAATTATAATGGAGTTGTTTCATTATGGTTCTGAAAAATAGCACCAATGTTTCAAAACCATAATGAAGGAAATCCATTTTTTTCACTATAATGAACTGCCACTTAAGCAATAGTACCTAACTGGTAATCCAATTACTTCAGAATAATCGGTTATGATATGCTCCATACACATTAGAATTAATTTTTTTGCTAGTTCGGCAATGCCTATTACTATAATGTTTAAAAACTTTTGTATTTTTGTATAGTTAACTTTTTTCGTTCAAATCAAGTACATTATTAGGGTTGTTTGAAATGTTTTTTATTTAGCTAGATAACAAAATTAAAAAAAATTGAATGTACTGAACTATACAATATTTTTATTTTTGTATCAAAAATATAAAAAAAATGATAGAAAGTCCTTTAACAAAACTGAATGCACACGGAACGCGATAAGAAACGTTTATTTTATCCTGTTTTTTACAATTAAAAATATTTATCTGTTAATAAAACCAAATTATATTGATCAATTGAAGTACACAGTGCACTAATAACTTGTTGGTATACTTATATTTAATATCACATCATACTTAAAATTTAGAATGTTCAGATGGAAATTGAGAGAAATTGATTATTGAGTATAGTCCTCTAATAGTTTGGCGATTGTACTCATACCTATTCCAAATAAGATTGGTTTTAATTGTGAAATGAACCTTTTCTTCTTCAGTAACTTTTCCACTCACTTCCGCTGGCAACCGTAAAAACAGTCCAGCTGAAATGCAGCACAATAATCGACTCTGGTGACAGTGTAATTTATTTTTAAGCAACATTGACCCTTTACTACACCTTTACTCTATAATATTTATGTACTTCTGAGACCGGCTTTCTTTATGAACTTCCATTGCATCTCAAAATTTTTTTGTATTTCTGTTGCACTATCATTTTTCAGACAATTGTCAAGCTAACTGTTAAAATATTGAAAACTTTATTAATTCTTTAAAAAAGCAAATTGTTTTTCTTTTATTTCAAGTGATTTATTTTCATACTATGCCAATGACCTGACGCGTTATTAACGAAAAAGGCACAATGAAAATGATAAAAGTAACTAAGGAAGAACTTTGCCGGTTTATTTTCAGTTCCTCTTGTCTTGGCGCCTCGGAGTTGAGTCGATAAGGGTTAATAAACTTACGGAGTCTAATTATATTTTTAAAGAAAAATCATCAAAATAGGTCCACCTACAAATTATACTGATATTAATTATACAATAATTAAAAATTTATATTGTTTATAAAACGTCAAAAAAAGATAGATAATCAAAGCTATATTTAGAAGCTTTTCATATCTTAAGAAGATGTAAACCTGGATCACACTAATCAACGTTATAACTTTAATAGTTTTAATAAAAATTAATAATTTATAAATTTTTTTAAAATACGGACCTACAGGCTCTTTTCTATTGATAAACAGTCACTAAAAAAAATTTCGAGTGATTCCGTTAATACTTTCCGTTGTTAATGTTTATAAATAGGGAATTAAAATTGCGGGTTTAAATTAACCATGGAACGGCTGCAACCTCTGAGGGCCTATACTCAAGATTGTAAATGCAGAATTTATAAATATTTAAGATTTTATATAATTTAGATTTTATAAATAATATGAAAGTTAGCCTTAATTTATACTATACGCTTACTTTAAATCAAGTAAGCCAAATCAAAGAAACATTGAAAATAAAGTGTACTACTCATCCTCATTTTCTCCTAATACAGATATGTATACTCTATAATGTCATAAAGTAACAATCGTGGTGGAAAAGCGCATAACGGGTTCTCACTAGGGCCGCACCTCCTACGGTGGTAGTTTTCTTTTTCAATTGACACCGTAATTGAAATATGTGCTTGAATCTTTGTGTAATGGTAAATTTTTCTAATTTCAAGGACAAGCTAGAAAAGTGTTAAATAATTTGTCTCTCGATCGGTAAAATTCGAATTCGAATTCGCAATCGACTTTTTCACCGCTTTACAAGCAAATCTTTAATCTTTCCCAAGAAAGTTTGCATTTTGAAATCACAGATATCGAAATCTACCAACCACCATCAAATGAAACCAAGGGCTCCCCCAACGCGATCTACGGCACTGATCGCCGAAGGAAGGGTGGCGTGGCGCGCGCAGATGTATATAGTGGGAGGACCAGAATGCGCCGCCGCTGGCTGCGTTCCACACGGGCGGCGTTCGAAGTTGGGGCGGTGAACCCGAACTCGCGCGCCGTCGCTCTTGCGCCGACTTCGCGGCGCGCGAGCTGCGTGTCATTTGCTCTCTTTCTCATTCTCATTCTCTCTCTATCTCTCTCGGCGCTTCGTCTTTCGGTCTTTCTGCGCCGGACCTCCGATATTTGCCCCTCCCGCTGTGACGCGCATGAATTGCATTCTTGCTTTTTTCTTTAAGCGCTTTGATTTAACTAGGCATTGTTTGTCTGTCTGGTGGGATCGAAAATCTTGAAATCAAAATTTTTAACTACACGCGCATACTTCCAGCTGCAAAGATTAAACTTAGATCATGAATGGAGACTGGATTGCAATGTACTTGCTGCGAATTTTATGGAGATTGAGACGACTGCGGGATAATTTATACAATCTGGGATAATATCCTAAATTTTGTCGATTATCCTGTGCTGTCTTGATATTTTATATTGACGAAAGGTCCCGGGTTCGAATCCCCGCGGCTGAAGTGCTTCTACAGCGGCACTAATGGTTCGGATCCCATACAAAATTGTGGGGCCAATTGTGATACATACAAACCACGCACTCTCAGAGTACATGCATCGTAAGATCGTAACTAGAGGGACACACAATACACACACAAGTTTAATACTCACTCTGCCGTGAGCACATAAGAGCACATACAATAAAATTGAATGGTGGAACCTTTCGGGTCCATCGTGAGACTAATGGCCAATAAACATAATCAGAATATTAGTGTGCGTGTGTGACTGTGTCTATATGTGTATATGTGTGTGTGTGTGTGTGTGTGTGTGTGAGAGAGAGAGAGAGAGAGAGAGAGAGAGAGAGAGAGAGAGCGTATGCGTATGCAATATTTGTAAAAATTCGATCTTCAATAATGTTAGTTCAATTTTTAAATCGCTATGCGAAAACAATCATACTAAAGCTGTCAGTAACACTTTTTTCTAAGTGCACAATACTCAATCATAATTTTGATCGATTCTACATACTTGTTCCCGATGTATGCTTCTAAATTTTAATAAATTATATTCTACTATTTTAATGCAATTTTACTACAAGCGTTATGAAAGAATATATTTTTTATTTTTATTGGGCATTGAACGTTTGAAAGGCAGTGAAAACTGGATGATTCAGAGGTAGAGGTCGAGTTCCATTTGAATTTTCTTTTGTTTGTTCGTTGATACGTTATTGAGGTGGATTTCGACGATTATTTCTGGTATGGTGGATCTGCTATTGTGGTTAGGTGGAGTTTTAGGCGGAGTTTTCGATGGTGTCGAAGGAGGTGTTATAGGCGGGCCACTCGAATCTTTATGTTGATTAATGATGGATCGGGCTTCATTGTTTTGAAAATGATATTTCATATGTAAATATTGCGATAAGGCATTAAGAATTGAATTAATGGTGCATTGTATCTTTACCTTACTGAAAATTTACGGAAGTTCGATGACAATTCTTTAATGGTATGTAGAAAAATGATTACAAATGGGCACCAAAATATAGAAAAAAAATTATTGAACCTTAGGGTCAAGAGAGTACAAAGTTATGATAATACCTAATGCTATTTTATACTTTTCTTTGTAACTGCAGAATTTCATATATTATTTGTAATTCGAAATCTTCGAACTTTAGAAAAAAATACCTAAAAATATTTATTTATTGGTTGTAGAGTATGCATTAGGGTGGTCCAAAATTCCTAAATTTTTTATATTTTTAAATGTAATGATTAAAAATAGTAGGAAATATAGAGAAAAATCAAATTCCTATATTGTTGTTCTTTTATTATAAAATTTTAGCAGCTATTTATTTAGGCCCAAAGTTGCTGAAACTCGTTCTTTCAGATCGATGTATCCACCTTTAAATAATCTCAAAAAATATTTTTCGAAAACGAAATATGTTTATTTTATTATTTTCTACTTTTTCATGGAGTTACTTAAGAGGAATTAAAGGAATACGTCCTTTCATTTGACTTTGGCATATTTTAGCACATTTTAGTACCTTTCAGCACCTGCGAAACGACAACAGGAATATGACTTTTTCTATACTTTCTACTATTTTTAGTCATTACACTTAAAAAATTAAAAAGTTTGGGAATTTTGGACCACCCTAGAATGCATGCATGAAGTTTTTCATAATGCTGTATAACCCCATAATTTAAAGTGTTTATCTTATTCTTATAGCCTATTATTAATGTAAAATATACATGTTAATGGTATACATTTTTATAAATACTTAATGAAGCATATTGTAAGTTTATTTCTAAGCTTCGATCTATCTTCTACCAAGTTTTATTTGAAAGTTTATATAGATAGCGGAAAGATTTCAGACTAGAAAAAGTAAAATTTATCTGATTTAGAAACTCTAATACAATAATAAAATTCAAGTATAAACTTTATTTCATGAAAAAATTACATTTCTTGCTTGATTTTATAAAAACATAATTTTGAATTGCCATAGTCTTGTTCTGGTTATGTGACATCATGTGCAATAAAAAATTGAAAATATCAATTTATAAATATTAAGCGATAATTACAATAAATATATGCACAATAAAATAATTACAATAATTCAAGTATTTATAAATGAAATGGGAAAGTTTTTTAATAACATATAATAGGTTAAAAAAATCATGATAAAATTACACCTTTTTAACGCTACAACATACACTTTCGAAAGTTTAGACGATCAAAGTATCAAAATTCTGGAATATTTATGTCTTATTTCTTACCAAGAACTTATTATCAAAGTTAACAAAGGAAGAGATAAAAGATAATAAAAATGTTATAAAAAAGCACAATCAACAAACACGGGTCTGTACCTACTTCAATAAGGATCCATTGTCGTTGTTCATTATACCGTGTATTTTTATTATAAACTGCGCCATAAATCCAAACAATGTAAAATTATCTATCCGCAACTAATACAGAAGAACCATTTTTTTAAATCTTTGCTAAGTCCATTTTGCGCGATTATATCAGACATCACGTACGTAGTATCTACCTGCTTATACGTTCAGGTATAGGTATACGCATTTTCCGCCAGGGAGAAATTCAACTCTCGCGGAGAGCTCGACACGCTGCACAATTAAATGCCGTATTTAGTTTACTCAGCGCGAGGAGTATAGGTATAGAGTACGCGGACAGCATACAGATATACGCGCGTGAAGGCCGCGCACGAAGCAAAGTCGATCCCCAGGTTGAAGGCTGCCGAGCATCTTCAATTACTGCGTCAAAGTCATCGGCGAATAATACACTCATTGTGAAACATTTTGGTTGATAATTTGATATAAAGGACACGTAGAATTCACTGTTCTACATAGTTCCAAGTCGATAAAGAGATTATTTCAGGTAAGCCTAGGATAAGACATCCAATCACTAACCTTTTGAAGTTTTATATGGCCCCACGGATATTTTTCTGTAAAATGATGTACAAACATTTCGTATGCAAACTAAATGATAGGTTTTAATACCAATCGTGGAGCCAGATAATATCTCAAAAAAGTCAGTAATTGGAAAATGGGTGGCTTACCCTATATACCCATTAATATTTTTACTAAATTTTGCTTTTCTTCAACAAATGCATGAAATGGGCTCTTTTTAATTTCTATCTATGTAGAGGGTAGAGATGACGAAGCGGGTAGAAATAACCACTTTTCACCTGTAAACTGGGTAGAAATGGCTATTTCTCCCCTGTAAACAGGATAGAAATGTCCGTTTCTACACGGTTTAGAAGATAAAAATAGCCTGCATTTCTATACTTTTTTATTTGTATGCTACACGACTCAAAATACACAATTTCTCACCCAACCTACATTCATGAAAGAAGGCCCAATTATGCATTTCATTAAAAAAATGGTGTGTAACACGGGGGAGAGGGAAGACATTTTCAAGCTTGGGTGACTATTAAGACCTACCTTGTATCTTAATATTTATAGATAAAAAAGTTGGAAAATTAGAGCTATATATAATGTATATACTACAAATAATATACTGCGATATAAGCTAAAGCTATCTTGACTATAAATTCTATCCTTATTGAAAATAACGTTTTCTTCTAGTAAATCTAAAAATAAATTTCCAAAGTATAAATTTTCCAATAACCTACACTCGCTAACTACTCCTCCAAGCTACATAAATATTTTCAAAACGCCAAACTGTAAAAGAAGCAAATACACGGAAAACACGCGCTCAAGATAGCGTCTATCTTCTCTTACACCATCAACGCACACATCCCCGAAACACTGTAACATTCTCTCATCCTGCGCGCAGAATTACACGCAGCAGCACATCACGCTGCCACAGCTCGGAACCAGTTGGTGTGCGCGTATATATAACACATAAAACGGCTCTCGCCTCTGGACAATGTGTAAGTAAGAGCGCGCGCGCTCGCATATCATTACACGCATACACACATATCAAACACATATAAAGCGAGAATAGCTCTGAGCTGCCGGCCGGCTAATTAATTGCGAATTAATTAGCCGCGTGGTCAGAGACGCGTACAGTTAACTGCTCGGCGCGCCTCGGTATATTATATATACGTATGCGTAGGCTATAGCCGTGACTAACGAGCGCACAGCGGCAGCGGCGCGGATTTCTGGAGCGATTCCGCGTGCGCGCGATCTTTTGTTGCCGGCGCCGACACCGCTATTATGAGCTTCTTCGTTCTCTTTTGCCGCGCGAGATGTGCAACTAATTTGTTATTCGATTGCACAGATGAGTGCGGATGAAATTCGATCGCGATGCGTTGTTGGTGGGTTGCTTGAGCACGGATTTGACGGAGTCGGATGGTATGCGATGTGACTTGGGTGATGAGAGGAAGACGTAGGATAATATACGTAAATATGGGAGGAGATGATGCGTGAGTATAAGTGATTTGCTTTTCTGCACAGTTCGGTTAAAACTGTTATTCATCATAGAGGTATTAATTAGGTGGTTTTAGAATTTTAAAAACGCTATGGTGGTCAAGCGATGATTATGAGATTAATCCATTAGAACCCATATGATTATATAGCTCCTTCAGTTCAGATAACATAGAGTTAACATATAGAATTCTATTGGGTTGGGGAACTTCCTGTTATCGGCAAATCCGGAAGCCACTTTTTTCATTTAATTTTCAATTTTGAGAAAATATCTCCCTGGAAGGTTGGTTTTTGATTGGGATAACAACGCATCAAAGAGATATTTACTCGAAATTGAAAATTAAATGAATTGTCATTGACGAGTAGGTTTATCATCACCTTAAAACAATTTTATTAAATTTTAAAAACTTCTCTACATGATGGGATTCCATATGCTTACATTCGAGGGTTCGCAGTTGGATCTCGAGCCAAAATCCCATACGATTCTGTACTAGAATATCATTATCATCATGTAAGTACCTATTATTGTATAACTGCGGCAAAATATGTGAATTTAAGCACACACAAATATCAAATTCAAAAACTAAAGTATATACCTATAGCTTAGGGTCTAGGTGATCGTGTTTTTAGCTTTAAAAAATTACAGAGACTGTATAATTTTAATACATTATTGTAAGCAGTGTGATTATTTAATATAGTAAAAATGTCGAGAGTTTATAAATCGAAACCTAGTACAAACCTAAGTAGCTAATAAACTTTGAATTTTCTGTGCTCTGAACTAGTTTTCATATAAAAAAAACACGCAATCGTCTATCAAAATCAACTCGAAAGCTCGTAAATCACGGATCCACATAAAACTCCAACAGAATAAACAAACTCCTCCACACGGACACGCACTCCCCTATACACACAGCACCTATTCAATAAAAGCCCAATTCCAAGCTCCGAGAAAATCCACAAGCCATATTTTACGCGCGTCGCCACTGCAGTACTACGTAAGCCTCTACATACACCGTGCAACTATACGCGCAAAGTCGGCGATGCGTGCAAAAAGCTCGTTAAATCGGCGTTTCCAACGGCGCGCCGCAGTGCAGCTGGCAACGAAAAAACACGACGCACGATTCGCACCTCCCTCCAGCTCTCGGTGCCGCGGCGTCGAAAGTTGGGCCCCGCAGGTGCGTATATTTTATACGCGGAAAGTGGAACGAGCGGCGAGCGCGCTTGCGGATTCCACGTAGAGATTTGAATTTAGATGGATGGCGATGGAGGTGCTCCGGTGCCGGAGGTGATGCACGACTGCTTTGCAAACAGCGATTTGCGAAGTGGGTTTAATAGTGTGTGTACGGAGAGGCTGCGCGCGAACGTGTAAAAGTTAGTATCGATAGATGAGCACTGAGCAGTGCATAATGATGTGGAGGTTTTAAAGGCAGTGATAAATTAGCCTATTGATGTTAGCTCGCGACGTGGATGAAAAATTGTTTTTGTAGATCGAGAGAAATTGAGACCAGTAAGACTAGAGTGCCTAGGAATTCCTTATCGACAAATTCATAGAATATATTAATTTTCATTTTATATAGGGGAGACTGGGGCTAAACTGAACACGCTTTGTTTTAATTCATACAATTAATATAGTCAGACCTAGCGCACTGTTAACTTATGTTAAGATCAATATTGTAAAGTCTGTCATTCCTCTTATTTATATAATTTATATTTACAGAATTAGTAATTATGAAATAACCTAATATTGTAATAAAAAACATAAGTTAATTTTTGCTAACGTTGCATTGATTTTGTGATTTATGTGATATACGTAATCTGAGAATATAATCTATTTTTAATAAAAATATTCAAAATTCGTCAAAATATCATTGTTATTTATTAATTTTATGAAGATTTGAATTATTAAATCTAATTTTCTAAGAAACTTTAATCACCCTACTTTCTTGTAATTTTGTTATGTGTATTACAGCCACGACCCTTCAATCTGATTGACTGACGCGGCAGTAACAGTGCCCAGGTGCGTCGGTCCCGACTTGTAACAGTGCGCAAAGTCTGACTGTACTTGTTTTTAATTTTAAGAACTGAAGTTTTCAATTTTCGAATATAATACGTTGCTTGAACTAGGTAGTTACTCCGGTATTTTACCTTCACGTCAAGATATAAACGATATTTAAATAATCATATAATAACTAAACATTTAACAGAATCGTTACAAATGATTTTAACTCTTATAAATGAAAATTTTCATTGTGAAATAATTAGTTCTTAAAGAGGGAACACTTCGCAAAATTCATCCGCCATGTCAACGTTGAGTTCCACGAACGTTTTTTTATTCTTTCTGTTTTGCTCATTGTTTGTTTAAGTATGTGCGCCTTTGTTACGTTACCATGTATTATTTCGCTACAGAGTCATTAATGCAGAACTCATCAGACCTTCTGAATATAGACAAAGGTGCAACTGCAAAGTCAACAGTTAATTACGTTTGACAATGTTATACTAAGGATGAAAATTGCATAAATCACGAGCTAAGTGTATTCTAAGAAAATATTGCTCTATATTTGTATGTTTATTATTTTCAATTGATAATTTTGTAATTGAATTTGTGCTTCTTTTGAATTTGTGTTTATTAAGTAATTTTGTTCATATAAATTATAACACACACAAATAACATATTCATATATATGAGAATCAAACACATTTTACGTTTGTTATCATCTTTTTATTTTACAACCCTAAATATCAATTAAAATTTTAAGAAAAGAATAATTTGTTAACATTTATAGCTCATTGTCTATTGTATATTCAATATATTTTTAAAATACTTTTAAGTACAATTCTGTCAAATTAATAATAGCTCAGGTAAAGTTTCTAAATTGTTTCTACTACTTTACCCTTTAGATTCTATCATAAGAAAGTCTTCACTTAAAGCGTAACGCTCGACAACTTTCTATGCAAATGCTCTTCTTACATCCTGCGCTATAAATAAATGTTGCTATAAAAGATCAACACATCTTTAATAAGATGCCTAAGACCATACATTTGACATTTAAATTTCATGTTAGTATACCATAAAGCAAAAGTATACCTCAATATATAAAATCCAATATAGCTTAAATAAGCTTTTTTGTATTGAAAAACTTTTGAGAAAAAAGGGAATTATTTCGGTTTATATGGATTTACAAGTGTTTATCATGCGTCTACACTTTATCAGGCATCAATACAATTATTTTTTTAACCTGAAATCTATTAAAAAATATTTATACCGATCAATTAATTTATTACCGAAATGTCAGCTTATATTTTATTTTATTTTCATTTTCAAGTCCAGAAACATAAGTAAACGCTCCGGCCAAACCAATCCGCCAACTTCAACCGCGAACCGAAGAAAAATGCATAAGCTCTCCAATGAACTACATTTAGCGCCGGCTAATAATAAGAAGAAAATAATGAAACAACGAGAACAAAAACAGAGAACAGCGCAGCGGTGCACTTACACACCGGGCGTAATAGTAATCTATCCCCGCGCAGCATTCGCTCAATTCACTGCAGAGCGTCGAGTCAGCAGCAGCGCGCAGCTGCAATTAAAAGCGATTAGACGAGACGTGGCGATCGATGCTGCTCTGCAGCAGGGCTATATACGGAGTGGACGCGGACTCCCACGATCGACGCGGATAAAACTCGTTGCGCCACCAAGGCCCGCCGATCCTCGGACACGTCTACGACGAGCGCTGCACTTTCTGGCCTTATACATCTGCGCGTGGTGTTGACTGCTCTCGTTTTCTTTTTTAGAAGTGTATAGTGTTTTGAAAGAGTTGTTGGAATCGATTGACGATCGAGGGGCTGTAAAATCAGCAGGATTTCGTGAATTATTATACTTTGAATAATTGTTGCTGCGGTGGGTGTAGACAGTTTTGCGATGAAATACTTGAAGATATTAACGTGGTCTAGTTTACGACTTATAGGCTCACTCGACGTACTATTCTTATGATCGAATGCGTTTAATTTTTCTTAATTTCTGCAACTTCATTAGGTCCGATTTCATGCAGCGAATGCTATGCTAACATATAGGTGCGAGAGAGAAAGTATGATTATACCCTTTCTCTCGCACCTATATGTTAGCATAGCATTCGCCGCATGAAAACCGACCAATTGGGTCGAACGCATGTTTTCTGTAACCTCATTGCAGGATTTCAAAAGATTCAAATGCATTCGTTCATAAGAATAGTACGTCAAGTGTGCATAAATTATATATTTTAACAATTTGAAATGTATAAAAATCAAGTGGTTGCGTCTTGCACTTTTATTAAAAAAATATTTAGACTGCAGTAGGGAAGTCCCTCGGTATAGACTGGACCCGTCGCAGTATGGACACACATGAGTTATATGCTACCAAGAATAGCTGGCAGCAATTTACATACAAGATTAGATGCATGTTATAGTTCTAACAAACGTACTGCAAAATTGTTATTTGATTTAAAAATTCTCATGAGAAGAACCGTGAAGACGATATTCTCTGTGTTAGACGATATTTTTCGAAGGTGTAAAACGATGAAAACGTAGTATAGAATCTATAAAAACCATAGGTGTTCATTTTGGGAGACGCATTATTAAAAACAGTAAATCTCAATGTATTCGATTAATAATTCATTTACATAATTAAACACCAAAACTAACTTTTCTCTTCAAAAAGATCTATTTATATGAAAAATTCATTTTTCTAATGCGACAATCAAAAGACAGCCACAATATTATCTTAATTCAGATAGATATAGGTGGTTTTCAAAGAACTGTCAAATTTCGTATGAAAAATCGACATATGAGATAAAATTAAACATGGTTTTCCGAATAAAAATAGAAAAGATTCTATTAGATAGGATGATCATAATCTATTTATCATAAAAGTTATGGAACAGTGTTTATAGCGTCACCTCCGTAGCATGTCCTTAGTTGAAAAACTGCTTTTCTAAAATTGTATTTATTATTTAAAGATACATCTTAATGTACAAAATTTATTTTTTACGCTGAAGAGAGATTTTAAAATTGTCCTTTAATTTTGCACTATTCAGAAAAGATAATTATATAAAATAGTGATTTAGTTATTTAGAGTATCAGCTCATGGTGTTATCTGTTATACTCAATTACGAGATACATTTAAAAGAATAGAGTGGGCTATCAGGGTACCGTTTTCGACACGTTAAACACAGATCATTTATAAAAAATAGGATTGGAAATTTAATTCGGTCACCTCCGTGGTTTTGAAATCTTGGCTGTGACATAAACTATATTTATTGACAATTCTTTTTTTGTTTAAGTAAGCGTACAGAAAAACGTAAAAATAAATTTTTCTATGTTAAATCCCATGAGGATTTAATTTCAAAGCTAAAAGTTTTCCTATCCTAATTACGTATTTTAAGAATGTATTTTTTACAACGTAATACATACAATAATACACTATTTAACTAAAGTTAAAATTTGAGAAATTTTTGACTCCAAATTTGTCAGTTCACTTTTTTACTAAAAATATAAGCAATTTATTATACCAAACTTGTATAATCATTGTTTTTATAGGATAAACGTTAAATAATCTTTTCTGAAAACTTTAATTCATTTATCACATCAATTAGTAGTTTAATCATTTAAAAAGAAACTCAAACCATTTTGAGACAGTGGTAACTTATATTTTTAATAAAATAAAATAATTCCCAAAAATTAAAAATGTCTATATATTTTTTATGTGTCTCATTTCTATAATTTATTTTTGATTTATAAATACTTGTTTTACTTACGAAATTTTGTAAAAAGAACTCACAAATTCTTTAAAGTTTCATCTTGAGAATTACTGTAATTTTTAACGCATATAAAAAGCTACTTTTTCATTCATCAAACGTTCGCTGAACGCTTTTCATAATCCATCTTAAAAATTATTTTCCTCGCTTGAACAAGCGATTCCGAAGTGGTCACTGCAGCGCATAACAGCCACTGATCGGAAGTAGGTATATACCCCGGTTGAAGTACGTGAGGAGAATCGACGCTCGCGCAGTGTGTTATAGGACTCGTGGCTCGCGTTTGGACGAGCGCCAGATTGCTCTGCTCTTCAACGCTGGTACTCATACGAGTGTGTAAAAACGATAATTAGATAATGAAAAGCTGCTCGAGGCGCGATCGCTTTTATGGCTGTCAATTATATGCCGATTTTTCGTTAAACTCGCACTGAAGATCGAGTTGGGCGGCCACTTTTTACGCGCCTCGTTATTAGAGCTGCCTCGAGATCGACCTTCCGCTGGCTTTTACGTATACACTTGTTAAGTGCGAAAATTCCTTTGCAATGAACGCGTTAGCGCAGCGACTGCTGAGTTGAAACACAAGTTTGCGAAAAAAGTTGTAGCGTGGGTTTGAAGATGTATTAGTGGGTAATTATGAATAGAAAAAAGTAGGTGATAGAATGTGGTTTGAATGCTCGAATTTTTTATGAAGAAAATAAATTCAAATTATGAATTGGCTTTGTACAATCAAAATCGACTACTTCTGTACAAATGCAAAGTAATCTAATAATAAATTGCATTATATAGTTATTTAAATATGTAGATGGCCCCCTTAAAATAAGGAACCCCGTTTGTGCTTATAGAAATGGTTTTCAATCAAAATGAGCTGAAATTTTAGTATAATTTAGTGGCTTTTGATCACTATATATCCACTGTATTTGAAAAATAAGGTTTCGAGTCAACTTTGACTCATGGGAGACTTTTCCTCAGCATTAAGACTTGAACTGATATTATACAGCATTTTCAGGAGATTTCAACTGTAAGCCAATTACTATACCTAAGTGAAGTGCGAGGTCAATTTGTTTATTGAAACTACTTCTTTGTAATATATTGAACAAATTAACACTTTCAGTCACGCGCATTTATTTCGCAAAATATTAGTATTGGTTGTTTTTCAATATACATTCCGAAAGTACTCGCGGTACTCGTTTAAGCTAGAATTTTTTACTCAAAGTTCGGTTTTATAGCCCTTATAACGTTAATTCTAACTTTAAAAAAGAGATGATTTTGGTTGTTTCGATCGAGTATGAATTTCTCTTAGCTTTTAATAGTTATTCATGTATTTTTACGAAGATATAAAAAAGTTGTTAAAAAATAGTTTTACAATTAGCAAGATAATTATTTTGTATCTAAAATATAAAAGTAATTCTAAAAAAGCAAATTTTATACGTGATTTGTGGGTGAGAAAGTTAACGTCCCCTAAAAGGAACTGATGACTGAAAGGGCTAAGAAGCCTCAGCACGCGAGAGCATTATGAGCTCTTATTCATACAATTGAAGCGCATCGCATAATCCAACAACCCGCGAACAAATCTAGAGCAACGACCGCTCGTTGCGGCATCGGCTAATTTGGCCCTATATGTATATCCACGCAGACGCGCCGCTCGACGCAAAGACGCCCGCTATCATCGCGAATCAAACGGGGAAAAGCGCAACCAAAAAAATGTGGCACGTGTGAATCGTATTATTCTGCACATTAACGATTGCACGCGTAGGTATATGTATATATACGCGAGAGAATTCCGGCGCGGCGCGAATAAAAAAAAGGAGACGAGAAGCGCGCGGCGGAGTCCGAGAGAAGTCGCAAAACGTCAATGGCACGTCGGGGAAGTTCACACGTGTCGCCGCCGCGCGAGCGCGCGTTTCCTGCGGAAAGAGACGCCGAGTGTACAAGTCCCACGCGCCGCTCAGCCAGCTTTCATTGTTATCATTATTATTGCTGTACGTTTTATATGTATATATCTACGTTTTCAACCTTCAAAGTTCAAGTTCTCGTTTGCCATGGTACTAAAATGATTTCGCCTTGAAGTTTTTACTTCGTGTAAAATGTGAGTTGGATAATTCCTTGCTGATGGAATAATTTGTTTCGGAATTGGGTGATGAAGTTCTGTTGTTAACAGCAGTTTTCAGATTATGTGATAGTTAGCTTTAGGTCATTTTCTTACTTTTATTTACTAATATTTCTTTTACGATATTGAAAACCGTATAATCAAAAAGTTGTTTTTCAACGTTTTATGCAAAAATGCATCATGTTCTAAAAAAAATTAGCCATTTTTTACGATATCAATATCGTAATATTTTACGATACAGTTTTCTCAGTGTACTTTTTTCGTACTGTAATAATTTCAGTATACTTCTTATAAAATAAGCCCATGCTTTCAGTCTACGTAATAATTTACTTGTTATAATATACAGAAAACTACTTTTTATAAAATTAAACATAAAAAGATTTACTAAATTATCTCATACTTAGCACTTTACTTTACTCAAATTTTACGTTTTCATATTTCTTACAGAATCTCTCTGGCTTTCTAAATTCTTCTGGGTCATAGAAAAAATCTATAATATCAGCTTTAATAATTTAAATGTTTCTTGTAATTTATTTTTCTGCCGCGAAATTAAAGACTTTGTTTCCAAGCATAGCTTTCTTGTGTTCATTATCATCCACTATACTATTATAGTGATAACTTTACTACCTCGTTCTCTAGTCTTTTCATTTTTTAACTCTTTTCCATTTAAGTAATTGGAGCGAAAATCCATTGGATTCTGAATTAAAATATTTGTTCAAATATGAATTTGATCTATAATATTTACCCAAGAATCGATACTATATTTGAAGAGTGCTCAATCAAAGCCGGATGTTTAATTTAATTTCTGTTGAATTTGATTGTACATTTTTTGCATCGTACAAACTTGCTCTTATATCTAACTACATAGAGAATATTACACTGCATAACCAACTGAATCTAATACTTTTTAAAAATACTAAAGATTGTGATAATTTAAATAGTTTGAAAATCGCGTTTTTCAAATATTGAGCTAAAACCCGTTTTTTGAAGTAATCCACCAATACCTAGTCGTACTTTTCTGATATGCGGAAACACGTGAAGGTGCCTCTGAGACTCATATTTCAAATAAACTAATATTAATAGACAATATAAATAAAACTAAAATACCAGAAATATTGGAATTGATTTTTTGATTAACCCATTTCTTCCCAAGCGGCCATTTTATAGTCGATTGGTTTTTTGCCTAAAAAATTGTCGAAAAAATTTTCCAACGGAAATTTCAAAATTCTGACTTCAGAATCGGAAAGAGCGGACAATTTTCCTCCAAAAAGTGCTATTGGTTATAATTATTTTTTTTTTCGACAATTTTTTAGGCAAAAAACCAATCGACTATAAAATGACCGCTTGGGAAGAAATGGGTTAATACACATTTTATTTAATTTTTTAAGCATTGTTCATAGTTTATTCAATTTTTGTAGTTTAAAAACGCATTTCTGATGAATGCTTATACAAATCTAGATATGAAAAAAATGTGTAAGATATCATATACAAAATAGAAACTGAAAAGTGTGGTCACGGGTTAAAAAGGCTCAAATTGCAATGTCTATATTGTGTAAAAAAAAAACTATGCAAACATAAGATACAATTTGATTACATTCTACAAAAAATGGGATTCAAGTCTCGTGTTTATTTTCTTAAATATTGAAAAAGAATTTCATGCGTGATAGTTTACTTTAAATGTTATCATTGAATTCACATACAAAATGTTTTTTTTTTCAACTTCTTCAGTGAATAGATATAGTGTCCTTTGAACAAAAATGATCCTCGACATGTCCTTAAGAAGAGACCGTAACCGTGTACTTAACGAAATTCACGGTTCGTATCCTAGTATGACTTCTTCTTAATAACAATAATAATAATAATAAATGCAACGGACGATTCAATAACCGCAGAAATCTATTCCACCGATTCCACCCAATAACTAATCTCCACCGCTTCCCATTGCTCCTGATGTTTCACCTCACCGCGCCCCCTCCAACTATAAACTCACTAACTTTACAATTACAATATCCTCGCTTTTTATCCTCCCAACTACGTAGACTCGCAGATACACACACGCGTACTCCGTTTTTGCCGTGCATACATATACACCTGCACATCGCATCGCACACACGTTAATTGCCGTAAGGCGGCCCATTAACGCGCGCGCGAGCGAGCGCGGAGTTCGCTGACCGGCGCGCGCGCACACACGGCAGACCGTGACTATTATCGTGACCGTGACCGATTTGTTATTAGCGAGCGCGGTGCCTCCGCGTGGATGCGATGATGATGATGGCCGGCGAGCGCGCGCGAGCGACCCAAATACCCATTTTTCGCCCTCCGAATCCACCTGTGCACGACGATGCGAGCATTGTGAGCAAATTTTGAGATAGTGCAGCATAGTAGGGATCGAATAGGGTTCGCTTGATTGTAAAAGCTTGTCCGTGACTTTTGAAATTAGGAATGTGTTTAGTTGGATGTGCTGGATACATACGCACGCAAGATTTTTAAGCTTTTGCGTATGCTAGTATGTTTGGATTTCTAATAACTGATTATACTCAGATTCCTGATGAGGCAAGTAGTTCTGCCAGGTTTTAAATTATTTATGTAGACGCCAATTATTATGTACACTCAAATGTTAGAATGAACAGAATAACATGCGCTATTCCTGGAAAATCGTGAAAAGTACAAATTGAAATAGGGTAATTTTCGAAGAAAAAAACGCGTTACAAATCTTTGCTAAAATTTTACAGCACATTCTTTATACTAAAAGCAACATTTTAAGTCCTTACTTGATGTAACACGATAAGCTAGACAAGTAAAAGCATTTTGCATTTTTATAATTTGCAATTTATGTGTGATTATGAAATTTTATTATTAGAGTAGCACAACATTTTGTAAGAGCTTAAATTGTAAAATGACCAAAGACCTTTTTTTTACTATTCTTCATATTCCGGAAGTAACGCTTGCTCTATTCATACTAATGCTTGAGTACACATAATTGGCATCTAAATAAATAATTCAAGACCTAGTAGAACTTAGTGCCTCATTAGGAAGTGAGATACTGGTACGCAAAAATAAAAGAATTGGCATTTATACATATGTGTATGTATATATACCTCGAAACACTGGGCTACTTTGTCAGTCCAAATGTAATAATCTATTTGCTTGATTTCTCTAGACGTATATTCTGAACCAGTGATTCAAATAGTCTTTATAGGCCTATCACGACTATGTTCTTTTTTAATGCAGCATACAAATTACAATTGTCTTTTTTAGGACAATTACAATTAAAGTGTTTAAGGTGATGTAAGCCCCCTGTTACCGACAAATGCGGAGAACTACTTTCTTTTAACCGTCTTCAGTTTATTTCATTTTCCATTTTGAGGAAACATCTTTGGAGCATTATTGATTTTGATTGATTTGATTATCGGTGACGGAAGGGGTTGTTAGCATCACCTGAACAATAGTTATTATCACAGAAAACTGTCAGGTAAAAAAAGTTTATGTAAGCTTTCAATAATTACTTGTTCCAACCCTCTTCAGATCTATTTTCATAAATTTTGTCGAAAAAGGTGAACTACATTTTATGTATTTAGCAAGATAAAACAATAAGTTAAAGTATCACCTATGTAGATATTTTCTTGAAGCAAGTTTCATCTTTAGTTATTTGATATCCATATGGTTTGAATATCATTTTAATCCAGAAACGATATTTACCAGCTGTTGAAAGTTGTGTTTCCTACAGAACTCACTGGTCGTTAATTAATTAAAATAAACCTGTTATAAGAGGATACTCCGAAAGTAATTATGTTTAGAGCTTATAATGTGGTACAAAAAAACGGGTAAATTAGAGTTCCCCGAATTATAAAATAAAAAATTTACGGCCGTCATTCGCAGTTGTAACAAGTGCTCGCAACCAGTTTGTTCCCAATTTAGTATGCACTGCTATATTGAGATATTGATACTTCATAGAACACGTCCAAAGGACAACTGTGTACCTTTAAAGATTGCCGAGTATGATAAGTCAAAATGAATAAGTATTGATGAAAAATCGAAAATCAAGCATTCTTTTAAATGAAAATGTGAGACCGCCATTTAGAGCTACAAAAAGTAAGATTTATATTCATTGTGAATACTGTTAAAAATTGATAATAAATACGACTCTTATAAAAGACAAGTGTGAACGTTAGCAAATAATCGAATACGATACATTCATTATATTTTATCCAAATTTATATTAGAGAGTTTGCGTAATTATTTTTCTCATTCATTTTTCAAAGAACCTTATAAAAAGTTATGTAATTAAAGTTTTTCAAGTTTCTTTGATGATGTCATTCTTACTGTTTATCTCCTATTATTTAAAAAAATGATGTATTGATAAGTTTAACGGTCTACTTAATATATTACATATATCGCGATGATACATATTTACCGTAATCAACAGATAACAAATGATTTATTGATACTTACTGCTTTTTACAGTCCTTTTAATTCAATAATATTTCAACTTGACATTACTTCATTTTATATGTACAATTAGAAAAAAAAAAGTCAAGTACTTGATGGAAAAAAATTATTTAAATACCTTAACAATATATTTAATATGTTAAATCATATAAAAATAAAAATAGAAAATATACATTAAGTGATTTATTTAAAAAATAAAAAAGTCATCAAAAGTACAATGTACATATTATTGCTAAAATGTTAAATTTTTTAAAATTAGTTAATGTATATTGTTAAAATAATTTATGGCATTAAAAAAAGAAATAAAAAAATATGCATAACTCAATTAAATTATTATACGAAATCATAAAATTACTAATATTAATGAAAAGAAAAATATAATTTAATACTATTATATATTAGAAGTCTGGAATTAACTACTGGAAGTGATAGTAGAAAACGTATATTTGCTGCAGTAACTGTATTCACGGGTACAGTGTTCACAATTGTGTATACATATATATTAATTATATATAGTACATTATGATCGATGGGTATGCATAAACAAATGCATTTTCTTGCATACATAACTTACAATTATGCAAAACTTGCACCAATAATTCTCTCATACCTGCATACCTTAAATATATGCTTCTTATAGTACCATTTTCGGTTCACGCTCAATGTCACATTAATCGCTTACCTTTGACAAGATTGTATTATGGTCAGTGCAAAAAATTTACTTGTACTACGTGTGTGTACGTGTGTATGTGTGTCTATACTTATGTGAGTGTAAAATATGTTCTTATAAAAGTGCAACTTGCTAAAAACGCGTAACGTACTTCTCTCTAACAGCTATATCTTGGATCGCTAAAAAGGTACTTCAAAATCGTATTTCACGCTCATCTGATAGATTAATCTCAAAAAATATTTACCAATCCCTATGGCTTTCCCTATAGGAATTAAAATTCCTTTAACAGGAGACTCGTTGTACGTAGTTGTCTTAGTTACGGGTTGTATTGCACTTGTTTTTGTTTTCTACAATTGACGATTCTCCTCTACGATTCTCTGAAAAGGTTTAAATTTTTCTCGACGAGAATATATATATAATATGTATAACAGGTCATTCGTTGTGCAGTAATTTTCTTAAGACTCTTAGGTTTACAATCGGCACTATGTTTCTTATTGGAATTTTTAATACTTTGTATTATAGCACTTACTCTTTAAAATGCAATGGATAAATAACATTGTTTAACCGCCTATATATGCATACTTTAACAGTTTAACGCCAGTGTCTCGCGAAGCTATGGACACAGAAACACACATTCACAGAACGCAATGTAGCTACAAAGTAAAGATATACAGTATAAAGCAAAAATAAAGTACTAATCAGAAATCAATCAGCGTCCTTATTGCTCAACAATAATAATTAATAATAATAATAATAATAATAATAATAATAATAATCATCCAAACTTATGGCATACTAGACGCGCCGCTAACTGCGAAATTGCAAAAGCAATTGAAATCCATCGAATGCGTTTTGGCATGCGCGAATTTATCCGTCCTTTAACCGTTTTAATTCCCCGTGGTCGTTGGTCGAAACGAAGGCGAAGCGAGCTCCATCGTTGTGTACCATCATCATCGTCGTCTTCGTCGGATTTTTAAGTTTTTGCTCGAGAGAGAAGAAAAAGAAAATAGTCCCTCGGTTGGCTTATTCCTTCCAGTCCTTCTTGATGTCGAAGGACCACTCCCACTTGAGGTGCTCGTTCTTGTCGTCGTCGGTGAAGAGAGAGCTGACGGTGTAGGAGCCCCGCGCCATCACGCCCGCGGGCGCGTCCTCGGACGGGGTCGTGTACGACTGGATCTCCGTCTTCGGGGGATAGGAGCCGACCATGTGCGTCATTTTGTCGACTGAAAGCCAAAGTTCAAGATTGGAGCGTTGGTTTAGAGACTGTTTTATGATTTTTTTTCTCTTTTCAGGCGTCACGGTAAGATTGATAATGCATTGTTTAAGAGTGTGCGGATATCGGAAAAACTCGGCTTGGGTGAGGTACTTTTACCGTGGTCCGGTAGGATACTCAGATTTTCGGATAGTCGAAAAAGTACTGGGTTACCCGAAAAAAATGGTTTGGAACTAATTATTTTCAAAGAATTTCTGACAATGAATAAAAGAATAATTTAAGAAGGAAATTCAATATAGGGGATAAAATAATTATTTACAATAAATTTAAAATTTGACAATTTTAAGTCAACCCTCTTATTTCGGGTAAGCCCTTCTTTCGGGTCACTCGACCGAAACGCGACTAGTCGAGTCGATATTCGGATAACCCAAATTCCCGGATTTACGCATACCCTTAACAGTATAACAACATTCACTAAAAGTTTTGAGATGTCAGTGTAATATTATCTAACAAAAGACTAGCTCAAAACTTAAAATATCAAAGCTAATATGAAGAAATAGAAACTTAGCAGTTCTGCTAAAATCAAAATTTTCGTAAAACTCAAAAATTTGAAGAAAATACCATGTGACCTCACAGTGCTGTTGCGGATCGGTACGGTATTCTGTATAAACGTTTTTCTCATTACTAGAAAGATTTTACATTGTAGAATTAGCGAAATGGATGGAATTCTGCTTAAAAGCCTACGGAAATCAACCTCGTACTCGCGCTATGCATTATTATCCGGGTATTTGAATCATATTGAGTGCTTTATCGCGGTTTCCGGACTTTATGCCGGGCTTTTCTATAATTTTGGGACTAGTTATAATGACCTACATAGCTTATAGTTCAAATTTTTTTGTTTTACGAATAGGTTTGTGGAGGCCGATTTTGGCCCATATAGGCCCTCATTCTTAATCATTTATTATAGTAAGAGTAAATTGCTAAGTAATACTCTATATTACAAAAGGAAATATATTATTGTAAAGTTTTAAAGTAGTCAAATAATAACTGAAGGTATTATTTCTAAAAATAGATCTAATTGCTAGATCTTTACTCTTCTAGAAGATCACAATAACATTTTGTAAAGTAGTGAATTGGTAGTTTACTCTTACCCACTCATCACCAACAAGGACCTAGTTTTATCATTTCATTTTCAATTTTTAATAAATACCTCTGTGGAATGTTCTTAATCAGAAACAATGTTCCAGGGAGATATTTTCTCAAAATTGAATAATGAAAAAAGTGGTTCCTCATTCGTGTGGGTAACAAGGGTTTAACATCACCTTAAAAAGAATAAACTACAGAAATGCTAAATTTCTACTTATTTATGTCAACTTTTACTGTCTTGAGATTAAGTGCAAACTGAACCATCAAAATAATTCTAGACAATTAAAAGCATGGTGAGTGTAAGGCATGTGATATTATACATTAAGGATATTATAAATTAAAAATAAAATAAAATTAAAATAATTTGTATTGTAAAGTGTAATTTAGTAATGGTATTGTAGTGCATAGATATGTGATAAAATACTAAGCTACATATAAAACTTATCTTAAAAATGTTTAAGGTTTCATAGTAAAGGGGTTAACATAATTTTTTGGATGCATTTGTGCAAAATCACAAAATATTTTGTGAATTACCTGTTACTCCTAAGGAAATACGTTTTCCACGAAAGCAAGACAAAAATGAGAAAGGTATAAGTATTAGATAAATCTATCAAGGACACTTCTTTCAAATTCTTGATGAAAGAAAATATTTTTGAAATATTTGAAAATGTTTCAAATATTCGAATCTCTTTTTATTGTTTTTTAAATAAAATAACTATCTATAACTTCAAAAATATGTAATTTTAGTAGAATAAAATGATTTTCTTTATCAAATCAAGCAATGTATCAAAAAATAATTTTACCTGGAACACCAAGACGATAAGTCTTCTGAATGTATTTCAATCCATGAACGATTTCTCGTTGTACGACGAAATCAATACGAATTTTGTAACTGACTCCTTCTTTAATAACAAATGTTTGTTTCTTCAGCTGTGTCAGATCACCTGTTAAGTCTAACTCCATATCAGGTCTATCCGTTACACATAACGCTAACTTCTTCACAATTACTTTTCTGGGATCGCTGGGTTCTAGAAAATAAAAGTCATTTCTTAACATGAAAATCGAGGAATCTATTATTTCCAGAAATCGTTAAAAGTACAAAATTAATTAAAAACTATTCATACCATAATCTTTGATTATAGAAAGGAGTTTAAAAAAAAACACTTTTAAATTCCTTTTTACGTACAAAAACTAATTTTCAAGTGAATTCTACTTTCTTGCAAGCATTCCACTCACCGACAACCACACCGCCAGCTTTGGCTTCACCCAGCAGAGTTTCCTTGTATTTTCTCAGACTTTCGTCCTCCTTATCAGCTTCCAGAATTTGCTCAATGCTCTTCTCTGGCGGTGGTTTATAATTGGTCACAACTTCTAGCTCCTCGTCAACCGAGTCTACATGATCCAGCGTTGGTTCCGACATCTTTTACCTGTTAATGAAAACGCCAATAAATACCTTCGATCAAACGTATGAGTCATCAAGAAGTTTTGGTTGCCCTGTACGCTCTATCTCATTAAAGTACGTAACAACAAATATCCAAAATTTATCAGTTTTTATCTGGTTTTATTATCAGTGTCAATAGATCAGCCTGTTGGAGCGCCTGGCAAACCGTACAGGTATATTAATATCTTTATGAGTCAAAAAGGAGAGAAAGAGAAATGACAAGTGCCTCTCTCCGTCTCTTTCTTACTTCCTCCGCACTCTCTGTCTCTCTCTTTTGCTCTCACTCTCTACCGTAATACACAGTGATATATTAGAAGAAGTAAGAAATAACGAGTACCAATTAATGAAGGATTTACAAGAAAAGCCGTATAAAGCCAAGAATTTATTTTAAGTCACGATGGCACATTCTTTCTCATGCAGGCATGCAAATAAAACTGATCTCCCTCTCTCTCTCTGTCGGTCTCACTCCAGGGGGTGTCGCCGCGGTTGAAGCCAAAAAAGCAACGAGAGAGCCTCGTCGGCTACTGCGGCTTTCTCGAAATCGCTCGCGACGCTCGAAAAGCGCTGCTGCTTGTACTTTGTACTTACAACTCGCTGCCGTGTGCCGCGGCACGGCGAGCTCCTCGCTAAAGTGTTAATAAGTATTATCTCCTCCCAGCGGCAGTGTATATACGCGAATACAGACAGAGGAGAGGCAGAGAGCCGGGCAAGGACGGCGTTCCTTATATATACAGCGACCGCGCGCGCTTTCCTTTTCGTTATTAATTCGCGACTTCGTAAGTATCATCCAGTCCTCGTCTCATTGACGATTCGAGTCGCGGTGCATTCATAAATACGCATTCGGAGCGATATATGTATATGCGACTCGGTGTGCGGATGAGCTTGGCCGCGCGCTTTTTTTCTTCCTCGCTCGCTCGCTCCAAAATCGCTTTCTCGCCGCTGGCTCGTCAAAGTAAATAAGATGCTCATAAGTATAATATACATACTCACTATTCCGGCTGCGAGTTCCTCGGGAAGGGGGTGTCTGGTCTCTCTTCCTTTCCGCTGGAGAACTTCGGGGAGTGTATTGGATTATATATCGGCGACGATTGGGTGTACGTAATCTCCTTTGGGGGCCGAACCTCTCGAGGACAACCGCCTGGCACAACGACTATAAGTTTTCTGATTATACGTGCACTCGGGTGCTTGTACTCGCTGTGTTTAGGAGAGTAAAACTCGAGCGGCACTGTCTTCTTCCGACTTTTTCTGCACACCCTATTGCCGACGATCGTCGCTCTCTCGTTCGGCGGGCACACACACACACGACACAGTAGAGTAGGAGAGAGAACAGCGCAGCGCGACACCCACGGCGCGAAATGGAAAAACAGGCGTCGCGCGCCGTCGCTGTGCAGCCTCGAGCAACATGGCGGCGAGAGCCCGCGCGATATACGTATAGGTATGTTAGGTATGTTTTGCGCGCACACCACTCTATAATACTGCTTCCTGGAAGCGTATATTTTTGAAAATTCGAAAACGGTCGTTGCACTCGGCCGGCTCGCGCTCTTTTCCCTGTGTCTTCGTTACACTTTATGTACTTTGTATCTAGGTATTGGGTATTGGTATTGATTGCATAATGTTATTGATGTTTCATTGAGTGGCTTGTCAGAATAAGATCTCGACGAATACCATCTGCTTTAAATTAATTTTACACTCAATATTACTTATTATATTACTTAAGTACGCATCTTTCGGATATCTGTTGCTTTCCGGCATAAGCGAATAAAATCAGCTTTATAATATGTTTTAGAGATTTTGAGGTTTAAAGTTTTTATTTTCCATTCCCAGACAGCATCACTATATTCTTCAAGAGATTTAAAACATTCTCTATACTTATTGAGAATTCTTGAATAGCTCTTTGAGAATAGTCTTGATGTCTGGGATTTAAACTTATGTTTAAAAAATTCATAAACAGTTATAGATATGGTCATTTTCTTAGACCTTAATGATTGTTTGCATTTGTATCCGAAAATATACTATACATGTAAAAATACCAAAATACATAGCTGAAAATTCAATTTTCAAAAGAAGTGATCTTATGCCATCATGCCGAGAAACCGCAGATGTATTCTATATATTGGTATATGGATAGTTCTTCAAAATGTTGAAAAATTATAAATTAAAATAACTTATATTTACTTGCATTTAAAACCTCTCAGTTCAGCCTCATTATTATGACGGCAGTGTGTCATGTGAAATTTTTGTAAACACCGTGGCACTCAATTTCTGTATCTTCGGTCAACATGCACATTTTGAAGATTTTAAAGGACTTTTTTATAACACGTGCGTTGAAAAGGCCACTATTCAATGCATGTAAAGTCGCTAGAGAATAGAGAATTCCCAGCGTCTGTGCGCAGCAGAGAGAGAATATTTTCTCATAACTCAGGCATAAAATGGCCCCCTTTTTCATCCATTTCTCCTCTGTAAAGAGGTAAGAAATGAAAAACAGGTGAGAAATAACCATTTCTCATCCGAAAAGAGGTGACATTTCTCACCAAAAATGGACATTTCTCACCTGCTTCAGAAAAAAATGGATAATGTTAAAAACCCCGTAAAAGGCCAAATCATACCTTTGTTAAAAAAATACTGTGTGTAACACGGGAGGAAAAGCTATTTCAGACTCAGGTGAGGTGTTTTCAGAACTTGTATGTCTCGGGCGCCTTTGGCGCCCTCGACTCCGACTCGTGCGAAATCATCCTACCGTCGCTATAAATAGCTCATTATCTTCCCTTGTTGCACATGGAGAAAAGTATATCATAACTCACGCAACATATCATAAAAATTTACGTATCGATATCGTAAATTATTCAGCGTCAGGTGCGATATGATATCTTAAAATTAGCAATTTGAAATCTTAATTTCTACATTAGAAATACAATTTTAAATAGTTTAATTTCTCTTAATAGGTGAAATATTATATGCAGATCCCATTCTCACGATTTTACAACATTGGATAGAAAGGAATTTTATCTACGATATATTATGTCATAGTTTTACGATATGAAATTTACGATATGGTTTTCTGAGTGTACTATCCTTCCTTCTCGCCAATATTTTCTCCCCGCTGCGCACGCATATACGCTCGAAATTCTCCATTCTTATTAAATAAAGTAATGCTAAAATTAAATCCTTAGACACACGCGTTTAAGTATTGCCAGTAATCATTAAAACTTAATTAAAATAATTTTCACCATATCTCTACACGAAAATTTCTTACAGACATTTTTTATTTACTATTGTTCATTAAAGAATAATAATATAATATATACTAATAAATAAATAATACACTACTGAACTTTAGCGGTATATTTTATTGTTAAAGTCTATAGGTATATAGAACAGATACAAAAATTATTTCTAAATTTGCTAAAATCACCAACTTTCGAAAAATTTGTATTCAAAATTCAATCGTATTTCTTCCACTAAAATATCATTAAGGTAATTGTTATATGTATAAATTAAAAGAAAATTACGTCTATTTTAAGAAAACGTACATATTTTCAATATGTATGAAGTATAAAGAGAAAAGAAAGCGCTGCCAATTTATTGGCACTTAGCCTCCTGAAATTAATAAATTCTTCCAATATGAAATTATTTGTTCTAATAAATTATTTCAGTTTGCTATATCTCTTTCTAATTAATAGTTCAAAAAAAGGTGTTTTTTTACTATTGATAAGTTTTCGCAAGATATCGTCATTTACAAACTAGCTCGCCACGCGGTCTGCGGCCTGCGGCCGGCGCTTCAGAGTGAGCCAAGTTCTCTCTTGAACTTTAATTTAGGTTTTTCTCGACAAACTTGGTTTAATTGACGTTTTCGTAAAAAATGTTAAATACAAGAAAGTTGTATTTTTTCTAGATCTACAATTTTACCATAGATAATTTAATAAAAACATAAAATTTATTCAAGATAAAGCAAAATTCGAATTTCAATATATTTAATACTTATACTATATGGTTATACGCTCAATGAATATGACTCAAAATAGATACGTTTAGTTATTATGATGAGAAAGTAAGCTCTTTCATTTTCAGCCGGTTTGACCGTAGTTTTGCTGAGTAAATCGAGGAACTTTATTACATCCATACATACACCCATACATACATTTAAAAGAGTGCTTGAAATGTGTTCCTATAGTGTTAAAACATGTTTGTATGCAATAATTTGTTAGTTTCTAAGCTATTACACTTTTTGCTATGACGAAAATATAAAGCTCTCACTCGAGGCGGTCGTGCCTATAAATGACGTTTTCGAGTATAACAAAATAAGGGAGATAGCTTATACAACATTTCGTGTGAGAGAATATAGGTAACTGTATGATCTTTCAATTGCATTTACACGGAAGCGATCATATTATTTCTGAAATACCAAAATAATTTACTTTAGCGATTTCAGAATGTCGTAAAATAAAGAAATAGTTGTAAAACATAAACGGGTCGATGAATCTTGCAATTTCTTTTCAATTCCGAATCTTCATTAATAAACGAAAAAATTGAGTTCCGGTTGGACAAAAATGACTGCGCCGTTCGCGAGATATAAGCGAACAAAAAAATTGAAAAAATGAAACATAACCCCAAATAACCATGAATATAAAGGTGGTTATAATCTAGGCAAAGAACAAACCCAGGAGATAGTAAAAAGCTACCTTTCTGAAATTTTTCAGAAAGCATGGTGCCGTTTTACTCAAGTTATCGTAAGCCAAAAAGATCGATTTTTCTCAAAATGATTTCTTTTTCGAAAAAAGAAAAGGATAAATACTTGAAACTTTTACAGAATATTTTTCTCCTTATTCCTACTCACCTCAAATTTATTAAAAAAAATTTTAACTTATATTTCCCAGATATCACCGTTTAAGCAAGAAACGACGTTTCCGCGTATAACAGAAAAAGGAAATAGCTTATTTAAAATTTAGGGTATAGGAAAACATAGGTAATTTTATGCTCTTTCAAATGCATTTAAACTGAAATGATGATATTATTTCAAATATACCAAAGAAAACGAAAAATCTAAAACTCAAAAATCGAAAAACTACTAAAACAAAAAGAAATTGTTTTTGAGGCCCCTTCCTTAAAAAAAGAAACAAAAAATATTGAGCCGAGAATCATTAATTTTGACTGTGAATATTCAGAGTAATACTCATCCGCACACGCGCACGCACTCACACACGCACGCACGCACGCACACACGCACGCACGCACGCACGCACACACGCACACACAAACACACACACACACATTTTCTAAAAATAGTGTATTTTGATTGCTAATGTGTGAAAACATTTTTCTATAATGATTTTAGCATAATTCTTTTTCCATCACAAAGCAAAATTTTTCTTAATGTTTACTAATATTGTAAAATTCATATTTTTCTTTTTCTTTAACAAAAAAATTTTAAATAATTGCTAAATATATCAATCAAAAGGAAATTACGTGTAGTTTATGAAATATATATTATATCTTGAACATATTTAACGTATAAAAAAATATGAATTTTTGTAAAATTTTTAAGTTACAATTTGTTTTTTAATTTACTTTTTATTATTCAATCAGTTCCAAAATATAATCAGTTCTGAGTTGAGTAATACCTCATAGGTCTGCAAAATTTCAGCTCGTAACATGCTTCCCTTGAAGAGTTATGGTGGACATAAGTTGTTATCACATACATACACACATACACATACACACGCACGCACGCCCGCACGCATCCGCCCACCCACCGACACACACACACACGCACGCACGCACGCACGCACGCACGCACGCACGCACGCACACACACACAGACACACACACATATACAGACACACACACACACACACACACCCATAGACAATTTTAAAAATCTATTTTTCTGACGCAGGAATTTTGAAAACATTAAAATTCATTAAAATCTCTGATAAAAAAATTTGCACCGTTAATTACAAAGAGAAAGCACACAATTTGACTAATTGTGAGACAAAATCACTGGAGGACCCCCTTAAGTTACTGCGAGTTTTTATCAAGTATCTATACAATGTTTTGATCTAGCACATTTCTACAATTATAAAAGCTTCAATCACTAACGCGAAAAATGGACTTAAATCGTTATTTCGTGAAGCCACATAATTGAACATCAATTTATTTATTTATTTATTTTGAAATAATAATAATAATAATATTTATTTATTTATTTATCTATTTTTATGCCTTGCAATGTTGGAATTTACTCAGGGCAGATCTCATTGAAATCCATCAATTTTTCATTTAAATTGGATTTTATGTTAAGTAACCGGAGTTATCTTATAGTGACGTAAAAAATATTGATTTTCAGTGTGCCACTAGTTCTGAATGCAAATGTTTTGAAGTATTAGACTTGAAAGATATATAAGCGAAATGTGTTGATTTTTTTATTTAAATTTCAGACACTGATTATGAGAATGAATTCTAAATATACACATTCAGCTGAATGTGTTCCTAGAAAAAAATTACATCTTCACTTTTACCTATTATAGAAACATAGTTATGTATAATTTATATAAGTATAAGTAAAATAACTATGGATTCTGAACATTAGAGAAGCCGGTCCGAATACCGTGTTTCCTTCAATTACGGATAGTTCGAGTCTTTTTTATACAAGTTAGTAAAATAATCATAAATAAAATTGTTTAACTCGCCAGTAGGGGAATCCGGGGCTAATTTGGATAGTGAACTATGTTCTTAAAACTAAAAACAAACATAGTAAATGACTAAATAAGTGGCTGAAATTATTTAAATAGTTAGTTACAACCAATTACTTGATAAGTATACACTAATTGCATTAGTACTATTTTTCATAAAATGGTAAAAAATAAAAGTCTCAAAACATAAAGTGTCCAAAGTAGCCTCGGCCTCTCCTATATAGGTGAACTTTTCAGTTTTCTGTCATCATTTTACGCACTTTTGAAACATTGTTTACAGTATATTTTAATAACTGAAAAATAATTTTTTCCTTTTTTTCTTTACATTTTAGAAGCTTAAAGACATTTCTCAATTATATACATATATGTAAAGATTTCAGAGCATAAAAAATTATTTCACCAAGAAAAAGTCGTTTGAAAAAGGTTGGCCATAATAGCGCCCACGCGCGTGTTAGCGGGTCATAATTATAAAAGAAATTGCAACTGTTTATAAACTCTTAAAATAATAATTGGCTTTTTATTAACTTTTAACCAATGTTCAATTATCAAAAAGTTGTGGGTACTGTTTAAATAGATTTTTTGTTTAATTTAAGAATAATAAGTTGAGAAAATAAGATTTATCACGACGAATTTGTTTATTTAGGATTTAAATTTTGCCGACATAAATGTTATTTAGGGTATATTCGGTAATTGGGTTGGTGTACGTTACATTGGGCTTAGTTATAGAATTTTATCGTATCTGGTAATTGCGTAAAAAGATTTGAATGGGTACATTATACTTTTGTCGTGAGATAGTTATTAGTAGAATTAGTTAAAATAATGTTGTAAACATTTTATTCAAATAACTTTTTAGAGTGCCGTTAATTTTGGCGTCTAAAACTTTGTATAGAGGTATATTGTTACTCAATAAAAGGCGAGTGAATCTGGTTGTTGTCTGAATATAAGTATTTCTATATTTTTAAGTAATAATTATTTACTTCTCGATCGGTAATAATGAAGGCGGGAAATTACTTAAAAACTATGAGGTTTAAAATATAAATTATAAAATCTTTAAACTGTGTATCTCTTTACTTAAATAGGTTTATGTACTTGATTTTTTATTAATTAAAAAGTCAAATAATAAATCGTAATCTTATAATTAAAATTTAGATATAAAAAAATTATTTTTGCATTATTATTCTTATTATATTGTTTTAGAATTCTTTTCTTTTAAATAATCCTGAGCAGAATTTACCAGTTGATCTAAGGCCTTTTGGTTGATGAAATTTGCTCTTGAATTCTGTATTTTTTCAATTAATAATTCTGGATGAACTTTCATAAGTTCCATCAAACAATCTATAATTAAGTAGGAAAAAATTAGAACACATATTTAAAAAACACACACACACACACACACACATATATATATATATATATATATATATATATATATATATATATATATATATATATATATATGTGTGTGTGTGTGTGTGTGTTTATATATATATATATATATATATATATATATATATATATATATATATATATATATATATATATATATATATATATATATATATATATATATATATATATATATATATATATATATATATATATATATATATATATATATATATATATATATATATATATATATATATATATATATATATATATATATATATATATATATATATATATATATATATATATATATATATATATATATATATATATATATATATATATATATATATATATATATATATATATATATATATATATATATATATATATATATATATATATATATATATATATATATATATATATATATATATATTAATGTTTTTTATAATTGTTATGAAATCATTTACCTAAAGTTTGCTTTTGAAATTCTTCACCAGGATCATCAAGATGAGTCAATATTTTTGTATAAACATATTCAATATGAACATAATAAAAGGAAAGATCATAATCTTTTGGTAAAACTTTCCATATTTCTCTAAGAGCTTCAACAGCAGCAAGCCGGACTTCATCATGTTGATCTTCCAAACGTGAAACTATTTCAGGACTGATTGTATGTATGTGCTCCTCAGTAATGTAAGACAGTTCTTGCCCAGTATTCATTACGAGACAAATAGCTTGTAAAGAGTATAGCCTTGTCTTGTATGCATCATCTTCCAATAAGGTTACAAGTATTGGTCTGACTTTTTCAAATAACCACCCAAAATGTTCAACTGAAATTGAAAATTTCTTCTGACCTTCTGTATTTCTGTCATTGTCTTCACAATTATCTACTATTTTGTGTAGGAGAGTACACAGACAACAAACAGAAGCTGTTCTAATTGCCTCTGCTGTACGACCGGCAGTCCATTGAAGCCCAGGAATTATTACTTTTTCAAGCATAATATTGGCAAAATCAATGAAAGCTTTTGCAGTATCTTCTTCGAGTAATTGCTCCCACTGTTGTAAATACTCAGAAAGTAAAATGTATTGCTTCAGTCTTAACTTTTTATCGCCATCAGCATGGGTGGTTTTTTCAAAAATTGGATGAATGAAATTCAAATTTTTGTAAGTTGCTAATTTAGCGTGAGTAATGCAAGCATAGAAAATGTCAAATTCAGAAGAATTAATTGCCCAAGACTCAGGGCTATCTTGAATCGCTGTTAAAGTAAGCGGGATATATTTATCTAATAGTTGATTCAAATTTTGAAAATTTTCAACTTTTGCAAGATGTTCCAGCAATACTTTTGCATTCTCTTGAACCGAATACTCAGCTGACATAGCTAATGTTGTAAAAATTGTTGTGAACAATTCGCGGGAAATTTCAGAGCAATCTTCTTTGCAAACGTTAAGAAGCGATCGACAACAGCTGAGTATTTCTATTTGATAACGAATCTTGCGACTTTGACAAAAGTGGCTTTCTTGTAAGAGACGACCGATTCTAGGTAATTCTAGGGTAAGTGTTTCTCGTGGACTGCCTTTTAATATCGCAGCAAAAACTTTTAAATGACCAGATGTAGGATTTTCTTCAAGAGTCGGTATGATAAGATCACAATAGACGTTTGGAAGAACAAAATATCCCATGTATTCTGCTGCAACTTCAATATTTTCTACAACTCTCTTGTCTTCGTCATTACAGGAGCTACAAACAATTAATCGTAACGAATGATGAAAAGCATTACTTTCTATCAGTAAGGATAATTATTCTTTAAAACAAAGTAATTAATAAAAAAGACGTTTAATATAAATTTTAGTTCATACCGATACATAGGTGAGAGTAACTTTGGAAGATATTGAGTCACTTCTTCTTCAACATTTAATGCTAAAATACAAAGGAGCTGTGCAGCTCGAACTTTGATATCTGCCATCCAATCATTCAGTTCTCGTGAAATTGCAGGTACTAATTTATGCAAATTTTGTTGGGCTATTGTACGACAACCCAAGTTTGGTCTAATAACTGCAAAAATTAATTAAAATATACTAAAAATATTAAGGTAACTGAAAAATATGAAAAAAAATAATTTTTTTTTACTATTAAGGGGATAATGTGGTAGATCTTCAAGAAGAAAATCTAACTTATGTTTGAATTTTTTATCAGAATCATTTTCTTTTATATACTGCTCTCCAACTGACATCCATAACAATAATGCTTTTTCTCTTATTTCTGGTACTACGTCATTGACTCCAGTAAGTAAAAGAGGCATTAATTTGTACCACCAACTGTATCTGTCTCTTAAATCAGTCATCCACATACCAGCAACTTCAACAACAGCTGCCAAAGTAATTAGGTACATTAAAAAGTAAAGAAAAATTTAAATCAATAATTTGTATATTATTTTTAAATATATTTCAATAATTATAATGTGCGTTATACATGTTCTAACTGCTCCAGACTGATCGAATAATCTTTCAGCTAGTGGACCTGCTACAACTTCCATTAACTTGCTATCTCCAAAAAGTAAAACTTCACCAATTGTTTTAACAGTAGTCATTCGAATTTTGTAATGTTGATGAGCTATATTAAACAATATTGGCTTTATAAAGGCCTCTGACCGAGAGTGAAAAGTACTTGGCATTGCCCTAGCAACTTCACAAATACAGTCACAACTTTCTCTTTTCACATTTGGATACTTATCAGTAACGGTCCTTGTTAAAATCGTTACTAAATCCTCAAAATAAACTACTAATTTGTCTTGGTACTTATGTACAATTGCTCTTAATAATATAATACACTTTAATCTGACTTCTTCAGATTGTTCAATCAATTCTTGAGACCCCAAACGTTTGGTCATTATTGGGATAATATATACTATATTTTTATCAGAGCAAGGTAAATGTATCAGAAATCTTTTTAAAATTTCTAATGCTAAGTCTCTACAAGCCTCCACTTGATCATGAAGTATTCGTACAACTGGTCGATGAAAAATTTCCCACAATTCCAAAGAATTTTTGTCATCCAGGGTTTCGAGTGAGTTGAGAACATCTTTCAAAATTTCTTGAAGAGCTTGTTTTCTTTTAAATTTGTCTTCTGTTTGCAAAGATGCACACATTTTATTATATTGAGTATCTATTGATTGAGGCATTATAATTCTTAATTGCAGTACATCACAGGCTGGTTATGTTTGAAAATAACTATACTGGTGAGTAAACAAACTTGATGTTGCTATGACAACATTATGCAGCTTCATGATCTAAATTTAGCATAGGTAAAAGCATTGAAAAAAATCAATGAGGTGCTTACTATTATTATAATATAATGTAACAATAATTAAATGATAATAAATTTATTATTGAGAAATAGTTGTATATTATGACGATTTAGTTATTAAATACAATAAAGAATATAATAAAACTATGTAAATTTAATGATTTTTATTACTAATTTATTAATTTAAAGCTTGAATGAAGAAATAAATCGTAGTTAAAATTTGATTTTAGTTTCATTTTAATGTGATCATCACTATTTGATTACATTTAATCTTCATGTGCGATCTATACATTCATATAACATTACAATTTATGAAACTACTGATTGGTATAATAATAATAATAATAATAATAATAATAATAATAAAACTAATATTAATGATGATGATAGAAAATAATAAAAACAAATTCGCTCTATGCTCGACAAAAGAAAAAACTTTAAAAACTTCGATTAAAACAATGAAGTCTTACAACATAATTGTCATCTTAATGATTAATGACAACATAAGAAAAAAACTAATAATACATCGATTCAAAATAAAATGCTGTAAAGTTTTAATACATCAATGATTGTAAAACCGCTTCCTTATGGAATGGAAGTCGCTCTTAAATGACCTTTTTTTGAATTATTGCGGTTGTATATATCATCTTGATTTTATAAAAATATCATAGAAAATTAGAGAATAGAATTATACTCTATAATAAATGTATGGTACGTGTGTATGTGTGTATGTAAATAGAATTTTCTCTTTCCATCTTGAAACGGCGGACACATGATGAGCCGCATGATATACATATGTGTACAGGTATCGACTTTCAACTTGTGAAATAATACATACGATACTCAGTCCTCCAGAGTTACGTTTTTGAATAGGTAAGACATTGACTCCTTATTGTGTATGCGTCGAATAGCTTCTGCCAGCAGAATACTGATGTCTACCGTTTTTATTTTGTGACATTGCATTTTTTGCAATTCATGTGGGATTGTATTGGTAACAACGACCTTAAAACAAAAAAAATCATCGATTATTATTGCTGATTAACAATAGAAACATAAATTTATAGGAATCATCATTTATTTTTTATTATTAAATTCAAACTATATTACAAAATTTGAGCTTAATAGAAATTAAGTTCTTGTGTTCATTAAATTAGTAATTTATCCAAATTTTAAACTATCAAAAAGTGTATCAAACATCTTTCACTTCTATCTACACAAATTTACTTAAAAAAAAATATTTTTATAATTTCATACAATATTAAAAGTAATGGACTTTTATGCTATTCTATTTAATACATTCATTTCTTATGCATGTTTAAATGTACTTTGATCAACCGAATGCTGCTATGTACTAAGAGAGTATTTGGATGGGTTGATCTGCGAGTTATAAATAAACATACATAAATTCATTCAGACGTTTTGATGGCTAGAATTGCATTTTTGACATTGCAATAGCTTTAATTAGAACCTTCTTCATATTATATAGTACGTAGTTTCAAAATCTTTGTAAAAACAAAAAACTTAAACTATCACAAACGTGTGGTTCAAGAATTTGAAACGAACCAAGCGACCTATCATCAGCAAGCAAGAGAAAGCAGATCTCACCTCGTCGATGGGTGACTCCTCGATGAGCCTGGGCGCGTCGGAGCTGAGCAGTCCGTGCGTGGCCAGGACGTAGATCTTGTAAGCTCCCCTCTCCTTGAGCACCTCGGCCGCCGCGACGAACGACTGCACGTCGTCCACCATGTCGTCGACCATGATGGCGATTCGACCGCCCACGTCGCCCACCACGTTGATCGGGGGCTTCTCCTTGGCCGGGTGGACAGGCACGCCCACGCCCACCTGCATCGTCCTCAGGGAGGAGAGGGTGGGCGGCGAGTAGCGCCCGTCGTTCATGTCGGACTCGGACTCGCGCTGCTCGCCGTGGATCACGGCTATGCCCAGGCGCAGGCGCTCCGCGTAGCTGGTCGCCTTCTTGGCGCTGCCCGGGTTCCGCGCCACTATCACCGAGTTCCGGAAGTCTGGAATCTGAGGGGCAAAGTTGGAGAGTGGATAAGTGCTTTGCCGATGTTGCAAGCTCGCTTCTGACTTGTTAGTTCTTTAGAAAAATGCATTTTTCTTTTAAAGCAAAATTTAATAAAGCTTCTAGAGGAAAGATAATTATCGCTTCAAAACATTTCATTATATTTCCCTTTTATATACGATGTACATTGGTTAAAAAACAACTTATGGTAAATTTATGTACCGTGAAACACCTCTTAATATATCGAAGTATGCGTGAAGCATGAATAATTGTTTCATACCCTAGTGTGAGAAATCTGTTAAATCCTATTAACCAATACAAGAATTGTATATACATCCTATTCGCAAATAGGATCTTTTCATATTTGGAAAAAGGAATTAATAGGATTTAATAAATTTCTCACACTAGGGTACCAATGAAAATTAATAATAAATCAAAAATAAAGCTTATAGCTTGAAACAGCTGTTTGTCCAAATATAGCTAAAGTAAAAATTTCTTGATAATGTTTTTCTTGTTATTGTTAAGGTACCAAATCAAACTCTTAATTTCGTGAGATATAATGTACAAAAGAAAAGGTAAAAATAATATCAAAATTTTCATTTCGTTTTCTGTTTTGTAAAGATACTACTTTCTTATATTATAAATTAGTATATATTTTAGTAGTATATGAAATTGTACAACTAACCGATTCTTGAATGTATTGAAGAAGGAACGGACTGGCTCTTAAATTATCGACTGGGCAGTCGAAGAAACCTTGAATTTCTTTTTGATGAAGATCCATGGTGATAATGTGTGTCAAACCACTTTTGCACATCATCTTAGCCAAAAGCTTGGAGACTATGCATCCTCGTTTGCGCATCTTGCATTGCTTCGAGTAGGGCAAATAAGGAATAACGCCCACAATACTTTTGGCCGAAGAAGTTTTACATGCATAGGCCATGATCAACAGTTCCATTATATTATTATTCACATCTTTCGTTCCTGTTTGTATTATGTATATATCTTTGCCACGTACTGAGTCTCCAATTTCAACCATCGTCTCTCGATTTGTTTTGTAATATACAGCACATCCTCCATTTTTAACACCTAAGCGGCTATTAGAAACATGAAAGACATTAAATACATAATTAATATATTGAATAAAAATTCAATGAAACTTGTGCAAAAGATATAAACTTCAGAGAAACTCATAAATTAAAAGTTTAGTAATATTTTTTTACAATTCCAAAACTTTTATCAATGTTAAATGCTTGCCTGATAAATTCATTATATCACTAATGGTACAATTTAACTTTGATAAGTTTACAATAAAACGTTGAACATGTTAAGATAAGACTAAGGTCAAAATAACAACAAGTTCATTATAGCTTGCATAGATCACTGAGTGATAGTGCAAAAAATAATTCACATTTGTTCATATTAAATTAATATTTTACACACCAATATTTAAAAAAGTAAATCATTAAAAGGATTATCAAAAACAAGAAATGTTTAATGTCCCTAGACCAATAGACTTTAATATTTTAATAAGCAAGTGTATGAGACAAGACTTTTTATTTTAACAGCATGCAAAACTTATTCAATTTCAGAACAATTATTACTGTAAAACTACCCCTAACTCTTGTACCAATGTACATAAATAGTTGAATATTAAAACAATAATAAAAATCTTACTCTGCAATTAAACTAGCTAGTTCAGGATGAGAATTTCCTGCGATAATCACAATATCGACAGCTATTGGCCTGTCCATGTTGTTCTTTTCAACTTACAGACTCAAAATCGCACCTGAAAATAGTCACTTGATATTTAATGCAAAACATATAGTTTTACATGAATTATTGAATGAAAATATCAAAGCCAAATAAGCAATAAACACAATGTTTCCACGAAATAGCGATTTCTCATCAAGATATTAAATAAAAATAAAGAGTTAATTTAATTGTTAGATTTATGTAACTAACGTTAGAAAGCGTAGAAGGTATTAAGCTCTAAGTGCACGCCACTAATGCTCTTGTATTAAAAAGAGGAGTAGTTGAAAATCCACGAGACTGCTCCGATTTCGGAGTTAGCTTAAGAAACACGATGCCTCGCGGCGAATGATCGTTAATTGCCGTTAATCGGGTGCACGTGACGGTGAACTATCGAAATCGAATACTTACCGCTTTGTCTTTTTCACATAAATGCAACAAATCGGCACGAATAGAACGTTCCTTCCTTTGCGTTTTATTTTATTTACCGTGCAATATAGACACCAGCTGTTCAGGGCCCACTGCTGCCAACGCTCGGCTGAGTGCTGACTGCTGACTCTTGAGGACACCTTTTGGATGGGTTTTCGATCACATTTCGATTTTCGACTGATGGCAGCTCTGGCGCCGAGCACGTCCAATCAGATTATCGGAATATTTTAATTAAATCTAAGAACATATGAGTAAAGAGAACAAAATCGCCATGAAAATTACTACTTGATAAAAACTATTTTTTGTTTTTTATAAACAATGTTAGCTTTATTTTTCTGAAAAAGGAAAATATTAAATTTTGTTTATATCACGTGTCAGATAGTAAATATTTTATAGTACCAAGTTTAAATCCACATGTTTAGAAGTTAGATATCTTAAAGTAATTTATTTCTATTAATTAAGTAATTTTTATTTCTTAAAGTAACTCGTGCGTACATTTTACACATTCGTGCGATCGATACTATTACTGAGGAATTTTACGTACTGTTCATCGGCAACTCGTGCGTAAAATCGCTTTTATGCACTCTTCGCGGCGACTTGTGCGTGAAGATAATTTTACGCCCTTGTTGCTTAATATAGAGGTGAGAGGGGTGACACAGACACGGAGCAAAACTGACACTTGACTTGTTCAATAAAAGCAGGCTTTGTTGAAAGTTCAAATTTTTTTATTAACACACAGATGTATAAAGTTAATGTTGGTAGAGTGAAAATAAGATTAAAATGAACAAGCATCGAATAAAAAAGAAAGTGACAATGGTCTATTTTGCCCGACCTTGTTTGTCTTCATTGTTTTACATTAAGTTAAGACTAAAATTAAATAACCATAATCTAATAAGTACTAAAGTGCTCACTTTCGACCGCAAAGTAATAATGTCACCCAGCAAAATGATAAAATTGCCCCAATTTTTTATATTAATTGTTATTTCGTCAATGTATATTTTGCCCCATGCACTTGCATGGTTTTAGAACGACTTTTTTCATATTAACAATTTCGGATATTTGCACTTAATATGATGGTTTTTATCTATTGGTAATTTATAATTATAAATGAGATATTAAAATATACTTTAGAAGTATTAGATATGCTTGAAATAGGATGTATATAGGTATTTTTAAATCCAAAATGTCTATTTTACCCCGCAAACTGACTATTTTGCCTCACTCTCCCCTACTATTATCTATTTTATGAAAAACTACAATAAATTGTACACTTAATCGCAAATTCAATGTGATATGGTAAAGTTATCTCCGATGAAACAATCAGGTTTTTTGTAGTATATATAAAAACATGATTTTATCAAAGTATAATTATTTATACAAAAATCTATAAAAGTTTGTATTAAGCATTATCATCTTGGATCAATGTGGTTGTATTTGTTATCTTAACATTGCTATTAGATAAGCTATACATTACGATGATTCAGTCGAACAATTGATTTTATGTAAAAGTGTACCTCCTCAACCATTAGATGTATTATATTTTTTGAAAATTTTCTTCAATTTTTTCCAATTTTTCTTTAATTTTTTCAAAATCTTTTTCAATTTTTTCAAAATATTCTTCAATTTTATCTAATTTTGTTCGATTTTATATAAATTCTTTTCGATCGGCACTATAGCGCGCAAAATTCAAAATATTGAAAAAGTTACTTCGTAATTTTACACACCGTAACAGTGTATAAAATATTTTATGCATTTATAGAAATGCGTAAAGTAACATTATTTTTACTAGGGTGTAAAATCACATTTACGCACTAAAAACGATTTTGAAAAGTACTTTACGCACAGAATCACAAGAAAGAATGTTCGATAGTGTAATTGAAACGTTTGAGGTACTTAACCCTCGACTTAATTAGTGGCAACCTGTAGATTAAATCTTAAAAATGAACATAAATATTTTAGGCTGATAATATATCAAAATATAATGGAAAAAGCAATTGTTATTTGTTGTTAGTTAAGTTGTGTACAAAAAGAAGCAGTTACTTGTTATAATGTGAATGATTTATTGCTATAACATAAATTAGACTAAGAAAAGAGACAAAGTAAGGTACGAAGTTCGTAAAAATATTAAAGTGTAAAATATGTATGTTTGCAGAATATTTTTTCTAATATAAGCTACGATGTTATTTTGATAATAATGTAATGTAATATAAAGTATATTGGAGGGATTATAACAGATTTGACAAACAGATTTGTAAATCTATCACAGAGAGAAATTTCTAATATAAATTATCTTAAAATCATTGTAAACATATGTAGGATATCCTGATTTCAGGGGAAATAAATTCACCAATGTGCATATCTACACCCAGAAAATAATATATTATATCTTCTTCTGGTATAATCACTCTACAAACACAATGTTGATAAAGTGTTGATACCAATAGAGGAAACTTGCTCAGTACCGCCCCAGCTGTTTCTCTCTTTCACTTCTAGATGGAAACCCTTATAGGTATGGTAATTTGTAGCATGCATACTCGTAGATCAATGCTTCAAATTTAAAGCTGCAAAAGTTGTTCGGATAAATAGTCGTTATAGGCTAATTTTACCAGCGTCGAAAGTTAATTTTAAAAGCTCAGTACTTATTGTGCAAATAAGTTTATACCTTTATAGCAATTTATACATGACAATTTAAACCTTTATCGGCCAAAAAAATTTCGGTGCCCCAATAATTCCTTGTTCTCGCACGATGTCATGTAAATTGGTAAAATATATTATTTCTTGTCCAGTACCGCCCTAACAACTTATGCCCAGTACCGTCCATATATTATTATATATTTTTCATAATTAAAGTTTTTTTTAACCTATTAGCAACTTAAATTGTATCGTAAGATCCTCTTGATTAAAGACGTTCTTTAAACGTTAAAAAACGTCTTTAAAGGCTTCTATAAAAGATTTTTAGGAAAAATTCCGAGGCCAAAATGACGTTTAAAAGACGTTTTTATAACGTCCTTTTGGACATTGAAAAAAGACGTTATGTCGTCTTTTTTAAGACGTCTTAATGACGTCTTAATAACGTTTTGTCTTATCAGGGGAGTTTTCCTTTGTATTTTTGAGCTGAAAAATATCTACAATATTGAATACAAAGGGAAATAAACCGGGAAGAATGTATAAAAAGCCATAATATAATGACTGATGAATGAAATGTCACAAAGAGAGTATGAATAGTAATTCTTTTGTTTGTACATATATCTTCTTCATAAAAATACTATTTTCCATCATGTAAATGTGTTGTTAGTATATTTATTAATCATTTATATAATAAATTTCACTAAAAACTGAAAGGGCGGTATTGGCCCAATGCACAACTTTTTTAAAATGTCAAAAATTCGATTTTTCTATTTCTATTTCTATAATTCATTCAAATCATTGAAATTGAAAAGTCTGTTGATGTAATATACTTAAAAAGGTTCATTCAAGGAATACATTTCATATTGCAATTTTAATTTTCCTCTACATAGTGAAATGTTACAGACAAAATAGCAAGGGGGAGGGGGGCGGTACTGGGCAGATCTCTATTAAAACGAAATTATTTATATACGTTAACACTTTTTATCACCTAACCGTCCAACTAATATCAAATATAATGATGTAATTAATTACATGTGTTGTACCTATATGTAAAGGGTATGTAGAGAATGTATAGATATTAGATAGGACGCAACGGACGCCCGGTATATTCAGGTATATCATTCAGGTGCAAATCGGTAAAGATATTTTCACCCTTCATACGTTATACACATGCTGCACAGAATGCAAAATGAAAAAGAGACATCTACAATAAACTTTCCGGATGCCTTCGAATGTAAGAAACATACGAAAACAACCGCTCCTTTTTACTCATTTATGCGATCGGTTTAGATAGGAATATATAACGACGCAGCGCCGAAAACGAGCGAACCGGTAAAGACAATAAAGCGTTGGCTTACAGCGGTATACAGCGGGTCGGCTGCAATAAAGGCGAATAAAGGACTGATTTTCCGGGTTTCCCCGCAAGACCGCTGCTGCAGAGCTCGATCTCGAAGGAAAGACCGCAACCCTTATGTGGGGCGCACTTGCGAGGACACGAGAGATCGCAAAGGCCGTAAATGTTATGACGTCCGCCTGTTGGTGGCCGTGATGTGTTCAGCACGTGATCAGCGATTGTATTTGTCACCTTTTCGAGGCCCACTGCCTTTTGTTCTCTTTCTCTCCGCTTGTCAACTCTTATTTTTATTCTTCACTCGTTTTTCTCCGCTCATTATATGCCCTCATAGCTGCAAGGAAAAGGGAAACGTGCAATTTTTACAAGTTTTACAAATGGGTGAGGGTTAAAAAAGTTGGGTTTCGAATATCCTATAATACTATTATATCTACCTTAGAACATAAAACAGTTGTAAAAAGTTTGTAAAATGATATGATTTATTATATAGAAGAGACTCCTTTCGTTTCCAAAGTTGAAATGTTCCATTATAATAAGAATAAATCGCGTTCTGTCAAAATTGTAATTATAACATTATAGGACAGTGGACACACGAAATCTAACTTTTTTGACAATTGTCCAAATGCGTTTCTCTTTTTAATAACATTCGACTTTGAAAGTTTATTAAGTTCTTTATAAATTCTGCAATGAAATATTTATTCAGAATAATATTTATTTTTTAATAATAGTTCATAAATACTATAGTATTTAAAGATACAGGGTAATCGAGAATTACTCTTTAAACAGCATTATCTATTTTGGTAATTAATGTACATTAGTTAAACACTTTTATTATCAAATTATTTTTTTATAGTCTTAGCATTATTCACGAATTATTTTATTTCTATGTTTTATAAATTTCAAAGCGCTTTTTGTAATAAATTTTATAATAATTCACTCTGAAATTTTTTTACCGATATTTTAATACACCTAATTAAAAATTGAATAGAATACATTTTTCACAGCTAGCTTTAGTAGCAAATTAATTTTTATTTTTTGAAAAAGAAAAAAATTTTTTTTAAATGTTTAATCTAAATTTTTGCATAAAGAAAAGAAAATAACGAGGGGATGAAGATAGTCCCTTATCACCGTCCCCTCCCCCCTTTGGAGATTTGGTCCTATTAGTCTGTGTACAGAAGAGGCCTTGATCCCACGGTAATGAATTTAACAAAATGTTAGTTAGATTATGGAGAAAGAAAAACAAAAATTTTTTGCAAATAGAAAGATAAATGCATTATATATAATATTTTTTTAAAGAAAATCTATGTTAGTTTTTTTATATGCGAAGATTCTTATGTTCTTAGTAGACTTTAATTGTGAGTTTTTCTTTTTAATTGCAAAAGATTTTTGTTTTTCATTCTCCACAAATCTAACTAATATTTTGTTAAATTCATTAGCGCTATAGATATTTGCTAGATTCGTGTAGTCATGCCCAAAAGGGTTTTACACGTCAATTCCTCTGCTTAGAGTAAATTCAACTTATTCTCACATATGCAACTTATGAAATATAATTGTTAAAACTTACACAAAAAAACTTGCACAATGCTAACTTTGAGAACTTGCAAAATATCACGCGCAGAAGCCTAAAACTATACAAAAAGTGAACAAACGCGCCTTATTGTTAATTAAAATTTATTACCCCTTATGTGCGACTTGAGAAGCGCGTATGTTACTTCGATTCATAAAAAAGAGTGCACCTCTATTCAGCAGACTTTAAATGTTTTTCGCCGTTCAGGTTGTAACGTATATTTCGTATTGTTAATTAAAACATATAATAGAGATATCCTGTATCATTGAGTCGTAATTGTAAGAAAAACGGTATTTTTAGTGTCGCCAATACACTTAGTTGAAAGTAAATATTATTACGGGCTGATAAACATTTGAATTTCTTAAGAATGATGCATTTGAACATCTTACACACAAAACTAAGACAACTATGCTATATTTTTAACACACAAGCGATATATATATATGTGTGTGCCTAAAAGTAATACTAATAATAATTACCATGGTCTGTCGCCATCCAATAATTCGCGTAATTTTTAATTTATTAGATAATAACTTTAGATTTTAATTATATCTAACCTATGAGACTTTAAAGTACATCATACGTACAATATATTCTAATTTTTTTAGATTTTTTGAGTTTTAAAGTCCCAGCTCAATTTATGGTATTGTAATGAGTATATCAGCTTATTAGCGTCATCTAACCTATGAGATTATTTAGTTTGAACTTCAAACAACTACGTAAGCGAGCGACCCGATTTTTATTTGCAGTTTTTATAGTTAGTTTGAACGTTTTTCGTTTTAAAATTCCAAAAGTTAAAAAGATACGTTAATTACCGTGGTCATCAAAATTATTGGTAAGTTACATATGAAAAATAAATTTTTTGCGGTATTTTGGTGTAATAACGTGTGTATATATACATAGTAATGTGGAAAAATATTTTTGCATTATAAGTTGTTTTTTAGCGGTGGTCTCTGCCACTCCAACCCCCTCGCGGGGAATTCGCTCCCTGCACTACCCCACACCCGCTACCCTTCCCACTATTCTCACTTCATCAGCCGCTTATTCCTGTCCTATTTGTGTATTCTCAGTTTATTCATTATAATCAGATTTTTATAATCCAATTTTGCGCAGCTTGTTTTAATAAATTGTATACGCTACACGTACGCATAGGTGATTCTCGGATTCGTGTTTTTCTCAACTCTACTCAAACTCTACTCGTACTATTTCTCTTTATAATAAAAATATGTTGAAAAAAAATATATGTTTTCATAAAGTACACGCGATTTCCTTTTCATTCATATATCTAGCAATTATTTTCAATTTTTTTTCAAAAGAGACAGAAAAATATAAATTTTACGAAATTAGTAAAAATTAAGAAATCATTTTTTAATTTATTCTAGTGCGCGTGATTTCCTTTTGATTGATACATCTTGCAATTATAAACAAATACCAATATAAACAAAATTATTGTCTTTATTTTGAGAAATCAAATAATATATATATAATGAAAATAAAATAAGTTAAATACATTTTTATTCATAACATAATTGAACTTCTGTTTCTACATTAAAAGAAATTAAATAATATTAGAGTAAAATATCCATTGATTAAATAAGCATCTTCAAATAGTTGGCACGTATATATTATTATCTTCTATACAATCTACATATACATGCGTGATTCACATCAAAGTAAAAACGTGTTAAAAATATGTGCGGTAAATAAAATGACGAAATTTGTTTCCAATTTATATATCTAACAATCATCACAAAGACATTTTCGTAAAAAAAAATAAAATTATTAATGTAAAGAAAAATTAAATCAAATTTTTAATAAACTTATGCTTTTGAAACTAATGAGCTTTCAGCGTTCAGATATGTTGAACATTATTTCGAGTTATAGCATATTTTTAACATTATTAACAACATTTAACAACATTAATTTTACCATATTTGATTTACAGCGAATTTCAATTAAAAAATTCTGAAAGTCGATTTTTCAGAACCTCTCTTTGAGAAAGCATTCTGCTAAAGCAGTTAGCAGCGGGTTTGTTATGAGCCGATAATAATTTTTCCTCAAATTTTTCCTTTTAAAGGAACTATTCTGAATTTCTTTTACTATAAATACTTGATAATATCTGTAATTTTACAATTCCAAAAATATTGCTTCTACGTGAAACAAACTATTATCCATTGTCTATACTATATTTATTGGGAAAACTTTACGGCGTCCACGTTTCTAGGTGACACGACCAAAAAAAAATTATTTTCCGACGGTAATTTAACTCCTTATGTCATCTAAAATTTTTACGATTTACTTTTTCGTTAATTATTTTTTAGCATTATTTTTCCGTATACAAACCAATTTTATAAAAATCACTAAAAAATTTTTTGACTATTTGGTTTGTTCTCTGAAAAATATTGCTAAAAAATTGTTAACGAGAAAGTAAATCGTAAAAGTTGTAGTATAGATCAAAAGGAGTCAAATTACCGTCCGAAAAATTTTGTTTGTTCATTGGGTCATTTAGAAACGTGCACGCAGCAAAGTTTTCCCAATAGATATGGTATTGACAATGTTAATATATTGTGTTACGTAAGAGCAAGATTTTTAACTTTTACACTTTTACACGGTCAAATTACAGATATTATCAAGTGTTTATATTAAAAAAATTCCAAATGGTTGCTTTTAAAGGAAAACTTTATATCGGTTCACGAAAGAAAAAATTATTTTTTCAAGTTTAATTCAGGCTGGCCCTTTAAGGGCACTTAAACACCTTAAAATATAAAATTAATTCAATATATTTTATCAGAATGTAACAGAAAAAAAAACTTTTTTAAATTCAAAGATCGTCAGCGGTCAGGTCCCCTTGAATAAATATATTAAAACTTAAATAAATTAAATGACTCCATTGATCACTCAGAACAATCCATCTTTTATTAGATTAAAAGTTTGCGACGTTTTGGGAGTTTTTTCGAAATACTCCCCTCATCATGGCACAAACTTAAACGTAAAACAACTCATGGAAAGCGTCGTGACAACTATGGACCATAGTTGTATGCTATAACTTGGAGTTGTCTCTGAACTCGCGACCATGTAACAGCTACAATTTCGCAGTACCTGTGTTTCTACCAGCTTCAAGGTGCCATTATAGCATACAACTATGCTCCATAGTTGTCACGACGCTTTCCATGAGTTGTTTTACGTTTAAGTTTATGCCGTGATGAGGGGAGTATTTCGAAAAAACTCCCGGAACGTCGCAAATTTTTAATCTAATAAAAGATGGATTGTTCTGAGTGACCAATGGAGTCATTTAATTTATTTATGTCTACCTTGGAACGATAGATTCACAACTATAATATAATTAAAACTTATATATTTCGGGATGTACAGCAAAGTTTAAGAGTCAAAAATGTTTGGGAGGCGTAAGTATATGATTCATTTAATATAAAAAGGAATCCTTTTTCTCGGTGTGTGTATATCTTTGAGTTATATATAAATTTCAGGAATCAATTATATGCGAATAAGGTATAGATTTTACATATTAAATGAAAATTTGGCCCGGAATTCAATTTTTAAGGCATAAATTACAACCCAAAATGTCTATAACCCAAAAACGGTGTGTGACCGATCGTTTATTGTCGAACAATTTCAACGAATGCGTTGGAATCTCGAGACTCGTGATAAAATTATTTATAAAAATAAATGTTTATTGTTATAAATAATTACACATCACGAAATTCGTAACTTTATTAAACTTATAACTTTGAATGCATACAATTGGCTGATTTGCATTCAATTGATAAAAATAGCTGCATCTTTTCATTTGCACACTATCGCTCATCAGATCTAGTCTTCAGATTGTATGATGTAATTATAGGTATACAAACAGTATTATTCGGATACGTTAACATGTAAAAAATTGCGAAAAATTGTCTTTCCTAATAAGTGCGTAATTACGTTCTTTTGCTATTAATAACCAGTAGCCTTTTCAAGCCAACGCGCTGATCACTAAAAGACTATTAACTACATGGGCAGTATAGCAGAAAATTTATTTAAAGTATAATTAATTCAGAAATTTATTTCTAATTCCCACATTATATAGTATTTATTGTACTTTATCAAAAAACAATAAATTAAATACTTTAAATAATAGCAAACTTAAGATAAACATAATATAAACTTTGGCAATTGGGGTTTTGATTAAAATTTTATTTTCATTAAAATAGTAGTTATTATTAGTTAATATTTAAATTTTTTCTCATGAAAATGGCAATATAGAATTGGAGACTTTCGAAAAAATGACAAATAAAATCTTGGAGCGACATGACTTTTTTTCGCGCTTTATAAATACATCCTTTTGACCATTTTTTCTTCATAAATAAGTATTGTTATATCCTATATTTAAATCAAAATATTTTTATAGTCAAAAATCAACCTGAGAAGGTCAAACGTAATCGGATTAATTAAGATAAATTCAGAGAAATAAATATTTGCAATAATTTCCGGTCTTCAAAAATCACTAATTTTTTAGTTTTGGGCCATTTGTAGATATAGTTTTATATAATATATTTCGATTTGGCATACTATAGAGCAATAAGACAAAAATGGACTTGAAACGTTATTGCAAGAAGCTACGACAGATTCGTATACACATCGTGTATTTAAAATGCAACCACTTATTATTATGCACCTGCAGAATAACTGTCATTCATCTACAATATACACAGATATACCTTTCTTCTTCTTCCTTTCCCGGTCTTATCCGCATCCTCCAAATTCGTCATCTTCGGAATTTCTCCCGCTCATACATATATCACATGCACCATGTACCCATGTACTCAGAATCAAATTCTCGCACTACGTCAAACAATCCTTCACAAGGCAATGCATCCGAAGGAAACACCAAGCATTCCTGAATCCTGCGCCTTTTGATGTTTCTTGCAAAAACAAAGGCGCCCCCGCGTGCGCAGTACTGCAGTCGACTATTGTCCGTGCATCGCTCGCCGCGGGGCGAGTCCAGACACGCGCCATCAACATCATCGTCACACCGGCGAATCTGATGCGCGCGCGCCGGCCGGAATCTGAAATCTGCACGAGCGAGCTGCTGCGATTTAACCCGCGCGCTGGCCGTCAGTTCAGTCCAGTCGCGTGCGCCGAGCAGTGGACACGTCGGCACCACCGCGCCGGCCAGAGAGTGAGACAAATTACAGCGGGGTGTTGACGCGTGTGGATTACGCGGGGGGTATAATCGCACGTATATCCGAGAAGACGTCGCCGTGTTTACAGTTGTTGACTTTGGCTACTGGCTGCGGCGCGCTTATAGGAGCTTCTGTATTTTCTTTTCACGTTGTTTTATGAAATTTCGTCGATTGCCGCGCTCTACATTCTCACGTGGCTTTTGTCACTCGGGTAAAGGTACTTATCGATGGATTTGTTGCTTTGGGGGGGATTTGATAGTGGGTTTTGTGTGCGTAGGATGTGTCTCGGGGATGAGTTTAAAAGGTATCGTTTTTTTCTGAGATTCTCGTTGTGGGTATTTTTGGTGTGCGAAACGTGACTTGAACGTAGATTTGCGGAGAAGCTTTTTTACAGTCTAGGTGCGCTCTCTGCTTGTCGGATTGTTGCTAGGTGCGGATTTATTATTGACAATCGAGGAGAAAGCGTTTGGGAAGAGAATTTATCTTGTTTCGCAAAAGTATTGAATGCAAGATAATTAAATCATGTAAGCGCGAAACGGCCTGTTGTAAGAATCATATGTAGCTTTTTAAAAAAAATAATTGATCATGGAAATATGTGCTTTTTATCTTTGCAAAAAAGAAAATCGCTAATCGTTTCCTTTCATATCAGAGGAAATGTTAAAATTTGCGGGTAGAAAATCTTTCGTAATCGATAGATCGTAAACTATTGGATTGTAAACAAAAAATCATTCTTATAATCACAAATGCCCAAAAGCAAATTTACGGCATTTTTTATTTTATAATTGATATATGCTTGTATATAAATTTAGACGTCAACACTTTGAAAAACGTCCTCGTTAAAAATAAGAAAAAAGAACTGTCATGTTTAAGATTTTAAAAATTTCACTAAAATACAGTTAAAAAATTGTTTATCAGAAAATCTACGTTTTTCTTTACAATAAAAATGGCGAAATTTCATTTTGTATCAGTATAAACAAAACGTCAAAATTAAAAAAAAGGTTCTTTTCGAAAAAAAAAATGAAAATTGTTTCTAAGAATTTCAAATCGTCGTCTGCAACGTTCTTGTAAGTCGGTAAAAAACGCGAATTAGTGTAAAATACATAAACCATATTGAAAATAAAAAATAATATTTTAATAACTTAAAATACATAAAACCGTATTGAAAACAGATCGTCCACGAATTTCAAATCATCGTTTTCAACGTGTCCGTAAGGTAGTAAAGAAAAAACAATCAGGTATATCATAGAATACAACTCAACTGTCAACAACAGTCAGTTGACATCTCAAGTACCGCATCCGCGCCGGCATTACGCACATTTCCCGAAATCCGCCCCCTCGCTCGTGCCGGAAACGATACGAAACGAAGCGCTAAAGTAAAAAAAGCCAACCTCGACAAAACCGCGAGAAAAAAGGAAATGACAAAAGACCGCGCAGCGGTCGTCGATTGGATGCGTTTGCGAGCGCGCGCGAGGCTGCGGCGCGCCTCTGCAGGTTCAAACCGGCAGCGCATCGTCTCGCGCACGGCACACAATACGCGAGCGTGGCGGCGGCGGCGGTATCCTGCATCTAATTCGCGCATCATCCGTATATACAAAAGAGCAACCAACTGCCGCAGTAATACCGAGAAATGACGGCGTGCTGAGCCATCGATACGAGTGGCGGGAAGAACGTGTGTGCGCGCGCGCGCGCCCGCTCTCTCGTCTGTATACAATCGCGTTTATAGTTTCCGCGGGCGAACGAGAAACGTGTTCTACCGATAAGAGTCGCGAACGGGAAGAGACACTCAAGATGTAGAATCATATCACGAAGATTCGCGCGCGCGAGTGTGTGTCTGTGTGTGTATATATATATATATATATGTACGTTGCATATATCGATTAGCTAACCTTGTGTCGGCCGTTACACATACCTACACAGCGTTTTTGACGTTTGCGCGCGAGAGTGCGACACAGGCCTAGACTTACTCTGATTTTGTTGTCTTTTTTTTTCTTGTTTCTTCGAGTGACAGTGCGCGTAACGCGTGTCGGTGCCCAGTGTGGGGCGAGAGGAGGATAAATAAACGGCAGCGAGACGGCGCTCGAGGAAGGAGCCATGGCCGCGGAGCGGCTCAGCCAGGCCAAGAAGAGGAAGAAGACCCAGGAGCAGCTGCAGGGGGTGTCGCAGCAGGCCAAGCGCGCCAGGGACAACGACAACAACAATGGTTCCCTCTCCGAGCACGTCGAGGAGGTTGGCGCTTTTTTCTTTCCCACCTGACAGAGCGATTTTTAAACTGCTTTTCGCTGGCTTCTTGGGAGGCTGGATTTATGGCTGGTGCATGGGCTTGCTAGGAAATTGTTAGCTTGCTTTTGGGGATTCTTGGGGAGGGTTGTCATGGCTTTCTTTCCCTGCTTTTTAGGGGATCCTTGGTGTGGTCCTTTGTCTGCGATTTGAATTTGAAGAGAATTGGTTCGATTGATTGCTGTTTTGGTGTACTTGCTTGCTTCTGGCGATAAGAAAAGTTTGTTAACCTTAGTAAATGAATAATAGTGTTTTTGATTTCTTAATTAATAATTGTTTGTGACATGACATTTTTTCTATAATTATTTATCTAAAATAAAGTAGAGAACATTAGTCTTCAAAATCAAACGCTGTCCTGTTAGCTGCATTTCAACAAATTTTCAAAGGATTTTTGTTTAGATTCTTTGTCTGAGACTGACAAATTCGAGGAACCACTTTTCTCATTTAATTTTGAATTTTTAGCAAATATCTTTACGAAACGTTATTATCCTAATAAAAAACAACAACTTTCCAGAGACATTTGCTCAAAATTGAAAATTGAATGAACTAAGTGGTTCCTCGTATTTGACGGTGTCAGGGGGTTTAGCATCACCTTAATAAAAATAAAAGTAGAAAAAAGATTAATATTGTTTCTAATCTAATTAGTTAGTAAAAACAATATTTAATCAATTTATTCATTTATTTTTCTTATCATGACATATTTCCATTATTATTTCAAATAAAAATAAAGAAAACAATTCAATACTTCGAGATATACTGTAATCGTTGCTAGGTAAATTTAAATAATCTTGTTTTCTTTTGAAAATTGTGTTTTATGAATTATGTCATACTTTTTTGCATTGTTTGGGGATCTTTATATTAATACCCTTAAAAATTTATTTGATGAAAAGCAGTTTTAATGTACCTAGTTGGTTGTGGTAGTGACAGAAATGCTTCTTTTTGATCACATTACTCAAAAATTCAATTTTATGTACTTTAATAAGATTAGAAGATATTCAGTAACTATTAATAGTTGGAATAAAACAAATAAAATGAATATAAGCTTATAATGCATGAAAATATTTTAAGTGTTTGAAAAATCACATTTTCATTTTTAAATGATTCTTTTATTTTAGCAAGTGGCAGGAAAAATCAAACGTATATTCATGAAGAATTTCATGTGTCATGATGCAATGGAAGTACATTTTAATTCAAAAGTGAACTTCATTGTTGGCGCGAATGGCAGCGGTAAAAGTGCCATACTTACTGCTTTGACTGTAGGCCTGGGTGCTAGGGCAAAAATTACAAACAGAGGACCTTCAATTAAAGGTAACAATTATTACCCCATGTATTAATTAAATGATTTTGGATTTGAGTATAGTATTGATTAAACATTGTACAATTTCATCTGTAAATATTAAAAATAATAACAAATTGTTCATTTATTTGTATTTAAAACATTTTAAGAAATATGTTCGTACAGCTGTAAATGAAAATTTTTGATTAATATTTATTTTTATTTATTTATTGAAATTAATATGGGCTTACGCTTAATTACAGAAGTGTTACAAAGTATATATTGATATTAAATGCTAAAACTTAATTTATGGTACTTCAGCAAACAAGCAATCACAATTTTAAAATACTTATGCAACCAAATTTTTGCTTTAAACCTAGTTAAATTATTAATGTCCATTCAATATGTGGGTAAATAATTCCACAACTTGGTTACACAAGGCATAGTAGAATACAAACTATTATTGTTGTTAAATGTGGATTCATTCATTTTATGCATAGATCTAAGGTTGTACTTTTATTTACGAGGCTTTAGTAGTGACTCAAGTTCTGATCACTCCAGATAGAGATTTACAATTTTAAAAAATTTTGTTTAAAAGTATTATGATAATTTTTATTCTTTTCTTTTTTTACTGCATATTTTTGGGGCTGCCTCCTCAACATATCGGGATCATGCTCTATCTGACAACTTGCAAATTCATCACCGAACAAATCGACCCAATGGGGATTCGAATCCGCGTCCTAGGAAACAACGCGCTTTAACCGGTTGAGCCATGGAGCCCCAAATATACTTAAATAAAGAATTAATTTAAACAATTAGGAATATTTAATTTATCGGTGCTATTTATGTTTATACAAATATCTTATGTTTCTAGAGTTTGTTAAGAAGGGAAAGAGCTCAGCAGTAGTTGAAATTACAGTTACGAATGAGGGTCCTATGGCTTATAAGTATGAAACTTATGGTGATTGCATTACGGTGATACGTAACATAGGTGCAAGTTCTTCATATAAAATAAAGAATTGGAGAGGTTCGTCAAAAAATTACTTATGCATGTCAAATATATATTACGTTTGAAATAGTCTTGATATTAGTGTTAGCTTCTTATAAATTATATAAGTTTAAACACTTATGTTTATTACAACATAGTTGTATAACTAAAAATACAATCAAAACAAATAATAGATTAGTCAATTATAGTAAAAAAAATAACTGTTTTTTTAGTTGTTTCATTTCAGTTTTTCAGTAAAATAATAAATTGATAATTTTATTGTTCTTACTAAAATGATTATAATTATCTTATGAAATTAAATTTTACAGGAGAAGTAATTTCTACAAAAAAAGACGAATTGGAACATATCGTTAATTTCTTGAATATTCAAGTAGATAATCCAATTTCAGTGCTTAATCAGGATGTGTCCAGAACATTCTTGACAATGGCTGATTCTAAAGATAAGTACAACTTATTGATGAAAGCAACTAGGTTAGATGTTATTGGAGACAATTATAGAAAAGCTTCTGAAGCTAGTGAAATCGCCCGTCAGCGTTTAGCTGAGGCTCAAAAGTTCTTGAGTGAAAATGAAAGAGAAATAACTAAACTAAAAAAAAAATTAAAAGCACTTGAATCTCTTGATGATGTTCGTCAAGAATTTGAAAATCTTCAGAAGGAATTACAGTGGGCAATGGTGAATATTTGTTTTCTTTTAATAACTTTTTTTATTCAATCATATAAATATTTAATATTATTAAAATTCGTAGGTTGTTCAAGAAGAAAAGAAGTTACTACAAACCGATGTAAAAATTAAGGAACAAGAAAGGAACATGGAAAAACTTAAAAATCTTGAGCTTACCAAAGCTGCCAAAGAACAAGAAATTGATTCAAAAATAGAGTAAAAATTTAAATAAGTTTATTGTATAATTTTTTTTTTAAATATAATTTTAATTAAACTTCATTTTATAGAAATTTAAAAAAGGAAATCGCACAGACAGAAGTTGAAGCATCAGATGGTACTGCTAAACTGAATGTGATTAAGAACAAATTTATGGAAGCTAAAAGAATTTATGAGGAGAAAAAGGAGAAAGTTAAAGATCTTCATAGTAGTATAAAGAGGAAAGAAACAGATATAGCTACACTTCAAGCTGAAATTGCTAAACTAGAAAGGTATACTACTAATAATGTTTACAATATTTGAACATTTTTTTATCTTTTGCCATGTTAAGTTGTAATGCATTTGTTTTTCAGAGAACACAGTGCAGCTGGTGATAAAAGGCAACAAGCGAGGCAAGAAACTGCTGAATGTGAACAGCAGATTGATGAAGTAGAGGCTAGTCTTCGGACAAAGCAAACAGATCTCATGCACTTAGAAGAAAATAGAAGGCGCTTTGAGCAAGAGGAACATAAGATTAAAATTGATCTTGAACAAAAGAATAGTACTGTTAGTAAGTAATAAAATTAGTTTCATAAGTAATTTATTAATTTCTTAAATTATTTGAAATTCTACATACAATTACTTAACATTGTAGACAAACTTAAGCAGAGATTAAATAGTTTCAAAAACCAACCTAATGATGCACTAACTGTCTATGGAGCAAACATTCCTCGACTTCTCAAAAGAATTGAAGAAGCACACAGTAGGGGAAAGTTTAGACAAAAACCTATTGGTCCTATTGGTGAGTAAAGTTTTTTAAATGAATGTAAACTTTATTGAATGATTAATATTATTTTATTTCTCTTCTAGGTTCATTCATTAAATTGAAAGATTCTTCATGGATTCCAGCTTTAGAAAGTCATTTTGGATTTGGTATGCTTACTTCTTTTTGTGTAGATAATACTCAAGACTACCGTGTATTGGAAATAATAATTAAAGAAGTATTCCGTAATGAAACACCACCACAGATATCGATCAGTAAATTTTTTAATCATGTAAGTATATTGATATCTATTACATTTAGCATTCGTTTAATAACCGTTATTAAAGCAACAAATATTTGTATTGTTTTTATTGTAGATACACGACGTAAGAAATGGTTGCACTAGTTCATCAAGGTACTCGAACCTTCTAGAAGCCATGGAAATATCTCATCCTGTGATAGCTAATTCTTTAATTGATCAAAGAGAAATTGAGTGTATACTTTTGATACCTACATCCGATGAAGCGTGTACAGTAATGTCAGATGTTCAAAGAGTACCACAAAATTGCAAGCGAGCAATCACGAAAAATGCAGATTTGTTTTATCCTGATCCAAATTATCGAACTTACGGAGGTCACGTTTCAAGACCAAGATTTTTGCAAGTATCGACAAATGAAGCTATACAGTAAGTTTTTATTATAAATAATAATTATTTTATGCTTATGACTGTACTTATTGAATCTGATTTTATGAACTTAAAGAATTAACATATAAATTATATTTCATAATAAGTAAAATAAGAAAATTTCACAAAATCAAAATGTAGTTAAAATAATTAATAAATAATACTTTTTATTATTAAATGTTAAAAATGTTTCTATTCATTAAATTTGTTGCAATTCTGATAGATCCTTGCAAGAAGAAATAAGCATTGCTGAAGATGAATTGCAATTGGTTCAACAAGAATATAGCAATATTCGAGACAAAATGCGTAAGAATAAGACAGAGCTGCAAGAAGTTCAACAGCAAGTCAGAAGTTTAACTATAAAACAAAATCGATTAAAGAATCGAATAGAAGAATTAAAGGAAGTTATTGAATCGTGCAATAACAATACAATAAACACATTCGTAAGTAGAACAATTGATTTAAATCTTCATATTTCGTTTGAAAATGAAAATTAGATATGTGTGTGTGTGTGTGTGTGTGTGTGTGTGTGTGTGTGTGTGTGTGTGTGTGTGTGTGTGTGTGTGTGTGTGTGTGTGTGTGTGTGTGTGTGTGTGTGTGTGTGTGTGTGTGTGTGTGTGTGTGTGTGTGTGTGTGTGTGTGTGTGTGTGTGTGTGTGTGTGTGTGTGTGTGTGTGTGTGTGTGTGTGTGTGTGTGTGTGTGTGTGTGTGTGTGTGTGTGTGTGTGTGTGTGTGTGTGTGTGTGTGTGTGTGTGTGTGTGTGTGTGTGTGTGTGTGTGTGTGTGTGTGTGTGTGTGTGTGTGTGTGTGTGTGTGTGTGTGTGTGTGTGTGTGTGTGTGTGTGTGTGTGTGTGTGTGTGTGTGTGTGTGTGTGTGTGTGTGTGTGTGTGTGTGTGTGTGTGTGTGTGTGTGTGTGTGTGTGTGTGTGTGTGTGTGTGTGTGTGTGTGTGTGTGTGTGTGTGTGTGTGTGTGTGTGTGTGTGTGTGTGTGTGTGTGTGTGTGTGTGTGTGTGTGTGTGTGTGTGTGTGTGTGTGTGTGTGTGTGTGTGTGTGTGTGTGTGTGTGTGTGTGTGTGTGTGTGTGTGTGTGTGTGTGTGTGTGTGTGTGTGTGTGTGTGTGTGTGTGTGTGTGTGTGTGTGTGTGTGTGTGTGTGTGTGTGTGTGTGTGTGTGTGTGTGTGTGTGTGTGTGTGTGTGTGTGTGTGTGTGTGTGTGTGTGTGTGTGTGTGTGTGTGTGTGTGTGTGTGTGTGTGTGTGTGTGTGTGTGTGTGTGTGTGTGTGTGTGTGTGTGTGTGTGTGTGTGTGTGTGTGTGTGTGTGTGTGTGTGTGTGTGTGTGTGTGTGTGTGTGTGTGTGTGTGTGTGTGTGTGTGTGTGTGTGTGTGTGTGTGTGTGTGTGTGTGTGTGTGTGTGTGTGTGTGTGTGTGTGTGTGTGTGTGTGTGTGTGTGTGTGTGTAATGAAAAACTATTGTGTAATTGCATATTTTTATGTATAGTGTATTACACAAATTACATTTTACTTTTCTGGAATAGAAAAATTATTCAATTAGACTTAATAAAAGATATTTTTTTCTAGATGACTGAAATCGAAGAACTTCAGAGGCTTGTTGTCCAAAAAAAAGAGGAAGAAAGTCATTTGATAGAAGAAAGTCGCCAATATAAGAAAAACTATGAGACTTTGGGCGCTGAGCTAAAAAATTGTCGTGATCTCGCACAAAATCTTGATGCAAGGCTTACTCCCATTAAAGTAATAAATAATTTTTTCAATAGCAATTACATTCACATAAATCTATGTACATAATTATTAATTGTATTGCACTAACAGGACAAAATCAGAGAATTGAAAGATGAGAGAAATAGGTTAAATGTTTCTAATCAAGGTGCCACTCGCCGAATGGAAGAAGCTAAGCAACATTTGCAAAAATTAAATGGTGAACACCAACAGCAGCAACGAGTTGTTAATTCAAAAATTGAAACTGCTGAGCAAACTTGTCCAAGAATAAACACAAGAAAGTATGTATAATTTTTTCTATTTAATACTGTGAATCAATTTCAATCTAGAACCAAAATAAAAATACTGATCAATTATATAAAAACAGTGCTACTAGAATTTCTATTTTCAATCGTCAATTTTTGTGCTCATTTGATCCATAATCTATTAAAAAGTCTTTTACATAATACCATCATGAACTGAGTTCCTAATTAGCAATTCCGGATCAGCTGTTCTTCTCATAAAAGCAAAAGACTTTGAATACACATTTCTGAAGAATAAATAATTATTTCTGAAGACTCAAAAGAAAAGTTTTGCAATAATAATAATTATATGTAAAAATAAAAGATCAGGAACTGAGTCCTTTATGGTGTATGTGTATTATATTTGTTACTGTTTAGGGTCCACCAACCGTGCCGATATACGGATCACGGCGAGTGACAACGGTTGATAGCACCTAGATAGGGCGATTGTATTTTGTATATTTTTTAAATTATTTAGGATTTATACATCAGGCCTGATCTATGAAATACAAATTAAAAAATAACTAGAATGAATATTAAAATATGCATTAAGTTATTTTTATGTCATAAATTGTTAGAAATAAAATAACATTTTTTTTATTTTAACAGGACTATTGATCAGATTAATGCTAGGTCAAAAGAATTAAAAGCAATGATTGAAGCAGTTGAGCGGCAACATGGCTCAAAAGAGGAACTAGTTGAAGAGTTACAAGAAAAAGAAGAAAAGTATGTAGGTGTTCGTGAATTTGCTGTACAACTTACTAAGAGTAATGATGTAAGTGATTTAAATTTTTATTTAAAGTCTCTTTTAATAAGTCTAATATGTAAAGAAGTATTACTGTAAACAATTTCTTAAAATAAAAAAGCATAATTATTTTTTATTTTCTATTTCAAATTTCACTGGTAAATAAACTATAAATTTGTTTCAACTAACATTAATAATTTAAATTTTTAATTGCAGAGACAAGTGAAGCGTTTAAGTGATCGCAGATCACTATTTCAACTAATGAAAAGAGAAATAAGTGAAAGAGTGACGGAGTCTTTCAAAAATGTATTGTCTCTGAGAAATTATAAAGGTCGTATAACGATAGATCACGAGCAGAAGGAACTTCTTCTAGAAGTGACCCCTCAAAACGATGCCAAACGACCAACTAATGATGCCAAAGCCCTTTCAGGCGGTGAACGTTCCTACTCTACTGTAGCTTTTATTTTGGCTTTATGGGACAGCACAGGATTACCATTCTACTTTCTGGATGAATTTGACGTCTTTATGGTAAATATAGTTTAAACTGTTTTTCTTTATTTATTTATTTTTTTTTGTTAAGGCCCCACGAAAGCATAGATATTAAATATAGTAAATGGGGGAAAATGTTAGCACCTTTGCGCCCTTGGATTTCATAAATGAAACAATATTTACCACTAAAAGAATTATAGATTGACATCTTTTTGTAAGTACGTTTTGTAAGTTATCACGAAAGCGAGCTCAACGCATAATTTCTATGTCATTCTTACAAAATAATCATTGAATTTCGATATATAAATGTACGATAGCTATTCGCCTTGTTAAGTGACCAGTAGCGCCATTTAACCCATGTAAAAATAGATGATGCGGTAAAAAATTGAACTACTCTTGGTTGTAAATACATTGAACGAGGTGAGCCAAATGTTATAAATATCGGTTTAATATTAGTGATTGCTATTGATTATATTTCTCTTAAGCAGTCTCTTAACTGACATTGTCATAATAACTCGGAAAATTATCCTGAACCTTTTAAATTTTTAGTTAAAAAAAAATAATTGTCATTCTCCCATGTATTTGGTATACGGCTACCACCAATAGAGTCAGTCGATTTTGGGATGGCGTCACGGGTGACTTAACAAGACGAATATGTATATTAACAAAAAAAAATTATTTTCGTACTGATTACAGCATTTCAATGATTATTGTCTAAGGACCATGTAGAAATAATGCGCTGAACTCGCTTCTGCGGTAACTACTTACAAAGAGATACAATCTATAATTTTTTTAGTGCTAAATATTGTTTTGTTAATGAAATCCAAGGGCACAAAGGCGCTAACATTTTTCCCTATTTATTATATTTATAGGCAACATATATCAATGCTTTCCTGGCGCCAATCAATTTTGTTTAAAAGATAGGTTGTTCAAAGGTTTAAGCTGCAAATCTCTCATAAATTGAAAAATAAACAAAATGAGCTTTAAAATTTATAATATATACAATAAAAAATCTAATAAAAAAACAAGTTTGATAAAAATGTGTAATTTCTCATTCTGTTAGTGTATTCTATAAACTCGAATTTTTTAGACTTCATCAAAACTAATGTATTCGACATTATACTATAAAATATTATGGATTGCAAGTGTCAGAATATTTAATGCTTAAAAAAACATAGTAATATTTTGAATCAAACCTTTAAATAAGTACACTATTAAAAATGTAAATGTAATCTTTTTATTTACTTTCAGGACAAAATAAATCGACGTATGATTATGGACATTCTTCTAGGACATGCAAAAAGTCATCCGAAAAGTCAGTTTGCATTCTTAACTCCATTGGATACTTCACATGTTATTGCGGATAATTCAATCACTATTCATCGGTAAATAAGAGTTTAATATATTATATACTTAACTTACAAAAACTTATCAAAATTTTATATATTAATGATTCTTTTTTCTTGTTACAGATTAGCTCCACCTGAGAGATCTACGTAAAAGTATTAATATTAAGTTAAACTATTTTCAAGATTATTAGTTTTTCTTATGTTCTTATAAAGGTTTATTTTCATAAAACCTAAGTCGTTAACGTATTCTATAATTTATATGTTTAAGTTTTGTATGAAAAGTTCAAAAATGTTCATAAGTGATGTGCCTGATCCAGTGCCTTTTTTAATAAACGCTGATTGTGTACGTATTTAATAAAAAAAAACGTACTAACTTATGATGTTCTAATTATTTTCTCCCTCTTTAATTATATAATAAAAACAATAGTATCGTTTAAAAAAAATTAATGCAATTGCGTGAAATCAAAATTAATTATTTGTATATTGTTACATTTATGGGTACATTTATAAAATTATCACTGACGGGAATAAGTAGTTACCTATAGGGATGAGTATACTCATCTGTTAATATGGCAGTATGCGCGTAACAATCGGTAAAGTAGTTAGATGGGGCGTATTTTAGGTTATGTTATGACATTTTAGTGTAAGAATCTTGCACAGTATTTTAATTAATATGTGGTAAATATAGTTGAAGAAGATACAACAAAATCGGACATTAAAAATGTATATAATTTATTTTTATGTTTCTAATAAATTATTTAAAATTTATATACATTAATATACTCTATAAATAAAAGTAGATCCAACCTGATTTCTATATAGAGAAAATTCTAAAATACAAATCCAGGGTTGTAAATATTTTCAGATAAACAAAAATTTATTTATTATAAATCCATGGTTGTAAATAATTTTAGATTAATAAAAAAGTAGATAAAAAATGCAGCTAAACAGCGAAGATACGTCTGAGAGAAGATTTGAAATTGAATGCAAGCTTGAAGCAGAACTTGCTGCTTTAGAAACTTTAAAAGAAGCAGAAGAACAAAGTAAAAAATTAACTAATGGTATGGTAGCTATTCTTTCCTCCTTAGAAGATAGATTGGCCACTTTGCGCCGTACTATTCTTCCAGTTTATAATGAGACTGGTAATCTTCAAAGTCAACAGCACAGTAAGTCTTAATATTTATTAATATTACAGTGTGAATTAACTCTTGAATCAAAACTTATATTTAAAGATTGTTTTTCATTGACTCAACAAGATACCTAAGTAAATTATTAAATTGCAGATATTGAGAAAACATTAACAGTATTAGATCATGCTATTGGATATTATGGAGTTTGTCAAGAAGTCGAAGGTTCAGTACGCGGAGGACCTAACGGTGCTGGTGGCTTAGATGCTTTTCTGGAAGCTATGAATCGACTTTTTAATGCTCAACGCTACTTTCAGAAAAATAATCCTAGTTCAGTTGAGTTGGAGAATGTTTCAACTCTATTCAATGCAGGGCTTGAATCCCTTTACGCAGAATTTCATGATATATTAGCAAGGCAAAGCAAGCCAGTACTACCAATAGTTCTTTTGGACTTAATAGGTCTAGATGAGGACACCAGTAATGAAGATGCACCACAATCCTTATGTCAGTTACCCGAAAGTGCACTAGCAGATTTAATCAAAATATCAGGATGGTTAGAAGAAAGAGGACATCGCAGACATGCAAAACTATATGCTTCAGTACGCTCGGCAATTGTTCTTCGCTCATTGCAATTAATGAAAGAACATCAAAGAAGTGCTAGTGGAGGAAGTACGCATGCTGCTAGTCCTATGCCAGTAAGTAATGTTATTACTATATATTTGTATTCATGTGTTATTCTAAAACTGACAGAAGACTTCGTAACTAATAATATTTTGAAATTAATACTTTTGATATAGTTATCAAAGTTTTTAAATAAATATTTCAAATTCATGTTTCATTCCTGAGAATAAGAATGAACTGTTGCAACTTATCAGTTTACTGTGCTTTAATTTGGTTATTAATAAAAGAATAAAATCAAAGTTCAAACAATATAATTAGTTAATATAACTAGAGTTAAATCTAGTGTAAATTAAACATTCTTTCCTAAAAGAAAAAAGCGCTGTAATTACGTACATTCAGATTTTATTCCTTAAATTTCAATGCTTATGTAGTACACTCAATTATCGTGCCACTTGAAAAGTACCAAACAATACAGTAATTTTTTTTCTGAAATTCCTAGCATAAACTAAATTAAATCACTCTTTTTTATAATAATTGAAAATTTTGTTGCTTCGAGTTAGTACAAAAATATGCTAAACAAAAATTTTATTTTACATTTTTCTAACACAAAACGTTAAAAAATATTAACAATACTCTATTTACCCTTTATTTATATTCACTTAATGATCAAAATCATTGACTTTAAGTAGTGTTTTGAAGCCTAAAAATGAAGCCTAGCCATACTTACTTTGTTACAATGGACTATTGTAAATTTAGGAGAAAAATGGTATTTTAAATCATCACTTCAAGTGTTCACGTTAGATAAATGGTCTAAAAAGTAAAAAAAATAGGCTTAAAAGCTTTAATTAAGTAGAAAAATATTCATTTTTTCCAAAGTTCTGAAAAATTGAAAATGACAAAGAAAAAAGCATGATCCGCTTTATACGAACAGTAGTATCGCGTTACAACGAATACTATCGCAATACAGAGTTTGGTGATGTAGACTATCGTGATTCAGAGCTTTCTGTCAAAAAATATTGCGAATATAACTTTTTCAGTTAGTTAGCGCTAAATGAAAAAAAAGTGAAAAATTTACTCAAGCAACCTTAAACATGGGATATTATTCAGATAGTATAAGCTTATGTTTAAGGGGGCCCGGACAAATTTTTCACTATTTTTCCGTTTAGTGCTATAACTAAAGAAGTTATAATAACGCGATACTCTTCGCTGCAAATGCTGAATAGCGATTCTCTAAAACACGATAATCTTCGTAAGCATAAATATCTACTTACACTTATTATTTACTTATTGGGTCACTTTTCTATCGTAAACAATTTGCAGAGTTACGATCAGAACTAGACGTTTTTTTTACTAAAACAAAAAATATTTGGGGTAAAATAGCAGATACACGAAAGGGATCAGAAACCACCTCTCAAAGCCTCATAAAAATCCGTTTTCCAAAGGTATCAACATACTCCTTAACAATCACTCTATTAATTAAAACTCCCTTGTAGTGAAAAGTCTAGCTGATTGAGAGTAATTTTTACTCAATAAAAACGTTGAATTTTAATGAAACTGGTTAGAGTGAAAAGTTTCTATTTTGCAAAAATATTAGATCTCTATTATAGAGTTATCTATCAGTATGTACGTATAATGAAAGTGTATTTCAGTCTCTTATTAAGTCATAATTATTTCTATTTATCCGAGAATAATTTTGTGGGTTCCCGGAAAAACGACTTAGGTCGACTTTTTATATTTTTGAGTTATTAAGGTTGAAAGTTCGTATGTTTCATTTAAACTAATGTTAAAAAAATTTATAAATAATAGTTATGATCACTTATTTTTACAGTTTATTGATTCTTTGCATTTTTATCTGAAAGTATACTATGTAACGATATTAAAATCGTTCAAAACTAAATTATAAAAAACAGTGTACTTAAGTCGTTTTCCGGAAACCCATAAAATTAACCTTAAACCTTTTTATATCTCAGAGTAGAAAAAATTATTTAAACCAATCTTGAAAGAGATATCATGCAAAAACGAATTTTTTGCGTGACATCTGAGCTCTATTGGGGTAAAGTTAGAGATTGCAAAGAAGTCCGATTTTTACTCTTTTTTCATCATTCGTGCCCTCTTATCAAGAGAAAATTTATTTATCTAGAGAAAAAAATGATATTTACTTATGTTTATACTTGCAGTAATAAGTTTAATGTCTGTGAAAAATCATACTATTTACTTTCAATTTATCTCAAATTTGCAAAGATTAAAAAATAAAGAAAAAAAGTAAAAGAAACTGATATTTTGCAAAAATCAGTCATTAAAAGAAATGATAGAACTTTAAATAATACTGTAAAAAAATTTAGGAACACTGATAAAAGTGTATAATTTATAATAATAAAAACGTAAAAAATTATTATAAATTTATGTAGGCGCTTAAGATGATACTTTGGTGATTTGCAGAAAACTCTCATTTTATCTTGTGTCCACTAATTTTGCTATTATTTTACAGCTATTCAAGTTAAAAAATATAATATGTCGATTTGCACACTGATTTTTGTAATTATATTAGTAAAATCTAATTAATTCTAACGTGACGTTCCTCGACTTGTATGTTACATTGCAGTTGATTTTTTATGACGGTCAGTTTGGTGAAACTTATTCTCTTGCAACAAGCGAAAAACTTTTTTTTTATATAAATGTAGGAGCAGTAGAAACACAATACAAATTTATAATGCCAGTTGAACAAAATTATTGAAAGGTAATAACAGCACTATATCGGAACGAACATAAATGACTATAAATATTTTTTCTAATGACATATTTAATTTCTAGGGTATGTTTTTACTGTTCCTACATTTATATCCAAGAAAAAGGGGTTTTCGCTTGTATAACACGAGAAAAATGGTAAGACGATGCTAAAACCACCCGTCACCGATAATTACGAGGAGCCACTATTTTCATTTAATTTTCATTTTCGTGTAGATATCCCTATGTAACGTTGTTGCCTTAACCACAAACAACAACCTTCCATAGAGATATTTTCTTAAAATTGAGAATTAAATGAAAATAGTGATCCCCCGTATTTGCTGATAAAAGAGGGGTTTAACATCACCTTAACAATAAGGGGATCTAGACACTACTGAAAATTGATGTTTTAACTATTTTTATTTTTTATCTTCAGATCTACAAAACATTATGACGAAAGCATGCGAGATATCTGTACTAATAAGAATTAAATGTAACAAAGCATCTTTTTCGAAAAGTTTAAAAATACGGATAGAAATGCATCATTCTTTTCCCCCAGAAAAAGACGTCTCTTCGATCTCTTGTCAAAATCAGTCCCTCTTCACCTTGAATTTCTGAAAAACTCGAGAAAACTGCTTAGATTTCGAGTACAATAAAACGAGTGAAATTCACAGCCCCACAGCGTATATAATCCGTCGCGACAAATGTATTAACCCTCCGATAATTTTTACCCTTCGCCCGGTCAACGCAAGCAGCGAGCCAAGTTCGCGCACCGTCAGTCCCTGGGCGTGCCGGACACGGGCAACCGGCGGACCTCGCGCCGCCTGCAGCTCGCCCTGGAGAAGAAGGCGAGCAAGATGCTGCTGAAGGCCTCCCAGACGACGGGCCTGTCCTTTCCGAGCTCGCGCAAGTCCATCTCGGGCCCGAGCCTCCTGTCGGGCGGCCACCACCACCATCAGCAGAGCGAGGACGCGGCCCCCGACGAGCAGGAGATGGAGAACTACCTGCTGCTCGCGGCAGGTCTACACAGGCTCATGCAGGCCGAGCGCGCGCTCATAGGGCGCATACTGCCCGCGACGCTGCAGCTACAGGTCAGGATTTCTGCCTTTCTTTTTTTCTTTGGCTTCTTCTGATGACGCGAGAGTTCGCTTTTTTTTCAACTTAATTTTTCGTCTTTGAAATAAGGGATACTGAAATAGAAGGGAGAATCGGGTGAAAAACCTTCGAAACGATATTTAATTTTGCCAAAAATTTGCGTTACTTGCTTGCTTTTGCAGGAATATACAATTTTTAGTCGGCATGTAGTTATGTTATTGGTCTATTATAATACAGTGCGTCTCATAACTATAGAAACACGAGCGAAGCGCGAGCTGAGTATGGTCGTGCCTCTAATGCAAAACGCGGAGGAGCTTAACGCGAGCTCTGAAGCTCCGGAGCAGGCAAGTCACATGCGACCGAAGGCCACGTGTGGCGCGCTAGTTAAAGTTACGACTTAAGCTCGAGAAAAACAAAAAATGAAAATGAAAAAATATTTTTTCTTTCTTTAAAAATTTGTTATTTTCGAAGTTATGAAAACTGCCAATAAGGAATTAGATTCCTTCTTTTATTACTCTATATTTTTCATGCACTTAATAATGAAAGCCTAATTAGTTTTTTCACCTAATGTCGTTTCAATCCACCAATTAATTCATGCCATCTACTAGTAATAAAATGTTATTGTCAAACAATATACGTAAAGAATGATATTAGCGAAGTACTCGACTAAATTTCACGCCGGTAGTAAAGTAATAGGATACTCGGGCCACAATCCCAGCATTCTGACTCAACCGCGTTGACCTACAGGTGCTCGAGGCGACGGTGCGCGACGCCATGGATCTGGTCGCCCACGACGGCGAGAACATCGCCTCCAGGGCTAAGAGGTGTATCGCAAGGAGGGATTACACCGCGGTGCTCGTCGTGTTCCCGATACTGAAGCATCTCGAGGAGCTCAAGCCCGACCTGGAGAGGACCGTCGAGGGCTGCGAGTACGCGCTCAGGTCCAAGTTCGCCTCGGTCATTCAGACGCTCACCGATACGGTAATTAATTTAATTGTTATTTTTTTCTAATATAGAGTTAAGTTTTAACGTGTCTGTATACAATGGAAAAGAAAACTGTTTTGCAATAAGACTGTGGAATGTTGAATCTTGTTGAGAAATCGGTGTACGAAAGAAAAGTCGATTTTTTGTGTAGCATCAAGATTAAGAATGAAGAAGAAATTTTATTGCCAATCGATTTTACGTTTTTATCATTATACCTAAGGAGCGAAAGAATCTTCGGAATTATGCTAGTTGAGAAATTAGAGATTGCCTCGCAAATTCTAAAATATATATTCTCGTTCTAGTAATCTAAAATTTAGTATGTTTTTTAACTTTCTCTTAAATCAACATCTCTCGCAATATTTCAATAGGAATCAAATCGTCAAGAATGCACATATATTTTTATTGTATCAGAAATAAGTCTGACTATTGGCCAAAAAGAATTGTCACACTCTTCTGATTCACTTTCGATAACTGCGGCGCTTTACACTATTTCTCAATTCGCCAATTTCTCCGTATGTTGTTCACGTATAAAACAAGCAACTTTATTTAACAAATTTAGAAATATAGATTTTAGTTTTCATGTATGAAAAGCATAAATACGGCAGAGACCTTCTTTAGATGTAATTATTCCTAGAATTCATTAAAATGGAATTAAAATTATTTCTGCATTTCTAATTTGTACAAATGATTCTTAGTTCATTGATTATATACTTCAGCTAGTAATATTGCACGCTGGAAAAGAAAAATAAAACATGTTCAAGGCATCTTGCTTTAAGCCACTTCTTCCCAAGCGGCCATTTTATAGTCGATTGGTTTTTTAGCTAAAAAATTGTCGAAAAAAAATAATAATAACCAATAGCACTTTTCTGAAGTAAAATTATCCGCTCTTTCCGATTCTAAAGTCAGAATTTTTAAATTTCCGTTGGAAAATTTCAAAATGGCGGTTTGAATTTGATGAAAAATCAGAAATACATTTTTTAACATTTTGACATGCTTGTTTATAATAAAACGGGTTCAACGAAGATCTTGATATGGATTCATGTTGCAAATGATATTATTGTTCAAACATTTGATGTTTCCAAATGTTCCCGAAAATTTTTCCAAGATGGCGCCTGTGACATCATGAAATAATCGGAAACTTCATATTTTTGAAAAATTATTTTTTTTTCGACAATCTTTTAGGCAAAAAACCAATCGACTATAAAATGGCCGCTTGGGAAGAAATTGGTTAAACCACGTAAGACAGCACTATAACGATGTCGTGCGTATTTTGGCACTCTGTTGGTGTTACAGGGCGCCCAAGCTCTGGAGTGCTTCGGTGAGAACGTGCGCAACGAGTCCGGCGCCGCCTTGCCCAAAGACGGAACCGTCGCGGAGAGCACGAGCAACGTGCTGGTCTTCCTCGAGCAGTTGACCGAGTACGCGGACACCGTCGGCGCCGTGCTCAAGCGGCACAGTGAGACCGACGCTGCCGGTGCCCCGAGCAGCAAACAGGCCGAGAGCCAGCATAGAATTGCCTTGGGCCTCTACATAAGTAAGTCATACTTTTTCACCCTTCTTGCCACGATGTTCGTGTTCTGTGACGGCCTTGTTAAAGGAAAAGTAAGCTAGAAATTTGAGTTTTAGAAGTGGAGTTTAGAAACGACCGTAACTCGTCCTGCTCTAATAGTACATTATGCAACAAGGGCAAAAAGTCGAATATTTTTCCCGCGGGTGAGTTTACTGCACAGTATCACCCGAGGGAAAAATATTCGACTTTTTTCTCGAGTTACATATAGTACTTTATGCCCATCTCAACTGTGGCCACTTTTTCACTTGGAAAGCGGGACTAATGGACTGTTAAAAGGCAATCAAAAATCAGGGTTATTGGTAGAACTTGATGAAAAGTCTAATTATGGTCTCGCTTTTTAGGGAAAAAAACTGGCCATTTTCGTTCAGATGGGCATAAAATGAATTATATTTCAATGACTAGCCTGGTAATAAGTTAGATTGAACAGAATATAATTTTGCTTTTAAGTTTTTATTTCAATTTCGCGATAGGTATTATCGGGTGTATTGCATTAGTTTCGTGCGATTTTAAACCGACTAACTATCCAATTTTGTATTTTCCCAACTTTAAGCCTGGGCCCGGAGAGGTAGTGGTCCAGGTTCGAAATGTACCAGACATCTACGTACAGAGCCCAGACTCAAAGAAACAAAAAGACGATGCATTGACGAATCTCTTATAAACAATCTAAAAAGTTGAATTCGTGTAGTTAATTACGTGTTTTTTTTTCTAATCGCAATGTTCTTGTTCTCATAATAAAGTTGAAATAATTTTTCTTCTCGAATTTTGTTTTCGATCAAAGTGGCGCGCATTCTTGATTTCCTGAAATCTTAACAATTTTCAATGTAAAAATACCTGAACGCAGCATTAATTTCCAAGATACTTACTTAAGTACTTGAAAAAGAAAACTGCCAATGATTGAGAAAACAACGAAATTCGACCCGATTGCAGAGCGCGTGCTGGCCCTGCTGAATCTCGCCCTGGTGAGCAAGAGCGACACCTCCTACTCGGATCCGGCTCTGCGCGCCCTGTTCCGCCTGAACAATCACAACTACGTGATAAACGCGCTGCGGCGCAGCTCCCTGATGGAGCTCCTGCTGCTGGCCGAGCCCACGGCCGAGCACACCTATCAGGACCTGCTGGCGCGCGATCGCACGAACTACGTGGGCACGAGCTTCGCCAAGGCGCGCACCCACATCGAGAATCACAACGACGAGCCCGGTGAGTACTTTTCGAACTTTACAATTATTCCTGGTAAATTCAATCTTTTCAATCCTGTTCACCAGTGCACACAATTCTATATACATGTACGACCGATTTGCAAAATAGGATCTTTTCGTATTTGGTAATAGGATTTGATAGATTTCTCTGTGTGCTGAGATTTCATTCGTGGTAGGTCATTCTTCATTAATATACTACGTAAAATATACTTCTAATCTGCAGTTGTTTGGGGAGACCGGGGCGAAACTGAACGCGGCCTCGACTTCGAACAGTGTCGATATTTTTAAGTTTAACGCAGAACTGAACGTTCTGCGTTAAACTTAAAAATATCGACACTGTTCGAAGTCGAGGCCGCGTTCAGTTACGTTCAGGTCTCCCCTACAGAACTTTATTTTTGCATAATCTAAAGCATTGATTTTCAACAAACAATGGAGTTGCGGCATGATTTTTCTTATATACAAATGTAACATACTTATTATCTCATTTAAAGTAAGGTTTAAAAAGCAACTCTAAAAAGTAAAATAACGAAGAATTTGTCTTAAGATAGGATTCCGGTGCTTCTTCTATCAAAATATCATACATTTTTTACTATTATACTTAATATTCATTATTAAAATGTTTTAAACCTGTTGGATATAAAAATTCGACGTTTTAAAAACTTATTCCTATTAAATTGTACCATTTACATTAGATAGCATAAAAAACTGAAACTTTAAACTTTTTCTCGAAACTAATTTACTAACTGTAAACTTTTTCTCGAAACTAATTTGCTAACTTTAAAAAAGTTTCTTTCACAAGAAGTTTTGATGAATCTTTTTGAAACTTTTAAGAAATGCGCCTTGTTATACATAGTACAAAAATTGTCATTAAATTTGAATTTTATATTCTTATCTCACTTTATTTATCAGTAATTATGAAAATCAGTACAAATGAAAACTATTTTGTTTTACGTAAGTAGAAAATATTTTTTGAAATCTAATCAAAAGTTTATTTTAATTGCTAAACAAGAAAGAAGTGCAATTTTTTCAAAGCTTTATTTCAAAATGCCTTGCACAAGTGACATCTTGAAAAGCAGCCATTTTCGAGTTTGAGTGCAGTCTTGCAAAATTTTGTTGCAAATATTTGTGACAAAACTTGCAATCTCAATTTTTAAAACGAAATTTAAAAATTCGATGTCACATTGAATAATAATTTTAATTTTTGCTAAATTGACATATTTGAATAAAAACTTGCGTATTTCTTAAAATTTTAGCAAATGTTTAAATAAAAGAAGCTTTAATGTGATTTTGTAAGTGTCTGCACACTTTTTTGCAAAATGAAGTTTCAAACATGGATATTCTTTTTAGTATTATCTTATTCATTTTTATGTTGAAATGCTCAAAATAAGCTTAATGACTCCGGGGATCAGCATACCTAATGAACAAGTCTAAATAAACATTTAGTATCCAAATCTTCGCGTCACAATTAAAATTAGCCTCGTGTTCTTTCTTACTAAAATGCTCTCAAGAAGCATCAGCAATAAACAAAATTCATTGAGCTCATAACGAAAATAAAAACGCTACCCATGACGCAGGCTCGAAGGTGCTGAAGGAGCGCTTCTCGGGCTTCACGCGCGAGTTCGAGGACGCCGCCAAGTTCCAGCGCAGCTACGCGGTGCCGGACTCGCGTCTGCGCGAGGAGCTGCGCAAGGAGCTGCGCCAGTCCCTGCTGCCCGTCTACACGGCCTTCTACCAGAAGTACCGGCACACCTCCTTCTCCAAGAATCCAGCCAAGTACATCAAGTTCAGTCCCGAGCAGGTGGCCACCACCATCGACACCTTCTTCGACACCGCCGCGTGATGAGGAAGGAGAGAGAGAGGGAGAGGAACACGACGACGACGACCGCAAGCAAAACTACCGCAACGAGCGGCGAGGCGGCTCGACGAGTTTGCAATGACGCTGGATTGGTATAGGAACGCGAAACTCGAGCTAGTTTCGTTCTTACTTTCTCGAATTACTTTTCTTTTTTTTTTTCTTAACGAATTGCGAATCGAAGGGTATTGTAATTAATTAGGACAATGGTGTTATGTCGTGACGTGACAATGCTAAGGCATGCGTGTGTGTATCATCACGTCACGAAAATTTTCTTTTACAAAGTAATTATTTATTGTTGATGCGGCTACGCGCACGAACATTGTAAATTAATATTGGTATATTTATTTTTGTAATAATTAGTTTCTTAATAAAACACGCGACAATGTGTAATTTAAAAACAAAAAGGAATTTAATGTGGTAGTTTTGCTTACAGATTATTGATAGTGTGATTTTGGACATGCATAAGAGATGACTCATTATCACTCATTTAGTAAACACCCATTTAATAAAGCAAATTTAGTTACAATATCTATGGTTTTTTTTGTAGTCGGACTGAAACAAGTATTGTTTCACCGCACGTCTAAAAACGTGTAGCAGTGACAAATTACACGTAAGAGACCTGTGTAAGCTACACATTACATCAAACATTCCAGTCCAGTCTCGTTTTCATATATACCTTTTAATATATATATAAAAAAAACAAGTAACGTTTCGATTTAGATTCGATTAGTAGTAGCTTAATAAGGTATAGCCGATAGCAAGTAGGATCAAGTTTGAACTCCAGCAATTATTTACAATTAATCAGTTTTTTTTATCGCTTCTAGTTGTTCCTCGTTATACCTCATACCATTTGATTCTCACGAGCGCACGTTCTCGCATTCACGCGACCTTTCAAAAATTTTTTTTTAATTTTTTTCTTCTTATTTCAAACAAACGTACACGCATTCGCTCAAGCTGTGCTGTTTCGGGGATCTCTGCTCTTTCATACTTGTTTCTCCTTTGTTTTTTTTTTAGTCGTCTTCGCACGTCGCGAACGTGTATAGCGCATTGTGCGTATGAATCACAGACGTTGTATCAAAGCAGTGTTTAAAAGATATGACGAGAGCAGAGCGGAGCAAATGTCACATATATACTCATGCTTCTCTGTTTCTTTTTTTTTTTTATTTATTTCACTCGTTCTTTCGATTCGCGCGCCTTAAGCCTAGCCTAGAAATTACACAGTCAACTTACATAGTCGTCTATTTTAGAGCGTGAATGTATAATATATATATAATTTTTTTTACCGTTCATATAGATATTCATTAATAATAATTATTAATATACTCTAGTATACTGTACACAATCGCTTTATATCTTGGCGCTCTTTTCTTATTCACCATTTCTCTCTATAATCGATTGTTCATCTCGTGCGAGAACGAACCTTCAATAGTAACAGAGACGAGGAGCGTAAATTTTTAACCCTTTACCCTTTTGCACGTCCACTGGAAATACTGAGGCTATCAGCGTGGAAGTCTTCTTTCCTCCCCTTTTATATTTCATATGTTTTGTTTGTGTTAGTTCGCTCTTCTTGTGTTGTTTTTGTGATTTTCTGTTGTTGCTTTTTCTTGTCGACAAGAGTTACGGAGAACAGCTGTTATTTTTGTTTGTGCGATTCGACGTTAATTCACTAGCGTCAGTACTTTCAAGGGATTCAAGAAGGATGGCGCCGTCAAGCGTCTTCCAGCGAAATTACGCAACGATGCAACAATTTAATATTATAGGAGGCAACATTTGCGCTTCGGCTTCACCTGCAGGACAGGACAGAGAACGGCGCGAATCGCCTCGTCGAACACCGTTTTCAGTCCCTTTTGCGTTAAGGCAGAACATTCCAGATACTTGACCGCTTGAATTTCCTTCGCCATTGTGAGACCCTGCAAGCCAAGCGAAATTTCATTGATTTTTTTATCTTACGTAAATCTTACCGACTAAGATAATGGCAGCGAAACAATGGTTACACAACTAAAAATAATAGCTTCAAGACGGGTAAGAAGTAGTAAGTCATAATTACAATAAATATATTTAAACACAAGTATAAGTTGTAAAAAAATTTAACATTTACAAACTAGGTGTAATTAGAATCATAATTAGTTTTCTGTTAACTTCTTAATAAGCAATAAAAAAAATGAAAAAATAAATAAACAATGGTAAAATACAACTATTTGTTGCAATACAACATATTGTCAACTAATGTATATGGTGATGATACATATAAGCAGCTTTATTGCTCCACAGAATAATGAAAGTAAAAATATTTTTAAAATCGAAAATTCTGAATAATCAGTAGATGACTGCTAAAGCAAGCTTGAAGTACATATTTCAGTCAATTCATCGTGCAGAATAATGTTGCTTCAAAAATCAATAGAGCTGTATAATTTTTAATTGATACTTAAATAAACACGTTTATGAAATGATTGCGTGGCATCCAACCGCTTTCCGTCTTGTCAATATTACTACTTTTTTATGAATTGACTGAAAAATATACTTGAAGCTACCTTTCACTTAATCTGCTTATTTTAAACTAATTTTTATCTATAATCTGTATATAAAAAAGAATTATAATTAATGGATTGTCTGATCAACTCCCAGCACAGATTCCTGGACCGGGAAACGTGAAATTTGAGGGGTAGATATAGGCATATTCCTTTTATGGCGTAAGTACATATGAGACATTTTTCGAAATTCAGCCCATAAGTCGGTGAAAGACGGTCAAATATTTTTTTTTATTACAGATTCTTCAATATCTATAAAGACTAATAAAGTCAGATATTTTTTTTACTTCTTTTTATTTCTTTTTTTTACAAAAGTTTACCTACACTAATAATGGTGAGTGAAAGAAAAGGATAAAATGAGTTATACCCACACCACAACCAAATTGAAAATTTCGCTAATCGCCCTAAAGAAGTAAACCGAGTTTCAAGGGTGAATTGTAAAAGGTTTTTCGTATATCTTCTGTATTTGTTGAGTTAGAAACTTTCTATTTAGTATCTGTTAGTGTCAATTATTTAAAAAGTGTATCAATATTTTGTTGCTCTAATTTTATCTACATACTAGTAAAATGGGGATAAAATTAAAATGTAAGTACATTCCTTTTATGGTGTAGTAAGCACCCACTAAAAGCGGATTTTTGAAATTCGACCCCTAAGTAGGTCATAATAGTTAAAATGTATTTTGATGGATTCCACAATATCTCAGGTCTGATGAGATGTCGATATGATTTTTGCCTACTATTTCGCTTTTTTGGCATATTTAGGTAATTCATAAATATTTAGATATTTTAAAAAATTTAGTTTTTTTTAACTTTACTCCTTTATTAATTTTTACACACGAGTATTGACAGCACCTAACCAAAGTTCTAAATTACAAATTTTATGAAAATCTTATCTTAATATATAAGTATAAAAATAATCTTCTGACTGACTGACTGACTCATCAATGTCTAGTCAAAACCCTTGGACATACAAATGTAAATTTTAGAGCATATATTTCTTCCATATGTGATACAAGCACTTACTAACAAGACATTTTTCAAAATTAAAGTCCTAAAATGGTAAACATAATTGTTTTATAACAAAACTTTATTTTAGAAAACTCGAATTCTGTTAGTTATTTATAATTTTTTTTTATGTGGAAAAGTTTTGCTTTTTCTATTCTATGGAACAAAGAGCTACTTAATTTACCAGTTTACTAATACATTAGTTGACTATATCTGTCATGGTGGCTTCTAAAGTTTTAATAAGATTCAGTTATACTTTATAAATTAAAATGAACTTTCAAAGTCTTAATTAAGATAAATAAGTATTTGTAATTGAATTAAAAAACGTATAAAACCACTTTTAATATTAAAAATGTAATTACTTTTTAATTTTGAATAGCCTGTTATTATGTATAAGTTTTAGTTTCAACATGAATATTTATTATGTGTTTTAAATAGAAATTCAAAGTTTGCTTTAAGTTATTTGTCTTTACAATGCTTTAGTTGGAAATATTTTGAAAACAGCAAGTTAGTATAAACTATAAATATTGAATATCTTGATATGTTTGCATAATAAACAGCTACTTTACCATTCAATTTAAATGAGAGAATTATTAGAGATTCATCAAATAGAAATTTAGTATTAAAATCTTAAACTAATAAAGAGCTTAAAAAGTTTGGTAATTGTATGATTTCTTTCCTCTTAACATATTTTCTTATATTATGATTAACAATATATTCAAAATACCTGAGGATAAGTAATAGGAGCAAGCTTTTTATCCTTTAATCGCTCAATGGTTTCCTTGTCTTCACGTAAGTCAAGCTTCGTTCCAACCAAAATTATTGGAGTTGTTGGACAATGGTGGCGCACTTCAGGGAACCACTTAGCCCTTACATTCTCAAAACTCGCTGGATTTACCAGTGAGAAACAAATGAGAAATACATCAGTCTGTGGATACGATAGCGGTCTCAACCTGTCGTAATCTTCTTGACCAGCTGTATCCCAAAGGCCCAGGTTGATTGGTTTTCCATCAACCATAACATTGGCAGAATAATTGTCAAAAACTGTTGGTATGTATTCTCCAGGGAATGCATTGGTGGTATAACTAATCAGCAAACAAGTTTTACCGACAGCTCTGTAAAAATAAATATTTAATTATTTATTTATTTGAAATAATTTTTATTTTTAATAGATAAAAAAAATATGTTTAATTATTGTTCAGCTCATGTTTACAGCCTTTTTATAAAATAAATAAGCTATATGCCAAGTAAATAATCATATTTATGTATACTAAAGATGCAAAATAATATGAATTACAAAATTTAAGAATGTGAAACAGAACCAAGAGATTGCTCCAAAACTGATTTGTTCTTTTAGTTTATTGGTATATAAAACATGTATAGCTGTAGTGAAATTCTATATATCACAGTAAATATAAATATTATAAGATTAGAAAGATAAAAAATTACAAGATCAAAGTAATCCAATATTAGTATTTTTGTCCGAGATTAATAAAATATTTAAAAAACTATTAATTCTTTACAGAAAATATACATACGTATACCTATATAATCTGTGCTATGTGTATTAGTCTACTAATGAGTTCAGATTTCACTCCAAAGTAATTTAAATGATTCACCAAACAACGATACCTACAAAGTAATCAGCCAAGAATGCATGCATGACCTAATCATTTAATAATACTTTGCAGCATCGTATTCCCATCATTACATAAAAAAAGAAAGAAAGAATAAAAACACGGTAACAACATAAAGAGAGACTCCGGAGTAAAGCTGCAAAGAAAACAGAGCGTTGCTCCAAAAAGGCTCTTTCGCTCGTCGAGCAGCACAGGCAACAGCAGCCAGCAGCACTCGAGCGAATGAATCTTTGCACACATGGTGAGCAGTAGCAAGAGAGTGAAAAAAAAAGAGATCCCACGCCATCTCCTCCTGGCTGGCTGGAAAGAAGATTAAAAAAAAGACCTCAACTGTGTCACCCACGGCAGCAGCAGCAGAGCGTGCAAAAAGTGTCAGAAGTCCCGCGTTCACCACGCCCATGCATAAGAGCGCGGCCTCCGAGAGAGGCCTCGAGCCTCGTAAACGACGGACGAGTGGCACAGCGTGAAATTGACAAAAAGAGAGAGAGATAGAGAGAGACGAGGCCGCAAAAAATCATCGTCAACAAATTCAGCTCTCTCGACAACTCATAACGGAGCAGAGCCAGAGATGGAGAGGGAAAAAAGGGTCGACTCCCTTCGAAACACACATCCGCGAAAAGTCGACGAAGCCACGCTCTCTCTCTCTCTCTCTCTCTCTCTCTCTATCTCTCTCTGTCCCTCTGGACGAGTCGTCCCTCCGTGGCTCTATATAGGTACATGCATCCCTGCGAAAATGCGCGCAAAATTTTCCGCAAAAGCGATAGAAAAAAACACGAGACTCACCCGTCGCCCACGACGACGCACTTGATCGCCTGCATTCTCGTAGTGTGTCCGTCTTCTCTTCCTGCCTGCTCTCGTTCCTCCTCTCTGGCACACGCACTCACTCTCTCTCTCTCTCTATCTCTCTTTCTCTTCGCTGGGCCCCGCGCGCACTAATAAAATCCCCGTGCAGCTATCGGACGAGATATCCACGTCCAGCACCACTTTTTTCTCACTCTCTCTCTCTCTCTCTCTCTAATTAGTCTCCGTGTGTATGTGTATATATAATAGGCTGGGACTGGAGCTGGAGCTACTACGAGCTACAACACTGCGTCGTCGTCGTCGACGTCGTCGTCGGTCGCGAGTATATACAGCGCGAGTACGGTATAGTCGCTCGCTCTCGGGACTTCGGAGCTCTCTATATCTCTCCGCTCTGTAGTGGTAGTAGTAGTAGTGGTGGTATAGTGTGTGTCCATTCGTGGGAGCGGAGGAGAGCGAGAAAGAGAGACGGAGATAGCAGCTGGAGAGCGCGCGCGGCTCGGCCGTCTAGTGTAATGCTTCGTATCCAATCACCGGTGAGCATTTAATGCGGTATCTCCAGTGAGCAACTTCATCGGTACAGCGACTCGCTTAACTTCACTCTTGAATGACTCTCGTATAATAATTCATTGTAAGGCTACATTTCGATGTTTCACTAAATAGAGAATATTTTCCTTTATTTATTATAAAGTAATTCCATTTTTATTACGCTTTTTATTTCGGGATGAACGTCGATTTGTAGAGGAAACTGTAAGCGAGACGCTATCAAAGCGTAGGCGGAAACAGGGCATAACTTTGAATCTTAATAAAGCACTCGTATTATAATTACAAGGCTTTATTAGAACATTTATATTCATTTTCATTCTTTTTAAAATAGGAATCAAGTTTTTTATACAAAAATAGGATGAACGTTAATTCGATGAGATTATTTAACTTAAAGTATAACACTACAGTGGAAAATTTCAGTAGATAAAGTTCTTATCTTTTCATTTTTTAACGGTAATTAAGTTTCGTCTACGTAGAAAGGTAAAAAATACCTGAAGCGAGCCACTATCGAAGCATCAGGTGGAAATGGGGCATTATAGCCAACAGATCGTGAGAAAGAGAGAGAGAAAAAGGGAAGAGCGAGCGAGCGTGACAAAGCTCGTACGAATGTGCGCGTGTGTGGTGGGAGGAAAGGAGAGGAAGGAGGTACGACTGTATGGTGGAAGTGTCGATGAGTCGGAGGAGGAACGACGCGCGAGTCTGAGCTGAGACTCTCTGAGAGCTTACCTAGGGAGAGTGGGGCTAAATGAACACTTTCGGGGCTAATTGAACATTTTGGCTCGAAAAAGGTGGTTTTTACAAAAAGAAAAAATATGAAGGCGCTAAAGTGTTCTACAATACTTCCACGGTTGTTACATACTTTTGCGTTGATAATCAACAACGAAAAGTGTGAACAAAGTTGATTTAAAAAGAGACTGAATTAAATTAAGTCATGAGTGTTCCCACTGGTGGGGCTAAATGAAAGTCTCTTTTAAATCAACAATCGTTCATACTTTTCATTGTTAATAATTAGTGCAATTGATATGTAATAACTCGACAAGTGTTGTGGGGTGTTTGGGGTACCCTTATACTTTTTCTGATAGTAAAGACCATTTTTTTAAGCCAAAGTGTTCAATTAGCCCCAATACAACACTACTGAGAATTTATCCGACTCAGATTCTAACCTTAAAACGCTTGCAGATTAATACTGATCTTTAAAGGATTTATATTACGTAATATTTCTTTAAAATGATATCATTACTTCTATATTATATATGTATGAAATTATTTTTCTAACTGTAATTTTAAGTTTTTCATATCATTTTTCAAGTGTTCATGATGCCGTTTTTTAAAGAAGATTATTTATTTAAAATGATATAATTAAATACAAATTTGGAACGGAAATTTAAAAAATATGTTAACTTTCAAAATTGTTTTAAAGCCTCTAAACTAATAGTTTATTCAATACATCATTGCCCTTCCTTTTGTAGAATTCTACCACTCTGCTAAGTTTCAGGTAATAATATCATTGTATTGCATATATAAATGGCATCTGTACGAAATTTCGGATCACCTTTCATAAATCTCTGTATTATCACGAAATTTTGCTCTAATGCCATTGATGTAAGCCGCAAAATTATCACTTGAAACTTTGCACATTGGTAGATAATTACAAAACGAAGGGCAATGACCTCTTAGTTTTTCATAATTCTGTTTATTTTTTTAATTATAGACAATATTTTAGAATTCTCGGGTCGGTAGGGTCGGAAGGATAAAAATTGACTTAGACCCCCCCCCCCCTTAGTGAGCGAAAAAAAATTCATGCTTCTCAAAACAAGGCTATTTTGTATTAATGATAATGGCCTATATTTTATACGTATTTTATATTTATTTCGTATAGCTTATGAGTTTTATGAATGTTAAAAAAATTAGAATTTTACTATAATTTGAAGTATTCTTAATACCTTGTGTTCAATTAGCCCCGCTCTCCCTATACAGCTTCTGTAGCTTCTGTCTCTGTCGCTCGTGCTCGGTTTCGGGCTTTGCGGAGTGCGGACGGATAGGAGAGTGTAATGCTGCGAGTACACTACCTATCAGCTTTAAACTGTACTCCATATAATGAAGCCACAACTAGATTTTCAACTGGAAGTACTTGGATTCGCATTGGTTTCGTGTTTTGAACTTTCTAGAAAGTCGCAAGAATTCAGTTTTTAAAATCGAAATAGAAATCTATCTGGAAATCTAGCTGAAAAAAATCCACAAATGTAAGGAAAATTCAGGTAAATACAGCTGGACGTTTAGTCCAACTGGATTTAACTTAATTTTTCTCATGTTTTTGACCTTTTTTTAGCTAGGTGTCGCTCATCAATTTTCGGAGCGAAATAACACTTTAAAAGTGTGAAAACATATGGACTCAACGCAATCGCAGTGAGATTCAACTCCAAAATTTTTACAGAATGCTGAATTTATATACAAAAACGTCATATATTGTCTTATTTCACCTAGCTATCAATATTGCTACAAACTTGAGGCAAATCCAGATAAGACTTTCCAACTGGATTGTTGTGAATTATAAAGTAGAAAATAAGTTATGAATATATAAAGCTATATAAATCTAATTATTAATCTATTGCTAGAAATTAAGATCCGCAAACTCAGAATTAATCCACGTAAATACAGTAGAATTTTCATAATTTTTAAAACTGAAATCATCTGAAAAAGTAGTGAAACCCCCAACTGGATTTACCTCATGTTATTCTCTCAGTTACATTTCTAGCTAAATTTTCAAAATTTGTAAAATGTTTGGTGTGAAAATCTAATTAGAATTGTGTTGACCTAACTGCGTGTTTTCTCTCTTTTGGACTGCAATTCCACTTCAAATAAACGGATTTATAGTGCGAGATTTTCCACTGTATACATTGTATAGAAATTAAGAGCTAAGAATCTAGCTGGTGTGCAGATTTCTTTAGCAGGGGTCCAAATGTAAGGTAAATTTACATAAATCTAGATGAAAATCTAAGTAGGCTTCTAGCTAAACGTCCAGATATGTTTTTACCGATATTCGCAGCCGAACAAATAAATTAAATTATTGTCAAGGTACTTTAAAATAGCCAAAGTTATTAACATCGTCATTGTTTTTTTCAAGCTCCAAAGCAAGCTAAGCTGTATAAGTCTAGACACAGCGGCGTACGTAAGAAAAAGCGAGCTGGCTACTATATACACACAGCCTACACAGAGAGTGGAATTGCAGTGTCGGCGGCTCTCTTCAGCACAGTTGACGTGCACTCTTGAAACGAGCGGCCGCGCACACACGCACACACTCGCATCGCGTGCACGCATTCAAGAAAGAAGAGGAGCGCGCGCGGTGGGAGGTATTATGGTTGATTACGCTGGAAGTGCCGACAAGTGCGCGCCTGGGACACCTCGGCGGCGCGCGGCTGAACCCCTTCTTCGTCGGATGCGATGTATTTTTATGCTCCTTTGCTTGCGCGCGCTGTGCTCTTGCTTGCGCGCCGAGATTGTTTTTTCTTAGATGAGATTTTCGTCGCGGGCGTGTGCATTGCACTGGCTTACAGAAGAGTCGAGCTCGTTGGGAGTTTGTCGAAAGCGTTTCTTTTTTTTTATACGAACACCTATTTGTTATGTAGATGATGCAGTGGATACTAATATTAAGGAAGGTTTCAGATGAGCCCTTGCTTTTTCTTTGAATTTACATGATCATTTCTACAACGATACACGTCTCAAATTAATGCTTTTATTGTCTACTTCTACTTTTGTGTAAAATTTTATTCACCTTTAGGAAATCATGACATATTTCTCTTTGTGGCAAACTCACTACGTGTGCTAGTCTTCGTTGAAAAAATCATATATCGACATACTTATTGTAAGGGGTCGATATAAATTAAGGCTGTTCCGGTAGACTTTTCTTCGAATTCTGGAAAAAGTCAGTCGGTGAAAACCGACAAATGTGCTATACTATACTTACACTTACTATCCTGCACTCCTCTATTCTTCGTGGGGAAACTCATGAAAAATGCTAGTATTCGTAAGAAACATCGACATCATATATTTGATCTTTCGAATTACTGTACATAATTATAATTATATGATTAATCACGTAATTGAAATCATCATATGATTGATTGGTTATTTGTCCATTAGTAAACCTAATGATTAATCACATAAAAGTTGATGGTTCTATGAAATTTTTAGATGAATTTTAAACGTATTCCATATTACACATTGTACATTACAAGCCCAAAAAGTGGTTTGAACCCTGATTTTTTCCAATTAATGATTTTTTAAAATTCTTCTAGAAGTCTCACGTTATATGAATTATGTGTTTAAATGTATGCTTCTTCATATAACAAATCATCTGACGATTTTTTTCGACATTTCATATAAATTAATGATATAAAAAATTATTTGATTATTCATATGATAAATCATGTGATATTTTACAATATAAAGAGTAAATCCAATGTGGAAGTTAAAATCTAAGTATCTGCACGATTTTAAAACATTCAGAAATTTGTTAGTAACTATATGTTTATAATCAGTTATTGATCAAATGTATTTATCAGTATAATCAGTAAATTATTAAGGATTCTACGCCATAGGAACCAAATACCGTGTATGATCATCTATTGCATGTATAGAATAATGGGGTGCATAATATAATATAAATATAAATTGGTGTTAGAAGCGCATGACGCGCCGTTTTCCGGGTCTCTAGCGTAACGGCGATGACGCCACGGCTCCGGATTGCCTTCGCGTTGCGTGTAGGCCAAGAATTCGGTTGGGCCTGTTCTGCGTGCGTGTCGGCCGATGCTTCCTACACAACGAGGTCACTCTCCATTATGATAGCTGCAATATTTGGACTTGCCGTGCGTTATACGTTGCGCGGGCGGTGCACCTGCGCGCTGGGTAATATCGAGGAATGTGAATTGGAGGATGGAGGGCGAGCCGACATCAGCGTGAGATTCAAATATTGTAAGGGTTGAGCAATTTATAAATTATAGCAACATTTCTAAGCTCGACACCGGCTATAGACACTGAAAACCACGTGATTTGTCATATATATGCTTTATATTATTTTATTACACAGACAGGGTGTGTTTTTTATATAAATCATATGATACATCATTGTCTTATGACTAATCATGTGATTCAACTCGTAAGAAAAAAACACTCAGTTAAGTGTTATTTGGCACACATTGAACTAAAATCGATTATTCCTTATCATGTATAATACAGAAAGAGCCAAATTACACTCAATAAGCTATTATCATATAATTCATTGTATAACGTTATGGATCAGTAACTTTTCAGGTGATTATTAATATGATAAAACAAGCGGATTCTAGTAGATTAATCCGAAAGACAATTAAAAATTAAAATTTGCCACCTTGATTTTTACCGACCGAGAAGTACATAATTATTCATATATATTTAGACGAATGCCAAACCTGCTTGCTCTTCATTGAGTAGTATAATAATCCTCTATAAAATGGCACCCTAAGAAAGTATTGGAGCGAAATGTTGACAAAATTTTGTTCCAATAATTTTTTAGGGTGCAGTTAATTTTATCGTCTGTAATTATAATTATAATTATTATTACTTCTCGGTCGGTAAAAATCAAGGTGAGAAATTTGAATTTTTAATTGACTTTCGAACTACCTTAAAAATTAACCAAGTGATAAATAGCTTTGTAGCTTTTTGTAATTAGTAAAAAAACATTTTTAATGGGAAAAATATATGATGGGTCTCAAGTTATATACATTGTAACCTAGCTAGTATTGGGACTAGCTTTTATTTGACTTATCTATGAAAACAATCTTATTCAATTTGAAATTTTGTTTCGGAATTAATCTCATCTCATGTGACAAATCATACAATTCATTTCCCCTATATATCTTTGGACGGGAATAGCGAGGGGTTTTTACTGAAAATGTCTGCGGAGTTTTCTATCGAGGGTATTAGTATTTTTTATTATTACGCGCCTTTATCTTCTGGAACGCGAATTCAACATGGCGTAATCGCGTAATATTAGAGGAATTACAGATTATGTATATCTAGTATACCTATATATTACAGGCAACTGCGTGGGGGAAGCGGGGAAGACCGTGAACGGCGGGAACGGGAGAGAGATAATAGAAATTTGTCAGTGTTTCTGTATTTGTCGATGATGTAGGAGGCACGGTCAAAACATCGCTCGCCGTAGTGAAGTTTATTTTCTGTTCTATACATCGTGGAATTATAAAACTGCGACGCGACGCTGCTGCAAAGCGCAGTGCACCTCGCTCAAAAAATGTTAAACAGCGCGTGGGTGCAACTTCGAAACGTCTTCCCACGTGATTTTGAATATTCACAGGGACAAGCCGTGCAGACGACGAGGACAATAACAAAAGCACGACTGCTGAACGTCGCTGAATCCAGCTGATGATACGATAATACACCTTGCGCGCATTGCTCTTGCAAGAGACATTGGCAGTGAATGTTCATAGAATATACCACGCGAATTAGAGAGAATTGGAGAGATTGAGGGGCACAGGCAGCAATGAGGTCGAATTCCGTAACGCCGAGCAAGATGATCACTACGTGGCATCAACAGGTTTTTGCGCTCGACGCCAAGTACAATTCCCAAAGGACCGTCAACAATACTACCCTGGGTAAGTAGCTTTGCGACTTCTGTAATCGTCAAGAGTACCCAGCCCTGTTTGTTTACAGGCATGCTCTACATACGCAGAAGGAGTCAGTTGCTCCGAGAGAAACACTGCAGGGATCCCGAGTTGCAGTCTCGTTACTTGAAGCTCAGGTCCGAGCTACTTCGCAGGAGATACGGCACCTGTCCGGAGACGGCGAGCTTGCCCTCTGAAAAGAGTTTCGAAATCAAGGGTAAAAGCCGAGTGGGCAGTAAGAAATCTACCGCAGAGAGCTTCGCAGGAATGCATCATGTCTTCGACCAACACTCTGCTGCTGTTTCCATGCTGAAGTTTGCCAATAACGATAGATCTAGGTTTTGCTGTGCCTCGTTCGATGGAACTATTTCTATTTGTGAGGCTACCAGTACCCCACCAAAAGTTGTAGCTCTCTTGCAAGGTCACCAAAAAGGTGTTACAGCTATAGATTGGAGTATGAGCAACGATCTATTAGTTTCATCCTCCTTGGATGCTACGATTAGGTTATGGAGGATACATCCGGATTCTAAGACGGACTGCTTGAGAGTTGTTTGCGATCAGTTGCGAGCGGAAACTTTGTGCTGTGCCTTTGCTCCTACAAATAATAATTTAGTCTTGGCTGGAAATTCTCAAGGATTGTTGCAGATTTTGAATGTATCTACAGGAAAATATACTCGTGGTGGAACTGTCAAAATTGGTGGAAGGGTATTTATTGGGATCAACATCTTTATAATCTATTTAATTTTTAAACTTTTCATTAATACTTGAACATAATTAGTAAAAAATACTTTTATCTTATAATTTATTAGCCAGTAAAAATTATTACAGTAAGTACTTTATCTTGTAGATCACATCTTTAACATGTGAAGAAAGTGGTGGCTCCTTAGTATGGGCAGGAAATGATAGAGGGATCATTGTGTCATTTCGGTTAGAACCCGGATTAGGCAAATTGACCAAATTACGCAGAATGGAAGGTACAGGAGGAGTAATAACTAGTCTTTCTTGGCGGCCTTGGTTATCAAAGGACTTTCCGTGGCCAACACTTTTAGTCAGCAGTGCGTGCAATGCTGTACTCTTGTTTCGAGTAGCTGATGATCAAGGCAATTTGGTACTTTGGAAAAGATATCCCATCAGACACAGGTATATATTCTAAAAAACAGTAATGTAAATAATTAAAATATTACATTAGTTTGCTTAAGCTTTAAAAAACTCTATGTGTTAAAAATTCAAACGCAACAACTTAATTAAAATTAAGATTTGTGATTAGAAAAAACATGAGATTATTTAGATACTCTGTAACCATTGAGAGAATCATGAAACGTTAATTTACTTGTAAATTATTAATAATTAAAATAAGTTAAAAAGTTAATTGATAAAACATTTTATGTACTTTAGGCAATACCTAATACGGTCAACATTTTGTCCACAAATGGGTACTTCGCTGATAGCTACAGGTTCAGAAGATGGTTCAATACATTTATTAGACTCTGCAAGAGATGGAAAGTCAGCTCAAGTAAACAGATTACTGGGCCATTCTGCACCAACACTGACGTTGTGCTTCAATTATGATGAATCTCTTTTGGCATCAGGTGATCATCAAGGCCTTGTTATCCTTTGGCGTAACCATCAGTGTCAGTTGTAATATATTTAATATACAATATATATAATAGATTATTTTTTGTATTATTATGTAAATATGAATTGTATAGTTTACGCATTGCAAAGTTCATTTTTACTGCATTTGCGTTCAAATCAACAAAACTTTTAAAGTAATATAAATTTTAATGTACTCATTAAATATGACATATAAGGACATAGATATACTTGTAAAATATAATTTATGAATACATATTTTGTTAATAAAGAATTTTTTAAAAATTTCTATGACATTACACAAATTAAAACCTTTTACATTTCATAAAAAATGTTATCGACTACTTTTAAATTCAGAAAATTTTTTCAAACTTTTTAGATTTATAATACAAGTTAAAAAGGTCTAGAACTCCAAAATCTTAAAGCCATAAGTGCTTTAATCTTCTTTTATACCAGATTTAGATTTGTGTTCTTGATGGAAATTGCTACAATGAATGTTTTTTATTGTTTATTGCTCAATGTATTAAAATAGGTAACTTATTTTTTTCATTTCAATTTTAATCTCACAGTGTATACTAAGTACACTCGACGTGGGAAATTTCAGGTCGAATGCGTTTTAAAAATTCCAATGTGCTTTGAAATTGCAGTATTTCAAAAAAATTCAAACGCATTCATCCAGAAATTTCTCACGTCGAGTGTACATATAGGAAAATCAATGAAAATGTCTCACGTGCAGGGAATTTGAAACTTCCAAAAATGGCTTTACGGTCCTTTATAATTGTTAAAAAAAATTGTAATGTCTCATTTTTATACGCTGCATCACACAAAAATTAAAAATAGTTCCACGAACGTTCCAAACTTCACCTACATAAATTGTGCCTATATAAATGATATGAAGAACTGTGTCATACAAATATATTTATAGTGAGTAATTAAATTGAATAAATAAATATTTAAATTATAGACTTCTTTAATATCATTCAGGAAAAGAATATTTGATTAATTCTTTTTATTATGAAAATATAAAGATCCTCAATAAAACAATTTTTTGACTAGTACATTAAGATTATTTGTGATTACTGATACTTTTTTAACACTTTTATATTAGCGGCACACTTTTATTTATGTTAGCGGCTGTAAACAAAAGTAATTTTTAACTATAAAGTATGTATAAAGAATACTTTGTTATTACTTTTTTAGTACTACAAGTATTCTTTAGAGAGGACATTCGTGACTTCATAAAGAATTATTCTTTTCAAAAGTGAGTTTGTTGGGTAACTTTTGGTGCAGGGTTTGACATCAAATTGATATATAGGTATATTTACTAGAACATATATGCTTATGAGGAAGTGAAAAAGTACTTTTTAAACGCGTTTTCCGAATCTAGATAATAACGGAATTTATTGAAAATTGAACCAGATAATTTTTATATAAATACAAAGGGTATGGTAAGGGTATAGTAAATATAGTAACAGTATAGTAAGTACGTATAGTAAGTCGTCTTTTTTCAAGAATTGAATTTTTTTACAGGAATCTCTGTTATCGACTTCTGTATTTTAAACAATTACTCGAGAATAAATAAGATAAAAAAACGACATACTATATATACACTTCAAATTTGCATAAGCATTATCTAGTTCAAGTTTCAAAAAATACGGTTGTTATTTGCAGCTGAAAAACCGTTTAGAAAATTTTTCATTGTAAACAATACGTGTGACTCCTTCATGTTTGACTTCCTTCATAAGAGACACACTTCATATGTGACTTCCTTCATGAGAGTAATGATGCTGATGGAGTGCAGATCGACGTAGGTATAATGCCACGTCTTCATGGCAGTTTAATAGTCTCGCTGTAACTTTCAATATCGAATAACTTTTATGTTGTTTAAAAAAGCAAAACTTTTTTAGAATGAAAAAATAGAAGAAACAAATCTTTACACAATAGAAGACTCTTTAAAATTTAACAATTATCACTGTAATGTTTGCATGAATTGCTGATATTTTTTCTGTCAACTTGCAATCATGAAGGTTATTCAATAATCACATATTTATACAAGAAACATAAAAACATGACAACAAAAGTTTATCAAAATATAGTGAAATACTCTTTTTAGAATGCCTATGATTGCTTCTGTGATTTAATTACAGTTTTATTACCATTTTCTGGTTTAATATCCTTTAATTTTAGTAAAATACTAAGTACTCTAGTGGAAATTTCAGAATATGAAAAAAATTGACAGATCTGTGTAAAAGTGTGGAAAAGCATGAGAATATCGTGAATAACTGAATTTGGGGTTACGTTTGAAACAGGCCTCTAAAAAGTATTATAGGATATATATTTCACACATACCGTCAATTTCTCATAGTTTCTTACATTTTATCACAGTTTCTCAGTTTCCACCCATCCAAGTACTAGCCGCGTCCTGCACTGCTTAACTTCAATGATCGTCCGCTCGCTGTAAAACTAAACTTATACATATAAGTTTTTGGGGTCGTTGGTTCAAATCCCAGGTTTACTTAAAATAAATTTTTTATCTTTTTTTCATTTTATTTATAAAGGTAAATTCTCATCGTTATGGACTATGCTGTTAATTTTTGTTGAATTACAGAAATACGCCTAAAACATTTATTTCCACATTTTTTATAGAATTCTCTTCCTCAATTCTGCTGCAAAGTATCCGGCAACAGATTTATACGCAATTCTGCTGCAATTCTGCTGAAATTCTACTGTAAGTGCGTGTGCATTTCAACAGTTCCTTTATTAGTATTTTTTCCTCAATTCTGCTGTAAAGTATTTGTTGACATTATATTTCAGCAGAAATATAGCGAAAGTCCGAAATCTAGATTACGCACTTTCTGCGCAATCGCGCGTGCGGCAGATTGTGCTACCAGGGAATAGTTTATCCCTTGGTTGTCAATGATGAAAAAACACGCAAAAAGAGAGATCGTCAAAGTGCTTCATGACGGAAAAATCTGCACATTGTATAATGCATTAGCGCCAATAAAACTCCCTCCCGGTGCAAATTGTCAATAAATACTTTAATATTCTTTAGGTCGCTGAATACGAATTGGAAGTCAGAATTTCAAATTTCAATATTGCTGATCCAATACGGAGGATCACATATCTAATTTCTTCCTTCAAGAGCATTCTTCGCACTCAAGCGTTTTTAATCATGTGCGAGTTTAATTTTCTAGAGTTTTTATTCCACCATGACTATGAGGTAAACTAAAAAAATGAATGGCATTGGCGAGCGCCAACCTCAGACGAGTAGATGGCGCGAGCAAGATAACACTCCAACCAATCAGAGCGTAGGGATCGTCGCTTCTCATGGTCCGGAGTCTTATTTCACCGTGCTGACATCTGGCAAAAGTTCGCTAGATCGTCATCCTCATATTTTGAATTCTATATTAAGGATACCTACCGATTAAATCATGCAAAAATAAGACAAACTTTATGATATTTTCTTAAAATAACAATACTATGTAAGGTAATAAAAGTTTTTGCGCTTTATTGTAGTACTAGGAATCGCAGACGCGCTACGCGGGTTGAATTTACGTGTATAGGCTGTCATGCCCTAGGTGGCATCGACAGCTGTGTTTAATTGTTATGATTATAAATTTATAGAGGTTTAAATTAAAGAAAAAACACACTTTATGGGAAAAAGCCTAGTCGGCATAAAAAACCCTGATTTTTTAAATTGAAAAACAGACTATTTATAAATGAAATAATTAATTGAATCTTTCGTAACGAGTAACGCACACACAGAATAAGTCTTAAAATATAAAATAAAAACACGCGATAATTGTCGCACCCACACCACATTCACACAACTATTTAATAGAATGTTGTTGCCAAGAAGGCGTTATGCCAAGAAGGCAGTCGACCGTTGGATCGACTAATCGCTGTGCGCAATACGTTGTTTTGCGTCTTTAGTTGGTCGTTGTTGGAGTCACGTTATGACGGAGAATCGTTAATTCTCATTGATGAGTTAGTAGGTTGATAGTACGATAAACGAACGGAAAATACTGCAGAAATATCGCGAGAGCGATCCGTACGCGAGTTCGCGCGCGCTGACGGAGAGAGTCGCCGTGACCAACGCTATAAATAATATGATTGTTAATGTTATTAGATAGTTTTAACTTAAGTATCAAACATATATATGTCTACTCAAAAGTAAGATGATGATGTAATGACAAAATATGTAAATAAAAGAATAAAGAATCCCTAATGAAAACCGTCAGATGATTTCAGAATAAAAAATGGAATAATAAATACCTTAAATTTTAAGGGGATGTCGGAGCTAAAATCGTGTATTTTCTTTTAGTGATTACTTTTAAAATATAGAATGCAGGGAAACCTTAAGAGCAGAGCACCGTAGTGCTTTTTATAATAAAGCTTTTGCATGCAAGATAAAGTTGATCTGATGAGTTATTTTTCTGATTAATTGGAAATACAATAGGGTGTTTACGCATTGAAATCTAACCTCAAAATTGTAATCATACCAAACTTTTGCTAATAACTTCTTTTAATGTAATTTTACAGTAAGATTTAGAGCTGAGCACCGTAGTGTTTACTATAATGAACCGATCTGTATAAGATAAAGTCAGTCGGACTTGTAGTTTTTACAAACAATAGGAAATACAAAATAGGTCGGACAGCAAAAGGGGGGCGGGGCTCCGACATCCTCTTAACACATTTTTATGCACATTAATTCATTAATGCGCATGCGCGTGTGCATGAAATCACTATTACGCATGCCTGCGTGCACGAAATCACTTCTGCGGATGCCTGTGTGCACGCAATTACTACTGTGCATGCCTTCACGCACGAAGTTTTTACTGCGCATACCTCTGTATATGCATTAACTTTTGCGCACGGCTGTGTGCCCACATAGGCCAGGAGGGTTATAGATTGGCATGGCTCTAACGTGACGTAACTTAGATAACTATTGGAATCGCTCGGGAATGGTATACCTATTGACAATCTCGAGGGGCGCCAGCTTGAAAAGGTGTGCTATTTGCATAAAAAACGAAAAAGTGAAAAAAATTGCGAAAATCGCATTTTTTCCCGGAAACAATCGCATATAACTCGGTAAGTATGCATTTTAGAGAAAAAATGTATACTGTAAATGTAAGAAAGACGCTTCTTTTAAAAAAAATCATCCAATTCGGTCCAGTAGATGTTGAGATATTAACTTCCAAAGTCGGGAAGGGTATGCGGCGTAACGGTTAATGATGTAACAATAAATTATATACCAATCGATAGGTTTTTCCAAAATGTTTTCGTATCTGCTTTCAAAAATTACATTGCACGTGTGCATCACGCACAAAAATATGCTTAAACATTGTGTAGTGCGCGTTTGGAGCCGAAATTCGGAGGGGTGGGGATAGGCTGCGAAACTTTAAATCGTCGCTTCAAAATCGGCGCGCTCGCTTCAGGATGATATATCTCGGCTTCTACTGCACCGATTTTGACGATTTTTTTTAATTGCGGTAGAAAAACGAGAGGATTTCAATTTTCATAGTTACATTTATCAATTTTAAAAAATAAACATTCGGTGGTCGATTTTCATAATCAAGCATTTTTAAATGTTGCTAAAAATTAGTGCTAATCATAATATCCTTATTGGGCATATATTGTTCATTGTAAATTAGTATTAAATTGAAGAATTAATGCGTAATAATGTTATAAATTAATTTAATTGTTATTTAATAATAAGGTATAAATAATCGAAAAATATTGATAATTTCATTAAATTTACACAAATTACAGAATTTATTTATAATACAAGTTCATTTATTACATTAATTGTCATACTTTTTTTTTTACACGGAATTTCGTCGTCGCTGTCTTCGTTGTCGGAAACGCATTCGTTAGTTGTTAATATGTCTGTATTTACATGGAATTGTACATCATTGCCGCCATCAATATCAAGTTCGCTACATCTATATTACTGTCTAATACATTTTCTTCACAATTTTTACAAGTTTGACCGTGGCATCTGCGCAATAATCGGAACATTTTAATCCGTGTTTTACACAACTACAAGATTTTGTGCAGCCCTTTGTACATTTACAACTGATGTCTCGTAATATATTATCAGGAAATAGTAAATCAGTTGTATATGTTGGTTGTAATTTATTATCCCTAACACTCCAACCCCATTGTGTCGGGTCCAACGAATTACCGAGCCATTGTTGCACTTGATAATATGCTCTAAACGTATGCTGTTTTGCAGCTAATTCAGTTGGCGGAAGCATAGCTAAATTAAAAGCTTTCTTCGTACAGCTACTTTTAAAACATAAATATCTTAGATCATTTAATTATTGTAGCTGATGATATAGATGTATTAGTAATTTTAACGCTAAGAGCGCCTGTAGATAAGAAAATTTATTTCTTAAAACCAAGTAGAGGAAAAACAGCTGAAAGGCTTTACAGTTCCACATCTCTTATCGGCGAAAATTTAAAAAATTTGATTGCTTTAATTCACACTTTCACTGGATGTGATACTACATCTGCTTTTATCAAACAAGGAAAAGCTAAAATTATAAAATTATTAGAAAAAAATACAAGCTTAATTGAAGAAGCTTTAATTTTTAATAAAACAAATGCAACTGCACAAGAAATTGAAAACGCCGGCACAAAAATCATTGCAGCTATGTATGGGGGCAGGAAATCTAGTAATTTACAATTAAATGATCTAAGATATTTATGTTTTAAAAGTAGCTCTACGAAGAAAGCTTTTAGTTTAGCTATGCTTCCGCCAACTGAATTAGCTGCAAAACAGCATACGTTTAGAGCATATTATCAAGTGCAACAATGGCTTGATAATTCGTTGGACCCAACGCAATGGGGTTGGAGTGTTAGGGATAATAAATTACAACCAACATATACAACTGATTTACTAGTTCCTGACAATATATTACGAGACATCAGTTGTAAATGTACAAAGGGCTGCACAAAGTCTTGTAGTTGTGTAAAACACGGATTAAAATGTTCCGATTATTGCGCAGGATGCCACGGTCAAACTTGTAAAAATTGCGAAGAAAATGTATTAGACAGTAATATAGATGTAGAAGATAGTAGCGAACTTGATATTGATGGCGGCAATCATGTACAATTCCATGTAAATACAGACATATTAACAACTAACGAATGCGTTTCCGACAACGAAGACAGCGACGACGAAATTCTGTGTAAAAAAAAAAGTATGCCAATTAATGTAATAAATGAACTTGTATTATAAATAAATTCTGTAAAAATATGTAAATTTAATGAAATTATCAATATTTTACGATTATTTATACCTTATTATTAAATAACAATTGAATTAATTTATAACATTATTACGCATTAATTCTTCAATTTAATACTAATTTACAATGAACAATATATGCCCAATAAGGATATTATGATTAGCACTAATTTTTAGCAACATTTAAAAATGCTTGATTATGAAAATCGACCACCGATTGTTTATTTTTTAAAATTGATAAATTTCCGCAATTAAAAAATAATCGTCAAAATCGGTGCAGTAGAAGCCGAGATATATCATCCTGAAGCGAGCGCGCCGATTTTGAAGCGACGATTTCAAGTTTCGCAGCCTATGCCCACCCCTCTGAATTTCGGCTCCAAACGCGCACTACACAATGTTTATGCAAATTTTTGTGCCTGATGCACACGTGCAATGTAATTTTTGAAAGCAGATACGAAAACATCTCGGAAAAACCTATAGATTGGTATATAATTTATTGTTACATCATTAACCGTTATGCCGTATACCCTTCCCGACTTTGGAAGTTAATATCTCAACGTTTACTGGACCGAATTGGATGATTTCCGAGTACTATTTTCCTATACTTTCCGGTTTTTTCCACTCGCAAATCCGGCTTCACAGGCTTATTTGTTTAAAAGCCAAAATTTTCAAACTTTTTAAAACCGCTCAGAAAGTTATTAAAAAGTGAAAAATGGTTGAGATAGCAATTGTATATGATAGTTTAAGGGTCCAAGAAGGTGTAAAAGCGCGGGCGCAAAAAAATATTCATAACTTTGAGCCTGACACAAAATTAAAAAAAAAGGTCTTTTTTCCAGGTAGGCTACTTAACAATTGCATTATGCAAAAACTGTCAGTCCGATCTTAATCGGCCTTGCGGCTCTCGTTTTGTATTACAGTCAAGTACTTTTCTCTAAATTTATGGCGTGATTGGGTTAGTTTTTCATTGTTAAATAAATAATTTAAAATTACCTTGTTTTTTACCTACTTTTTTTTGCACTTTCGAGCATTTTGCAGCGAACATTTCAAATCTACGGATATCGGACCAACCCTATCTTGTAGAAAATTTCATAACGAACAAATTTATAAGTATACATTTTTTCTCTAAAATGCATACTTACCGAGTTATATGCGATTGTTTCCGGGAAAAAATGCGATTTTCGCATTTTTTTTCACTTTTTCGTTGTTTATGCAAATAGCACACATTTTCAAGTTGGCGCACCTCGATATTTTCAATAGGTATACCATTCCCGAGCGATTCCAATAGTTATCTAAGTTACGTCACGTTAGAGCCATATTTGAAAGATTTCGTCGTAATTCTCCTAGCCTAATACCCGAGAGAGGGGAAAACAAAGTTAAAAGAGTGGGTTTTCGCGTTTAAATCAAAAGCTATTTATCTTAGACCAGATGTAGGCGAGAAAGTTGTAAACATTGTAAAACCCGACACTCAGAGAACAGTTCTTGTGAAACAAGAAGAATCCTTTTGAACCAAAAAGAAAATCTTAAATAAGTTGCTAAGCGGACATCTTTGTGACTCAACAAGAAAATCATTTCGCACCAGATCCGCTTGCCTGAAGAGGATTCCTCTTAAAATATTAAGAAGAATAAAGTATCAAAAAATATTCCTCTTGAGACAAATGGCTTATTCTTGTCGAAAGATGCTAGTTTTTAATACTAAAGAAACCCGGTTCAAAACTTTTTTTAATGCGGTGTTAAGTAGAATGTAATTTGTAAATCCTAAATAACGAAAATTATTTTAATTGAGAATGTTATTATTACACATTAATGAGCCTACTTCTCTTGGGTTATAGATTGATATTGATGTTATAGATGAAGAATGGGATAAATATTTAAATGAAGCAATAAATAATCAATTTACCAATGCTTCAATACAGTTATATGCTTTTGTAATCGTATTTCATATACCAAATAACGCGAAAGAATTATATGATAAATATAAAACATATCTTTATAATTCTAAATTTCCAGATAAAATTGCAGAACAAATAGTTTTAAAGAAAATAAATGATATCTTATTATTACATGAAATAACATTACAAGATAATATGAAAATATTTGTTAATTAATTTTAAATTTTAATTTTAATATATCTCTTTTTAATTAGGTGCTCAGAAATGTGTGCTGATTTATCATTCATGGTTTAATTTATAACAGTTAATTAAACTAGCTGTAGCCATAATCTTATTTTTATTTTATATTTATATTTTAATTTACATTTATATATAAATTAAATCTGTTTCAAGCAGCTTCCGGTAACATTATTTTTTTTAATTAATAATTTTCACATTGAATTTTAATTCAATGACACCTAAAATCACATAATTATATCGTTCATACGTATCATTTTTACCTATATTTATAAAACATAAAACAAAGAATATTGATATACATTATTTAATTTATCTTAAAATACTTTTTCAATCAATATTTCAAAATATCAAGGGAAAAATTATAAAAAAAAATTGAAATCCTCCTGCTCACATCACTTGCCAACGCTCAGTATATAAATTAATAAATAAAATATTACTATTTTCTTAACATTTAACGCTTTTAAATTTTTTTAACTAACTTTTTCAGTTGTAGAAGATAGGTTTTTTATACTTTTTTAAATGCGTTTACACCAAATTGATCATAAAATTTCTAACATTCCAAGAAACCCGAAAACTAAAGCTCAAAAATCAAAAAAACAAAAACAAGTCGATGAATCTTGAAATTTCTTTGCAATTTTTGAACTATTGAAAAAGGAAAAAATTAGCCCTTTTTCGTAAAATAAGACCATGCCGTTATCGAGATATAAGCAATAAAAAAAATTACAGTAAAACATAACCTGAATATCTCAGAAAGTAAAAGATCTTATGATCTGAAAAAACATACAGGTCATGAGATAGTAAAAAATTACCTTTATGTAAGTTTCAGATAAAATACTGTCGATTTACTTAAGTTATCGCGTCAGGAAAATAAGCGATTTTTTTAACAAAATTATTTTTTTTTACGACAAAAGAAAAATATGAAGCTTCAAAAATTTTACAGGATATTATTCTAAATATTCCTTATCATTTCAATTTTTTACAAAAATTTTCCATCTTATACTTCACAGATATAACCGTTTGAAAAAAATGATATGTTTTCGTGTATAAAAAAAAAAACAAGGGAAAAATCTTTTTCAAAATTTCGGATCAGAAAAGATAGGTAATTTTATGCTGTTTCAAATGCATCTTCATTGGATCAATGATGTTATTTCTAAGGTATTAAAAAACCCGAAAAACTAAAACTCAAAAATCGAAAAACCGCTAAGAGAACAAAAAAGTATCAAAAAATAAAAAAAAATATTGTGCCGCCTTCCTTTAAGAAAAACAAAAATAATGAACCGTGAAACATTAAGTTGCACCGTATGTATGCAGAGTTATGCTGGTAAACATCGATATACACACACACGCCCATACACACACACACACATCCATACAAACATTTTCTAAAAATAGTGTATTTGATTTCTTAAGTCTCAAAACATATTTCTAACATGTTTTTAGCAAAACAAAATAGCACGTACGCACGCACACACACACACACGTACGCGAACACACGCACTCATACACATACACGCACACACATACATATACATACACGCACGCACGCACGCTCACACGTACACACACACACACATCCATACAGACTTTTTCTATTTTGACTCCTAATGTCTCAAAACATGCTTCTAATATGTTTTTAACAAAACTTTTTTTTTACCATCGGAAAGCTTCCTCTATGAGGAAGCAATATTGTTCATATCCAAATTTGAAGGCCCAAAAATAATTCCTGAATTTGTTCAGATTTTTTGACAACGATTTCTATGACTGGGGACTTAACCGGGGTTAAAGATCTTTCAATATAAAGCTATATAAAGTATATAATAATTAATTTAAAACATAACGCAAATAAATTTTATAGTATAACTGCTGCGTAAAAACGAAATTGCATAAAAGTGCAACGCGTGGATATTCCCAAGAATCAAGCGATCATTGCGAGTGCAACGCGCATGCGCGTCTCTTGGGTTTTTACGTCTCCATTCTACTCGTGATGCTTGCAATATACACACCATCTCCATCAGACGCGCTCGAACCGCTTAGCTGTCGCGATTCGCGAAGTGAATTCGACGCGAAGATTTTTTATCATTTGCTGAGCTGCGCAAATTAAGCTGTAATTTCGCTACCGATTATTTATATCGCTATTCCGCTGCCATGATGGACATATTATTCTACTTTGCTAACTACTTACATGCGCTGGCAGTTATAGTGTTGCTTTTGAAAATTTGGTGTACCCACAATTGCTCCGGTACGTATATACATACATATAACATACACGCATACATATATACATGTGATGGTCATCCTAGATGTTTGGTTATATGCACAATCTACATGCTGCTTATATATTTATATAGCAGTTATAAAATATAAATAATTATTTTAGTTGTATATAAAAAAAACTGTAATAATGTATTAATCATTTTTTTTGTAACTATATAGAGAGATATGTATATTTTCAAAATATCTGTTATATGTAAACAATTTAAAAAGTATATTCGCCAAAGTGTTAATTAATCTTTTAAGACACAACATTTACCTGAAATAAATGTATTATAGTTAAATTTTAATTTTTGCACATAACATTATAAAGTTACAGAATTACTTGTATATTTTTTAAACTCTGACTTTTCAATGGTTTACATTTTAGGTATAAGTGGTAAATCGCAATTCCTTCTTGCTTTGGTCTTCACGACAAGGTATCTGGATGTGTTTACCACATTCATTTCGACGGAAAATACTGTACTGAAAGTGCTATTTACTATTGTGGCATACTGTACTGTATTATCGATATATTTTTTCTTCAGGAAAAGCTACGAACGCAAATATGACATATTTAGGTAAAATATTATCATAAATCTTTATACTATTAATACGATATAAATTGAATATTCTATTGCTTATATATGAAAAATTAGACTGCTACACTTTTATTTTAACAAAAGATTCTTTATATAATATTTACTAAAGCACATCAGCACTTAGGAGAGAGTGGGGCATATTGGTACAGGGGTAAAACTCCGCACTTTGAATATATTTTAATAAAACCGTAGTAAAATTTTGCAAACAATATATGTTAGTTTTTCATATGAAAGGAATGTATAACTAGAATTTCAAGGCTTAAGATTGCTTATGTAATTTTTTACACAGCTGGTGTGATTTTCAAGGTCCTTTCTGTAACTTTTTGAATTTATAATTTGATCAATTGCAATAATAATTACATAATTATTCATTCCCGTACATTATACGTGGAGAGTAGGTTCAATTACGAAGATTTTGAGAGTGGCTGAGCCTTGAGCAATTGAAAATTGATGAAGTTACAGTAAGTTGAAGAGAAAAATCCATTTGTGGCAAACTTGTACATATAGTCCTAACTTTACCAATATTATATTTGCATGCATTTTATCCTGGTGAACATGTTTCTACGTAAGAAAACTCAACATTTTCACCCTTAGTCTGTTTTAAAACTCAAAAATCGAATTAAATCAGACACGCGTAAAAATACGCGAAAAATCGTCTTGTCGCTTGGATCCCATTTGAAATACACGCGTATACGAATTTGCCACATGGTCGGGGCAAAATTGCACAAAATAACTTTTTTTTGGGTATACACTTTAACATTTAAAAATGCATTTTAAAAATATGGATGCACATTTAAATTTTATATTACACGCCATTATTCTCAAAATGTAATATATAACCTATATATTCCAAATATGCGGTATTTATAAAGTTCCTTTAAACACTCAATTCAGTCAACTTCATAGATATAGTAAACGAGGAAAATAAGTATAGTAAATGGGGAAAATAGACGGTTTCTCTGTGCCACTGATTCTCATAAGGAAATAATACTTTAGGCTGAAAAAAGTACCAATTCTAGATATTGATAGGAAGTTTGCGCGGAATTAAGCTGACGTTGTAATTAATCGTGAATTCAATAAGAAAAATGATTGAAAGGAGGTGGGTCTATTAGGGCTGTTTTGGCCCCAAACGTAACAAATCACAAGGAGAATGTACCACCTGTGGGCAACGATGAGGCTTTGGCAGGTGATTTGTAGCAGAGATGAGGATGGAGATTGCCAACGCAGCGTATTTCGGCGAGACGGGTTTTGAGGGACCGATGTTCCTTCTCCGCCATATGTTACAAGAGGAGCTGCTCCTACGCCTTTGCACGAAAACAGGTGAAGAGTATAAGACGAAAATGAAAGGAATGCTGTATTTCGTGGGCAGGAGCGTCTTTGCTCGATGGCTTTCTACAATGAATGCGCGCGCTGAGCGGAGAGCTATACGACTGTCCTTCTCTAGCACACTGTGTGCGACTGGCTACTGTACGATCCCGGCAAGTCCCACTTGAGGCCCGTGCGTATACCTGTGCGTATTTCGCCCGCGCCAACCCCTTTATATTAGCCTATTATTACACTCAATAGTCGAAGTAACGAAATCAATTTTTTATCAAAAACTTATATTGAGCAAATCGAAACTTTGATGATAAAAACAAAGCGATGGGACAAATTGCGCGATTAATGCCATTGCTAAAATCACTCAGTCATAAACGTAAATAACGGCCTTATATATAAAATGCTTATCCGACCAATCTTAACTTATGCATCAACAGTCTGGGAGGCACAGCTCCCACGAACTTAAAAAAGATACAAACTGCACAAAATCGGACTCTATATAAATATAAGATACATACATGTACGTCAACATCAAAATACGAATTAATTAAAAACCTCGGTAATTATTACGAATCAAGAGATAAACATAGAAGGCCAAAAGACTTTCTAAGTATTTCCAAATTGTAACTTTTTCTCTGCTTCCGGAAATCAACTAACCACCAAGAACGGACTAATCGACAAGCAATGAAGATTAAAATCCTAACTCCTAACAACTAATATCCCACCTCACACCCAATACAATACACTATTTTCTAACAGGTAACCCAAGGATTTTTTTCCTCTCTCTTGAGGTTTTTTTTCTCCCAACCGTCCTGTTTATACCCCAATGCTCTCATTTCGACCCAGACTGTGTGACAACGTGCATTTTGCATGATACACACCAACACCTCGCAATTAAACTTGCAGTTTCCTTCCCAGGGAGAGGTAACTCGGGATTCTCCCTCTTCAGTAACGAGCGGAGGGAGAATGCGAGATTTTGCATTCCTTGCAAGATCGAACCTCACCGGAGGGGGCGTCGGAGGCACATGTGAAAAAGTAATCTAAAGTAATAAGATGTAAGGAAACACAAGCAAATGTAAAGAAACGTAAGAAAATGTATGAAAATGGAATGAAACGTAAAATATGTCCGAAATCCAACAGTTTCTTATGCTTTGTTACGGTTTCTTACTTTTTATTACGTTTTTTTATGATTACTCACACTTTTCTACGTTTTCTTACTTTTTATGATTCCCACAGGGGTTTCTTTGTTACGAAAGTTATAATAGAACTACGCTTAAAATGCTGCTAATATACGTTTTTGATAAAAAAAGTGATTTCGTTGACACGACTAATGAATGTAATAAAAGGCTAATAAAGGGTGTATAGTACGCACGGTCCTACTCAGTGGAGCTAGCCGGGATCGAGAGAAGGCCATCAACTACAACCATGCCACTGCTGCAACTGCGATGCGTACAGTGGTCAGTCGCACACAGTGTGCTAGAGAAGGACAGTCATAGCTCTCCGTTCACCGTGTGCATTCATTGTAGAAAGCCATCGAGCAAAGACGCTCCTACTCACGAAATACAGTTTTCCTTTCGTTTTCGTCTACGCTTTAGGACCTGTTATCGTGCAAAGACGTAGGAGCAGCTCGCCCTGCACCATATAGCGGAGAAAGAACTTCGGTCCCTCAAAGCCCGTCTCGCCGAAATGTATAATAGGCCAGGAGGGTTACAGATTGGCATGGCTCTAACGTAACGTAACTTAGATAACTATTGGAATCGCTCGGGAATGGTTATCTATTGAAAATATCGAGATGTGCCAGCTTGAAAAGGTGTGCTATTTGCATAAACAACGAAAAAGTGAAAAAAATTGCGAAAATCGCATTTTTTCCCGGAAACAATCGCATATAACTCGGTAAGTATGCATTTTAGAGAAAAAATGTATGCTTATAAATTTGTTCGCTATGAAATTTCTACAAGATAGGGTTGGTCCGATATCCGTAGATTTGAAATGTTCGCTGCAAAATGCTCGAAAGTGCAAAAAAAAGTAGGTAAAAGACAAGGTAATTTTAAATTATTTATTTAACAATGAAAAAATAACCCAATTACGCCATAAATTTAGAGAAAAGTACTTGACTGCAATACAAAACGAGAGCCGCAAGGCCGATTAAGATCGGACTGACAGTTTTTGCATAATGCAATTGTTAAGTAGCCTACCTGGAAAAAAGACCTTTTTTTTTAATTTTGTGTCAGGCTCAAAGTTATGAATATTTTTTTGCGCCCGCGCTTTTACACCTTATTGGACCCTGAAACTATCATATACAATTGCTATCTCAACCATTTATCACTTTTTAATAACTTTCTGAGCGGTTTTAAAAAGTTTGAAAATATTGGCTTTTAAACAAATAAGTCTGTGAAGCGGGATTTGCGAGTGGAAAAATACCGGAAAGAATAGGAAAATAGCACTCGGAAAGACGCTTCTTTTAAGAAAAAATCATCCAATTCGGTTCAGTAGATGTTGAGATATTAACTTCCAAAGTCGGAAAGGGTATGCGGCGTAACGGTTAATGATGTAACAATAAATTATATACCAATCGATAGGTTTTTCCGAGATGTTTTCGTATCTGCTTTCAAAAATTACATTGCACGTGTGCATCAGGCACAAAAATTTGCATAAACATTGTGTAGTGCGCGTTTGGAGCCGAAATTCGGAGGGGTGAGCATAGGCTGCGAAACTTGAAATCGTCGCTTCAAAATCGGCGCGCTCGCTTCAGGATGATATATCTCGGCTTCTACTGCACCGATTTTGACGATTTTTTTTAATTGGGGTAGAAAAACGAGAGGATTTCAATTTTTATAATTACATTTATCAATTTTAAAAAATAAACAATCGGTGGTCGATTTTCATAATCAAGCATTTTTAAATGTTGCTAAAAATTATTGCTAATCATAATATCCTTATTGGGCATATATTGTTCATTGTAAATTAGTATTAAATTGAAGAATTAATGCGTAATAATGTTATAAATTAATTTAATTGTTATTTAATGCATATAGTACATTGAATAACAGGAGATAAGGTATAAATAATCGTAAAATATTGACAATTTCATTAAATTTACATAATTTTACAGAATTTATTTATAATACAAGTTCATTTATTACATTAATTGGCATACTTTTTTTTTTACACGGAATTTCGTCGTCGCTGTCTTCGTTGTCGGAAATGCATTCGTTAGTTGTTAATATGTCTGTATTTACATGGAATTGTAACTGTACTTACATGGAATGAACTGTCTAATACATTTTCTTTACAATTTTTACAAGTTTGATCGTGGCATCTGCGCAATAATCGGAACATTTTAATCCGTGTTTTACACAACTACAAGACTTTGTGCAGCCCTTTGTACATTTACAACTGATGTCTCGTAATATATTGTCAGGAACTAGTAAATCAGTTGTATATGTTGGTTGTAATTTATTATCCCTAACACTCCAACCCCATTGTGTCGGGTCCAACGAATTACCGAGCCATTGTTGCACTTGATAATATGCTCTAAACGTATGCTGTTTTGCAGCTAATTCAGTTAATTCAAAAATCATTGCATCTATGTATGGGGGCAGGAAATCTAGTAATTTACAATTTTATTTTTTAAAAGAAACGTCTATCCGAGTACTATTTTCCTATACTTTCCGGTTTTTTTCCACTCGCAAATCCCGCTTCACAGGCTTATTTGTTTAAAAGCCAAAATTTTCAAACTTTTTAAAACCGCTCAAAAAGTTATTGAAAAGTGAAAAATGGTTGAGATAGCAATTGTACATGATAGTTTAAGGGTCCAAGAAGGTGTAAACGCGCGGGCGCAAAAAAATATTCATAACTTTGAGCCTGGCACAAAATTAAAAAAAGGTATTTTTTTCCAGGTAGGTTACTTAACAATTGCATTATGCAAAAACTGTCAGTCCGATTTTAATCGGCCTTGCGGCTCTCGTTTTGTATTGCAATCAAGTACTTTTCTCTAAATTTATGGCGTGATTGGGTTATTTTTTCATTGTTAAATAAATAATTTAAAATTACCTTGTCTTTTACCTACTTTTTTCTGCACTTTCGAGCATTTTGCAGCGAACATTTCAAATCTACGGATATCGGACCAACCCTATCTTGTAGAAAATTTCATAAAGAACAAATTTATAAGTATACATTTTTTCTCTAAAAAGCAAACTTACCGAGTTATATGCGATTGTTTCCGGGAAAAAATGCGATTTTCGCATTTTTTTTCACTTTTTCGTTGTTTATGCAAATAGCACACCTTTTCAAGATGCTGGTGCATCTCGATATTTTCAATAGGTAACCATTCCCGAGCGATTCCAATAATTATCTAAGTTACGTCACGTTAGAGCCATATTTGAAAGATTTCGTCGTAATTCTCCTGGCCTATACTGCGTTGGCAATCTCCCTACCATAGAGATATCTATGCTCCCAAAATGAAGTTCTGCAGCAGTAGTTTGTTCCAATTGGCCCCTGGTTCTCAAGATACGAGCTATTTTACTCTAAATATGCGTTATTCTAATGACAAATGGTACCTTTACTTCATATTACTACTATGTAAGTTTTGATACTGGAGAAAATGTTAAAAGAGTAAACAAATGTAGAGGAAAAGAGTTTTAAGCATTGTTACGTACAAGAATATGAATCCAGTTCAAAGTTATTAACAATTGTAAATGGGGACTGAAAATGCATGAAAAATCAACGAATTTATAAAAGATAAGTTTCCTCGAATATTCATGCATTTTCAGTCACCAACTGTTGATAACTTTAGACCAGATTGATATTTTTATACGAAATAAAGTTTAAATAAAAGCTTCTTTCGCTTACTTTTATTTACCGTTCGAACAATTTTTTAGCATTAAAACTTATATAGTAACGATATGAAGTAGAGGTGCAATTTTTCATTAAAATAACGCATATTTGGAGTAATATAGCTCGTATCTCGAGCACAAGGACCCATTGGAACAAACTACGGGTACTGGGCTTCAGTTTTGGCTACTACTAGAAAGCACATTCCAAACAAAGTCTCATCGAAAATCGTTTCCCAGAAGTGGGACACTCTCCTCAGGTTTTTGCTATTGTGACATGGATAACGTATTATTCATAATAAACGGTATAAAGTTAAATGGCTTTTGACCGTTGATATGTAATAACTTAAATTAATTTTACATTTTACCCTTGTTAAAAGGTGAATTATATGAAGGTATAACAAATTATTCGCAGATTAAATTTTTTTCTCTTTCGCCTTATTACCGTTTATTATAAATAATTTATTAAAAATATTAAAATAACAAAAACTTGAGTTGTTACTTTGTGGGATCCGAAACAGCTCGTAGCCCTGGTGGAAATAATTTATGTGGGACAAGTGTGTGATAGTGTGAGAAAATGAAATAAACCGTAAGAAAATGTGCATAAGTGGTTGATTTCGAACGGTATTGGCAAGTTTTGGCTCATTGTCACACAGTTTTACACATTTTTGCACATTTTCTCACGTTTTTACATATTTAACGGAGAAAATATATGAATTACCCCCGTCACACAAATAGATTTTGTGCAAAAATATGAATAAATGTGAAAAAATGTGAAAAATGTTAAGAAATTAGAAAAAATGGGAATAAAGGTGAGAAAATGTGAAAAAATGTTAAGAATTTTTAAAAAATTGGAATAAAGGTGAGAAAACGTGAAAAAATGTTAAGAAATTTAAAAAATGGGAATAATGGTGAGAAAATGTGAAAAAATGGGAATATATAAATGTAAGAAAATATGAGAAAATTTGAATAAATGTGAGAAAATGTGAATAAATGTGAGAATGTGTGGATATATGTGAGAAAATGTGAATAAATATGCAGACCGAACCTATTGTGTCCAATTTTTGTTTTTTATCTCTATAATATGAGAAGTCATCTTCGCCTTTGGTTAGTCGATATCAATAAAGTAACTTTTTTTTACAAAATACCAATTGCCTTGCTTTGATAGCAAAATCGAGTATAAATTATAAATCATTTGTCTAAAATAAATTATTTGGATTTTAATGCATCAGTTAACTGCTAGTTAAGATTCTTCAAAGCCTAATGCCGAGTTATTCGTAGGATTGTCTTCTCGTCACCCAAATTTTTTCCACGCGTATATAAATTGGGTTGTGACTTTTCTTTATATCATATTCCGATAGATTATAGAATACTTCCTTTGTATACTCGAATTTTTGCAATACGACCAAAATTGAAGAATATACAGCGCTTCGAAAATCCTCGTGACATGATGGTTCATACGCGGCCCCTTTGAAATTGCATGAATCGGAACGTCATAAAGAAACTTTCAATAGCTGTAACTCTTGTAAATCTCGTTTTTTTTGCAAAATTGAAATCACCGATACCGCAGAAGAGAAAAAAATATGAAACAACCCAATTGATCAATTTATTTCAAACGTATGCATGATTAAAGATTATAAAGAAAATTTTAAAATTAATAGGGAAGAATAACAAATTTATATTTTGATCGAAACTCGTGCAAATGGTAGAGAATCTAAGCCGACGTGCATTGCTTTTTCAAATTAAAAAAGAGAACTTAATTTGCGTAAGTTATAGCTTATTAAATGTCCTTTGAGTGACGTCACACCGTTAAAACATCAAAAGGTGCCGGCCGGAGTGACGCAACGACGTTTTTAAAGATTTAACTATAGCTTCTTTAGTTTTAAAGATATTGTGAAAATTCCAAAAGTTAACAAACAAACTATACTACGATCTACAAGAATGCACTGTTAACTGAAAATCGGTATTCTTCCCTATTAAGTCATCGAATGTTTGATGATCCAAATTAAAGTTTTTACATCGTACTTTTATGGGAATTAACCCTATGCCAATTAATAGTTGAAATATTAATAGTTACACTTATTTGTCTAGGCAATCTGCAAATTCAAAAACTAGGGTTCATTCAGAAAAACTATGAGTTCCGGCTTTCTTTATTTTGAGTATTAAACGCCTTTCTAGAGTTTTAGTGAAATCTAGGATTCAGAAGCTCTTCTTTCCAGTACACCACCAAAGAAAAACATACATTTCCTCAACATTAAGATTGTTTCGACCTATACGATTTTACAGGATCGAGATGCTCATAATTCCGTGCCTGGCATTGGCTATGTTCATAAACCATCAGTTCACCGCTATCGAGGTCTTATGGGCATTCAGTAGCTATCTGGAGGCCGTCGCCATGGTTCCTCAGTTCGTTTTCATCTCCAAGGCGAAGCTCTTCCACAAGCACGTGCTCTGCTACATTCTTGCCCACGGCATCTACAAGGGTCTATACATCGTGCACTGGATTTGGCGCTATTATGTCGAGGAACACTACGACAAGCTCGCTATTGTGGGTGGCGTAATTCATTTTATACTTTACGTCGACTTCTTTGCAAGGGTCGTGCCATATGTCAAGTCCTACTCTGGATCCAGTGAAGAGCAGCAGCCGCAGCAAGGAGCTTCGAGCATTGGTGAAGGCATCCAGGGAGTCGAGGACGGGCTTGCCGAGGCAAGGGCAGGACATCTGAATGGAAATATCAGCACGATCGTGCTTACTCCGGACACTTTGCTCAACTTTAACACTGATAAGGTACATATATAAAGAAGCGTTTTTCAATTTCTGAATGTGAGTTTCACTGTGTATATAATTTTGTGTATATTTTTGATCTAAACATCTACAAAGTGATTCATGTTAAGAGAGCAAGACTGCGTTAAATCTTGAAAATAAGCATAACTGTTTATGGTCGTATTAGAATTCTTTATATGAGTATGCATACTGTAAATTCTAATTAAGGCGATTATATCTTATTATCTTAACCGGATAAATCCACTTATTTTAATTCTGATAAAATTAAGAAAAACTGTAATCTTTTCCTATTAGTTTAAATGGATAAGGTATTTTAGATGCTTTTTAACAGCTGACAGCTTCTTAAGTTTAGATTAAAAATAACACCATAAATTATGTGAAGAGATGTAATATTATTATATTTTAAATATATTCGTCTGGTTTATTTTAAACTGGCTTCGACAGCGTATGGGCCGTAAACGTCGATGGTAAATCTTTGAATTTAGTCATTCAAGGAATTCTGAGTTAACTAAATGAGATAATTTACCTAATTAAATAGGGAACAGACATAATGTCAAAAATATGACTAATTTTTGCTTCCTCCTAGAGGAAGCTTTGTGATGGTAAAATAAAAGTTTTGCTAAAAACATGTTGGAAATATGTTTTGAGACATTAGGAATCGAAATACACTATTTCTAGAAAATGTCTGTATGGATGTGTGTATGTGTGTGTGTGTGTGTGTGTGTGTGTGCGTGTGTGTATGTATGTGTGTGTATGAATGTGTAGTAAGATACATTTTTTTTGTTTTTTTTATAAGGCCGGCGGTGCAAAATGTTGTTTTTGTTTTTCGATGTGTTTGTCTTTTTAGCGGTTTTTCAATTTTTGAGTTTTAGTTTTTCGGGTTTTTTATATCTTAGAAATAATATAATCGATTGAATGACAATGCATTTGAAAGAGTATAAAATTACCTATCTTTTCCGACCCGAAATTTAGAATGATCTATTTTTCTTGTTTTGTTATACGCGAAATTGTCATTTTTCTTCAAACGGTTATATCTGTGAAATATAAGAAGGAAATTTATTGAAACAAATTCAGATTATTAGGAATATTTAGAAGAATATTCAGTAAAAATTTTTGAAGAAAAAAAAATCATTGTAAAAATTGAGAATATTACCAAAAAAGAGGTTACAGACATAAAATTCAGCCATTGAACTATTATTTAAGTTACGAGGGTAGTTCAATAAGTCTTTAGAATAAAGTATAAAAACAATTTTTTTTGGGTAAATTTTTTTTTATTTTTCAACATAATCTCCTTGGAGCTCTATACACTTGGTCAATCGCTTTTTAAGTTTTTTTAATCCTTCAGAAAAGTGCGTTTTCGGAAGTTCCTCAAAATAAGCACTTACAGAGGCAATGACGTCTTCGTTGTCCGTAAATCTCTGTCCACCGAGTCATTTTTTCAAGTTTGGAAATAAGAAAAAGTCACTGGGGGCTAAATATGGTGAATACGGTGGGTGTTCGACCAATTCGAATTTTAGTTCTTCAATTTTAGCCATTGAAACGAAGCATGTGTGAACTCGGGCGTTGTCGTGATGAAAGAGAATTTTTCTCGCCAAATGTGGTCGTTTTTTTTTAATTTCTTCTTTCAGCTGCTCTAATAATGATGCATAATACTCACCAGTAATTGTTTTACCCTTTTCCAAGTAGTCAATAAGTATAATTCCACGTGCATCCCAAAAAACTGTAGCCATAACCTTACCAGCTGACTTTACGGTCTTTGCCTTCTTTGGAGCTGGTTCGCCTGTGGAAATCCACTGTTTGGATTGTTCCTTTGTCTCAGGAGTGTAGTGGTGTATCCATGTTTCATCCACAGTCACAAATCGACGAAAAAATTCCTCAGGATTCCGACTTATGCGCGCCAAAAGAGCCTCAGAGGCGACCACTCTATTGCGTTTATTCTCAGCTGAGAGCAAACGCGGCACCCATCTTGCCGATAGCTTTTTCATGCCTAATTTTTCATGTAGAATTGAAACAACTGCACCTATAGATATCCTTGTGGCCTCAGCTAACTCACGCACTTTTAATCTTCTATCCTTCAACACCATATCGTGGATTTTATTGATGATTTCGGGAGTAGTTGCTTCTACGGGCCTTCCTGAACGTGGTTCGTCACTTATTGATGTACGACCACGCTTAAATTCATTTACCCAGTTATAAACCGTTGCTAAGGCAGGGGCAGATGTGCCATGAACTGAGTCCAATTCATTTTTTATCTCATATGGAGTTAAACCCTTTAAATGAAAATGTTTAATTACCGCTCTGAACTCGTTTTTTTCCATTTTTCTTAACAAGCAATTTTTTTTTTCAATTGGTTATAAAAACACGTAAACTCAGAAGATGTGGACTGTGACTGCACCATATATCTAGTCGGGAGTGGTGCTGACTGAAAACAGATGATTTGGAGCGATTCGCGCGCCATCTGTTGGTCATTCTAAAGACTTATTGAACTACCCTCGTATTTAAGGATTTTGTCTACACATATAAGCAAAAAAAAGAAAAAATTTAAATTAATATTTCTTTTTGGTAATTTATGTAATGAAAATTCTTAAATATATTAAATAATAGTGCAATATGTATTTATTATTGTCATAAATCTATTCTTTTGCGTTATTTTTCATTTTCACTATGTATAAGAATTCACTAATAAAAATGCACTTAACCCACTACCTAAGCTTCCCAAACTGTCCGCACGGGCGGCGCCACCGGTAGCTCTAAACCAGACGAATAAGAAGAATTTAATATATGAAAACAAAAATTATGAAACTGTAGTAGGCTTAAATAAAATACATTGTTCATTTTATATATAATTGTCTTTATGTTTTAGGTGAACTTACTCAAGGCCGAAGATGCAAACTAAAATAATTAATTTCCACGAAATAATTACAAACGTTAAAAAACTAAAGTATCAATTTATTGAGAAAGTGATGAGGAGAGTCTTCTAATATCAAATGTTGTCAAAGCTTCCAGAAACAATATTATTCTGTGATGATTATACTATAAGATTTTTAATGTATGTATGTGTATTTTTAATTTATAGTCCACTTGGTTGTATTAAAACACAAAAAGGAGTAATTTTACGATTAAGTGTATATATTTATTTTATAAAAATGTATTTATTTATTTATTAAAATATCCTAAAAGATGACCTTTCATTGTTTATATTGACGTTTATCAAATTTATTAAAAATGTTTTTTAATCATTTGAATGATTATTTAACACATATTAAGTATTTTTATAATTTTTTAATTAATTATTAAAGGAAATTTAATAGGGAACTTGCATGAAAAAATCCATTATGCCCGTTAGATAGAATATGGAAAAATAACGGACACGCATTTTTTCTATTTTTAATTAAATGATTAATAACAAAGAGAGCAAGTTGAAATTTCGTGTGGCGTCACAATTCCCTATCGTAGTATATCTATGTACATGCATAGGGAATTATGACATAAGATGTTCATCATTTTTCGATATTATATCTGATAAACATAATTGATTTTAGCATGAAAACTTCCCCATTATAATTTAATAAATATTATAAATGTTATTCAATAGGATAAGATGCTCGAGGCTAATAAATATTATGTTTTATATTTTTGGTATATTCATAAACATATTACTGTTAAACATTGTTGGAATTATAGGAGGGGCGGGCTTTAATAATTGATGACACAAGATGCATTAAAAAGTTTTATTCCTACTCTCTTGGAAACTACATTCTCTCCTAAGCTTGCTATCGTTCTTTTTCCACTGGTAATCGATTGTATGGGAAAAATTACAACTACTTTCTGGATCCGCGACCCTCTCGCTTCCTGCGCTTTCCCCCGCTTTCTTATATATATATATATATATATATATATATATATATATATATATATATATATATATATATATATATATATATATATATATATATATATATATATATATATATATATATATATATATATATATATATATATATATATATATATATAAGAAAGCGGTGGAAAGCGCAGAAAGCGCAAGGGGCGCGGATCCCCTTAGTATATAGTATATATCATATATGGGTGGTTCTCTGACAAATCGTGCGCGAAAAAAAATGGATTTTCCAAAAATATTTTTTTTATGTTCCTATAGTATGTATGAGTATCCCTGAATTTTTTCAGATTTTTTCCATCATTATTTTCCGAGTTACAGAGGGTCAAACTTGGCCATCTAAGCATTTTTTGCATTTTTTGGCCATACAAATTAATTTATAACTCCTCAGGGAAGCATTTTTCACAAAAAACGTATACATACTTATTTTTGTAAAATTTTCTGTAGTTTGCATTAAAAATACTTGCAAAGTCATATATATATATATGTTATAACTATCTTATATGCCAATTAAACCTTAAAATGCTGATTATGAGACTTCGATCAAAGCCTCAACCACCAAAAAATTCATGGAGATACCTTTTTATAGTGCAAAAGTCCCAGTATAGGTCCCAGAATGGAGGGGAGCCTGCATCTTAATCTAAAAATTAAGATAATTATCAATTCATGCTAAAAATGATTAAAATCATAGTTTTAACTAGTTTTAACTATTTTTTTAACTATGATTAAAATCATAGTTTTAACTAGTTTTAACTAGTTTTAACTATTTTTTAACTATGATTAAAATCTATGATTTTAATCATTTTTAGCATGAATTGATGATTATCTTAATTTTTAGACTGGGACTTTTGCACTATAAAAAGGTATCTCCATGAATTTTTTGGTGGTCGAGGCTTTGATCGAACTCTCAGAATCAGCATTTTAAGGTTTAATTGGCATATAAGATAGTTATAACATATATATATGACTTTGCAAGTATTTTTAATGCAAACTACAGAAAATTTTACAAAAAAAGTATGTATACGTTTTTTGTGAAAAATGCTTCCCTGAGGAGTTATAAATTAATTTGTATGGCCAAAAAATGCAAAAAATGCTTAGATGGCCAAGTTTGACCCTCTGTAACTCGGAAAATAATGATGGAAAAAATCTGAAAAAATTCGGGGATACTCATACATACTATAGGAACATAAAAAAATATTTTTGGAAAAAAAATGGAAAATCCATTTTTTTTCGCGCACGATTTGTCAGAGAACCACCCATATATATATATATTTTATACTCGGGTGATCCACCCCGCCCTACGCGCTTCGTGCACGAACCCCCGCTTTATTACATAATACATATATTTTCGTAATTATCGGAACCACACACTACCGGAATTAATGAAACGATGAAAAATCTTATGTTCAACTCAACGTTAAAAATAACTTTATAATATAATACAATAACTTATACCTATACATCCAACAATGTACGCCAAACATACTTTACGTAAATGCTTACAACTTTACATATTACAAAATAATAAGGACAACATACAAATAACAAACAATTGGGCAATTTATGGATATATATATATATATATATATATATATATATATATATATATATATATATATATATATATTTATAATAAGAAAGTGGGGGAAAGCGGTGGAAGCGCGCAGGGCGGGGTGGATCACCCGAGTATATAATATATATATATATATATATATATATATATATATATATATATTATATACTCGGGTGATCCACCCCGCCCTGCGCGCTTCGTGCACGAACCCCCGCTTCTATACATAATACATATATTTTCGTAATTATCGGAGCCACACACTACCGGATTTAATGAAATAATGAAAAATCTTATGTTCAACTTAACGTTAAAAATAACTTTATAATATAATACAATAACTTATACCTATACATCCAACAATGTACGCCATACATATTTTACATAAATGCTTACAACTTTACATATTACAAAATAATAAGGACAACATACAAATAACAAACAATTGGGCAATTTATGGATATATATATATATATATATATATATATATATATATATATATATATATATATATATATATATATATATATATATATATATATATATATATATATATATAAATACTATACACTAGTTTTCATTTATTGAGAGTTTTGGATTTTATTTAATTGCTTTGTATGACAGCATACTAATTGAAATAATAAGTATTTAAAATATGTATCAAGTCGTCGTCACTAAGTAATTCGCTGATCTTTATTGTTATCTCATAGGGCAGCACTGACAAAAAAGCACCGTGTAGTAGATTCTGATATTTCTCAATCAGTTGCATTCGCTCCAGTCCTTTCCAGTAGTTCTGCTCCACTTGCTGTGCGAATTTGGGAAATTGCATTTTGTAATTATTAGATGAAATAGCGATCCTAATCTTCTTGCAACGCAAGCAGTTCGCCAGAGCATTGTGACGTTTCGTCAGCAGATCGAAATATGTCACCGAAGATTCGCTGCACACCTTTGATGATTTCATGCTCTCGAGCTCTTGACGACAGGACTCGTACTCGTGAACGCTATACTCTTGTGCCCAGTTGATGATCTTCTCATGGACGTACATGCCTCGCGCGGACAGAAATGCGATATGCTTCAACATTAATGACCTACACAATTCAGAGTCGTCGCCGCCCAGAAAGAAAGGACGTTTAAGCGCAGCAATTAATGGCAGATCCCCATTGACTTCCAAGTTGACATCTGCCCCGTTGTCCAATAGATATCGCACCATGTCGTCTTCGCAGTAATCGAGAGCATCCGAAAGAAGAGCTTGCGCAAGTACGGATATTCCATCGACGTCGACGTCGTTTGCGTTGGCGCCTGACTCCAGTAGTTCTCGTGCAATCGGTAGAAGATTCATACGGACTGCCAGCTGAAGAGGTGAGCACTCATGCCAATTCTTCAGATGAATGTTCGCACCTCGTGCGACGAGCAGCTTGACGAAGCGAACGTCCCTCCGGGCTTGGACCACCGTGTGAAGTGGCGTTGAGCCCGCACAATCACGATGATTGACCGAGGCTCCGTGGTCCAGTAGCGACGAGCATATGCGGTATAGGTCTTCTTTCTTGCCGCTGAAGTGCTGTATGGCAAATTGTAGCGGAGTCTCATTCACGTTGTTCTTGGCGTCGACACGGGTGCCGTGATCCAACAACAGTAGCACCGATTCCACGTCATTGTTCTGGAGGGCAGCGAAAAGCGGTACTCTGTATCGCATGTTGGGTTTGCCATCGACATTGGCGCCAACTGCGATCAATAAATACTTAGCCATTTTGAGCCTCCTGCATTCGATGGCGTAGTACAGCGGCGTCCTGACGTTCCAGTCCTCGGCCTCGACGTCGGCACCGTGCTTCACCAACAATCGGACCATGGCTAAACCCTCTGTCTCTGGGTAATATGTGATTGCGTAGTGCAGCGGATAGCCATCGTAGCTCGGCGCGTTGACGGCGCATGGAGGGCAAATCTTCAGTAGCCACTCGACCAGCTGTACACTGTGGCCGTGCCGCAGGGCTAGGTGTAGCGCGTTCTCACTCATTTTGTTTCTTCGCAGCATGTTGATACCTAACGGCAGCAAGAGTTTGCTCAGACGACCGCCGTCCTTCAGGGCGAGACTCGTGAAGAACGCCGACTCCTTGTAGTTGTTCATGACGTTCGGGTTAGCTTCGTAGCGCTGCAGGAGCTCGACCAGCTTTGTAAATTCCTTCCTCACCGCAATGTGCAGACAAGTATCACCATTTTTGTCCTGCTCGTTGACACGGGCTCCTCTGTCCAGGAGCAGTTGAGCCACGTCGACTTGTTTGTGCTCCACCGCAAGGTGCAGAGGCGTGAATCGGCCGACTTCCGTGCGGATGTTGATGTCCTCGCCTCCTGCCAGGATGAGTTCGACCTGACGCGCGTTGCCCTCACGGGCCTGCACGTGCAGCAAAGTCTCGCCATTGATAGGGTACCTCTGCGTAACTGGTTTGCTGCTCATTTTTCCTCTTTTAGAAATTTATGCGCGTCAATATAAATAGTTCTTATGGAAAGTTACTGTTTTAAAAATGTAATTTTATTCACTATTTTAATTTAATTATTTACTTCAATAATAACTACTATCTAACAGAATTAATTAAGTTGTTATCCAAGTATTATTGCATATAGAAAGTATAAAATATGTAAAACAAAACAATAGATATCAAGTGAAACAAGTAAATAATTTCTACTCTACAAAACTTGTATAATAACTGATAGTGATTGCAACACAGTTGAACAAAAACTAATTGTGATTGAAACAGTTCAATGCTTATATAGTGTACCAAAAGGGCATAATGGTTTAGGATTGGTCAATAAGGTATACATTAACCAAACCTCCTACATTTAGATAAATCCTTTATTCCTGAAATTAAATTTGACATTTAACATTTAGATCGGTAAGTGAGGTGTACATTCACCCAACCATTTACTATTCATGGAAATAAGAATTAATATTATCCTTAATTATATATATATAGGCACGCCCCTTTTGTTGGAGGTCGGATTATCTCGGGGTCAGCTTAAGTTGTAAAACTGAGAGAGACGCTCTTATGCTTCTTACAGCAAAATTTGTTCAATACACTCCACAATATATCCGCAGTCTAGACAAAAACACATTATATATTTAAGGATAATATTATTTCTCATTTCCATGAATAGTCATAAATATGTATATATATATGGGTAAAAGTCAAAAAGTCGACCAAGTCGTGTCCCCGTTATTTTACACAAATTTAAAACGATATTTCGGTCTAACTTAAAATCAGATATATTAGATATAACATGTACTTACATGTACACTTTGCATTACTGCAAAGCTTCAATATTATTGATTGATTTTATTTCGAATTAAAAATCAAAAACACCATGAAATGTCAGGTGTGTCTCATGTCCCCAACGAACTTTCTCTGATATTATTTATAAATATTATTACGAGATGATGTCTCAAGAGAAAAGTAGGCAGCAGATTGCTTAAACTTATTTTCAGCTATCAAATAGATTGAGTGTAATACCTTAATTTGCATGCTAAGAGTATTTAAAAATGACTTAAACTCTGTCCCTCGATTTTGGCGTCAGGTGTGTCCCATCCTTTAAAATTAATTTTAAATACATAAAAATGTGTAAATTGGTTATCAACGCAGGTTACATTTGTTAATTTAACCACCTCTATTCATTTATTGGTGATTTTAAAAGGTTTCATTGTATATTTTTTAAGTAAAGTCGAATTATAACTGCATTTTGTCTTGCGTGCATTAATTGATGTCATGTGTATCCGGTGTTATAACTAGACAGATATCAAGAAATTTTAAAAAGTAACTTCGTAAATAAGTTTATCGTGTGAAACAATACAAGAATTTCTTCTTCAGAAATTTCATTTAAGTTTAAATTACGAGTAAGGAGGAAATTATTGTGAAAATGTTATCACCCGCTTGTCACGTATGTGTACACTCGTACCGCCACAGCAGTATTGTCGACGCATTGTCCATGCGTATGGAGGAGCAGTAAACAAACATAATATGTTAACCTTTTAAACAGTCGTGCTTTTGAATTACAAATAGTGCGTATCAAGCTAGATTATTCTCATTTCTATTAAAATGTGCACAAGAAAAAGATTATTTGATAGAAGAAAAAATGCAAAAAGAACGAGAAAATGATTAGTCAATGATTATCAGTGAGTAATTTGAGCGCAATCAATGTGACTTATTCTAATACTTAAAGAATCTTTTAATAGTTTATAAACAGTTATTGATCTTGGCCAAGTAGATTTTTCACATCTATATACTATTGTAGAAAAATATATTTTTATTAATTTAGCATACTTTTATTTCTTAAATTCCATACCTGAGAATGGTCGACTTTTTGACTTTTACCCATATATACTAAGTAACACATAAAACTTTTAATTTAATAGAATTTTTATTTTAATCAGTAAAACAAATCGCTGCCAATGTATTGACACTTATAAGGGAAGTTAACAATTATATGTATATAATATTAACGTTCATAAAATACATCGTATTTATCGTACACAGATCCATTGGATAATGTCAGGGGTATTATTTTTTAGGTATTTGAAAACGATTTACAAAGTTTCAAGAAAATCCGTAGTCCCCTTGTTAGCTTCCTCGCATTTGATGAATTGTTCTGATATGAAACGCACAAGCTTCAAAGTCCCTTCAATAGATAAGGTATTAAAAACAGTAATTTATTGTGACGTGTAAGATCAATATTTTGAGGTTTAACAACAGTAAAATAATAAATATTATATTTCAGAATGTTTACGTTTAAGTATAAGAAGTTTTATGGACATATACATATTTTTTAAGGTCTAAAGGTATCTTGTCCCTTCAAAACGATATCTTCTTGTATTTTACCCTGAAGTTGTCCAAACTGTCTCAAAATTCTTTTCCGTGGGTGATTTGACGTCTCGTATCCTTAGAAATTTTGAATGAGAAATTCCGACTTGGAACCTAAATTTTCTCCTAAGCTTCCTATCGTTCTTTTTCCACTGACAATCGATCGTACGGGAAAAATTACCCCTACTTTATTTTCTTGAACGTTTAAAAATATTGAAAATTACGCAGTGTAGGGTCAAAACTGTTTTTTATTTGTAAAAATCTTTTTTTTTAATTTTTGAATTTTTTTTTCAAAATTTTGAGTTTAAATTTTGGAAAATATAAAATTTTTACATTATTTTCGGAGATTTTCAGGAGCGGGAGGGAATGTACATTCCCTCACGCTACAGCGGGAGAGAATCATTTTTCTCCTGCTCCGGCAAAGATGCTTGGACTGCCCAGTTTTCCATTCGTTTTGCCAGCATGGAAAAGGGTCTTTTTCACGCACGTCTTGAGAAAAAGAGTCTTTCATGTACGTGTTAGTAAAAATAATTTTTCTTAAATACTTAACAAAAATTCTTTTTTATATCATAAAACAAAATATTGAGGCACTCGTGTATAATTAAAATTGCATTTTTGCCCTACGCCCTACGATTTGATATGAAAAATAAATTTTGTTGAAAGAATTTACAGAAAATTATTTTTTTTCTCAGAACAAGTATCTGATAAAAGCGTTTTCTTAAAAAAATAATAAATTTGTTTTTTTAAGCTTTTAGTTTGCTGACTCTGTAATGAATTTTCTCGAATGAAAGATGAATATTATTTAACCATTTAACACATTATGGAAACAAAAACACGTGCGCATGCGATATCATTTTCTAAAAATACTGTTTTTTATTCCTAATAGGATATCAATAGATGTTTCAATAAATGTTTCTGACAAAACATTTTTTTTACTATTAAAAAGTTTCCTCGATGAGGAAGCAAATAAAGATTATATAAGTATTCTCGATACCGCAGGAAGTAGTTTATACGTTTTGGAAAATCAGAGACTGCATGGTTTGAAGGTTGGACTCTTAAATACAATAGCAACGCCAAATATAGTCTTTAGTTACATTTAAAGTTGATTTTTGGTTGTTTGATCATATTACGAAATAATTAAGCAAATTTTTTGATCTCGACAACTTTCTTCAGTTATAGCGCGTCTGTAATTAGGCACGCAATGCGAGGGGTAAAATAACGTGTAACCAGGGTATCAGCTCTCACCAGTCAATCAAATTTCGGGAAGGCCGGGAGTACGACTTGTATGCCGTCAGACGTGATAAATCTTAATAAAATAAATAACGGTTTCTATTCGGAAAATTTTTATTTTTGTATTTTAATTGTTATAATAACTAGCTTTAGGTGGTACTCTGGACACAGAGAGTGAATTATATAGCAAAATACGTGATAGATGTGATTTGAAATAGTGCGAAAATAAATAGAAAAAATATACGTTTGAAATCGGATTTGTTGACAATTTTAATAAACACGGCAAAGTTTATTCGATAATTTTATTATGATTTATTTATGACGTAAATTAAAATATTTATGTAGCCTTTTTCCTCGAATATTCCCATGTATGTTTTGATACTCCTAATATTACATTTTATATCGGGAAATCTCCCAAACCTTTAACCTATATGACTCGAGGTTTCAATCAGTTTTCTCTTATATTTTAACTGTATTCAACTGTTTTACATAGGCTTATGTTATTGTTTAAAGCTTAAGCTTATTGTTTAATACATGTTCATGTTTACTTTCTGTCATAAATTAATTAAAATTATCAATCAAATGTCAAAACTGTCACATTTCTCGTATGTCGTATTTTCGATTTCAATTATAGTTTCTCTAA